>BSBM01000177.1:26492500-27065833 GCA_027924585.1 Larix kaempferi
GAGTTCAAAGATGTGTTTCTGGATGAATTTTTCAGGATGGCACCAAAGAGAGATATTGATTTTTCCATCGATCTTGTTCCAAGGGCAGCGCCAATTTCCAAAATTCCTTATAGAATGAGCACTCCAGAATTGATAGAGTTAAAGATGCATCTATAAGAATTAATGGACAAGAAGTATATCAAGCCAAGTGTATCCCCTTGGGGAGCACCGGTGTTATTTGTCAAGAAAAAGGATGGGACCTTAAGGTTGTGTACTGATTATAGGAAGGTAAATAAAGTGACAGTCAAGAATAAGTACCCATTGCCAAGAATTGATGATTTGTTTGATGAAATGAAGGAAGCTAAATTGTTTTCAAATATTGACTTAAGGTTTGGATATCATCAAGTGAGGATAAAATAAGAATACATCCAAAAGACATCTTTCCAGACAATATATGGCCATTATGAGTTCAAAGTGGTGCCATTTGGTCTTACCAATGCACCTACTACATTCTTGTGTCTCATGAATAGTGTCTTCAACAAGTACTTGGATAAGTTTGTGATAGTGTTCTCGGATGACATTCTTGTTTATTCAAATAATGAAGAAAAGCATGATGAACATCTAATAATGGTGTTGCAAGTTCTTAGAGAACACCAACTGTATGCAAAGCTGAGAAAGTGTGATTTCTATCAAAGGAAGGTGCAGTATTTGGGTCATGTCATCTCAGAAGAGGGAATTGCAATGGATCCAGAAAATATTGAATCCATAATGGATTGGCCTACTCCAAAGAATGTTACAGATGTTAGATATTTTATGGGTCTTGCAGACTACTATAGAAGGTTCATTGAAGGGTTCTCCAAGATAGCTCATCCAATTACATCATTGCAGAGGAACAATATCAAATTTGTATGGTCTGGAAAATGTGAGAAAAACTTTCAGGAGTTAAAGAAGTTTCTTACCAGCGCTCCTATTTTGAAGATTGCATATCCAAGGAAGGATTTTGTAGTGTGCACAGATGCTTGCATCGAAGGGTTATGTGGAGTGCTAATGCAAGAAGGATTTGTGATTTTCTAGGAGTCAAGGAAATTAAAAGATTATGAAAAGAATTATGCCATGCATGATTTAGAACTAGAATCCATAGTACATGCTCTCAAGATGTGGAGACATTATTTGTTAGGAAGAAGTTTCGAGCTTAGGCCAGAAAACATGAGCTTGAAGTATTTGTTTGGAGATCCAAACTTGAATGCTAGGAAATCTAGGTGGATGGAATTTTTCTGTGAATTTTATTTTGAAATTAAGCATGTAAAAGGGAAAGAGAATAAGGTGGCAGATGCTCTTAGCATAAAATTTCATGTTATAGCATTAAGTATGTGCAAATGAGATTTGAAGGAAAGGGTTCTTGAAGCCCAAACCAGTGATGGGACTTACCTTCAAATTAAAGAGAAATTGCAATAGGGAAATATAGATGAAAAGGGTGCAGAATACAACTTGGTGAAGATGATATTCTCCTTTATCAGGGTACTAGATTGTATATTCCCAACTGTACATATTTAAAAAAGATAGTGATGGATAAAATACATCAAATGATATACTCTGGGAATCCAGGATATCAAAAGACAATAACAGCAACAGGAAAGCAATACTTTTGGCATGGGATGAAGAAGGACATAGCATAATACATTTCTAGGTGTAAAAAATGCCAACAAGTCAAGGAAGAACATCAACACCCAGCAGGATTATTGTAGCCTTTTCCCATTCTAGAATGGAAGTGGGAAGTAATTTCTATGGACTTTATAACAGGTTTTCCAATGATAGTGAGGAAGCATGATTCAATTATGGTAGTGGTGGACAAGCTGTCAAAGGTATCCCACTTTATTCTAGTCAAGTCCACTCATAAGACAGGTGGCATAGCAAATATTTTCATGAAGGAGATATTCAAATTGCATGGATTTTAGAAAGCAATAATTTCAGATCGAGATGTAAAGTTCACATCCAATTTTTTGAATGGACTATTTTAGGAATTGGGAACTCAACTAGATTTTAGTATAGCATATCATCCTCAAACAGATGGTCAAATTGAGAGGGTGAATCAGGTTCTTGAAGACATGTTAAGAATGTATGTGATGGAAAAACCATCCAAGTGGGAGGACTGCCTACAATTGGTAGAATTTGCATACAATAATGGACATAAAGCCTCATTGAGGATGAGTCCTTTTGAGGTATTGTATGGAAAAGGATGCAGGACTCCAGTGAATTGGGATAGTCTGGTGAATAGGGTAGTGCTTGGGCCAGAGATGATCAAGTAAATGGAACATGAAATTGTTAAAATCAAGTAGAATTTAAAGGCAACTCAGGATAGGCAAAATAGTTATGCATATTTGAAAAGAGTGCATAAGGAATTTAAGATTGGGGATCATGTATATTTGAGAGTGAAACCAAGGAAAATTTCCCTAAAGTTGGGGATTTCTTCCAAGTTGGCACCAAGATATTGTGGGCCATTTGAAGTCCTTGATAGGATATGACCAGTTACATATAGAATTGCATTGCCTGCTAATATGAGAAATCATAACGTTTTCCATGTTTCTTTGATTAAGAAATATGTACATGATCGTAATCACATAATTGATTGGAATGTGATACAGGTGGAACCTAAAGGAGAGTTCCAAGTGGAGGCTATCTGCATCCTCAACAAGAAGGTCACATTGCTCCGAAACTGATCCATCGGACAAGTGAAGGTGCAATGGACGCACCTTTGTCCTGAAGAGGCTACATGGGAACTAGAGGATGCCATGAGAGAGGCATTCTCATTTTTGTTCAGTTTTGATAACACCGAGGACGGTGTTGTTCTGGGGGGGAGGAAAATGTAACATCCCCATTTTGACCCTTATAACATATTGGCTTTCAATGTAAACATTGTATACATGCGATGTATGTTTTCCTAGCATGGAGGTCAAGGCCAAGGCCCCGCTAGTGGATGATCGATTTTTATGTAAAAAGAATGTATTTGATATTCTGTCATTCATGTGCTATTAAGCCATGGGACATTGTAAATGATGTAAATATTAATATTGCAATAAAAATAACAAAACAATTGGCTATGGAGGCAACTAATAAGAGGGGGCCATGTGTATCCACTAGAGAGAGGTAAGGGGTTTGGGGGATTGGACCATAGGACACCAAATGTCATATTTAGAACCCTTTTGACCTTCCTTGCTAACATTTAATTATGCTGCGGGAAGTGGTTGAAGAAACTGTTCATGAGGTCTATGGAGTGTGGGAAACCCCAAAATTTTCGAATGGCAGGGTATGGGGCTCTATTTTCCTTGATCCATAAGTAACTCTTCCTCCTAGGAATTCGTTTTCCCTCATCCCCATTCCATTAGGGACTAGCAACGAAATTTTTTAAGCAGAAGGGAGAGTCAAGCGGTGAAGAGAAGAAGGAAATGGTGATTCTGAGAAAAACCCTGATTTAGAGCGCTGAATTCACCCAGAAATTCGTGTGGGAAGTTAAATCCAACAAGGGATCCGTCGACCTAAAACCTAGGGAAAATTTACAAAGTGTGAGATGCTCAAAAACCCATGAGAAAACCCTGAGTGGATAACCGAGAACCCAGTTGCGGGGTAGAGTCACTTTCTCCATAGAAATTGAAAAATCCAAGTGAGAATGAAAGAGAAGAAGTAGAACAGAATGTGGGTTTGCTTAATAAACCCAATGAAGGCTAGAAAATCAAGGAAGCAGCAACTTGGACCTTTCTATTCCCACCCTGAAGAGCACTGGATGGAAGGGGCGCCTAAGGGACTGTGCAGCAGAGAAGGGTACCTTCCTTGTGTTGGGTGTGGTAGGTATTGTGGGTGCCAAGATTTTCTAAATGAGAATTGAGAGGCTTGTAGCTATGAGGTTGAGTTCACTGGATTATCATCCCCCTCCATTGTTCCTTGAATGCTTGATAAACCCAACTATGTGTTGGATTAGCATGTTTGTTGTGTGAATCCATGGTTGTGAGTGAGCCTATTTAGTTCCTCCTTAGTGTATACACATCCCATCTCAGGGGTGGTCTCTCAGCTGAAATAATATAGGCTGGATAGAGACCTATGGTTGGGTGGAACTTTGCTCTCACATAGCCAGATGCTTGGACAGTTTCATCTTATAAGATAAGTGCTCTTTGTGGTCTTAAATGATGCTACTTCCTATGTTGTGTTTATTTGTTATTTCAAGTCAATCTAAATGAAATTATCATATGGAATTAATCAAAAGGAAGAATGTGCATAATCCTAGACGGGAGGCTGGTTCATTTTTTGTTTGTTCATCATTTTTCTTGTGTTAATATGTTGTTAGTCTTGCATGTTGTAGATGCATTAACCAGATTTATTTCCACTATGTATGTTTACTATGCATTGCACACCTCCCTATAGGGTTTGTATTTCATCATAAGTGCTTGGGGATTGAATCAGACACCCCATGTTGTGTTACTTCCCCCTCTATGGGTCAGCTAAAGGGAGGGGCCATGACTGGGTGATACCAGGGCTCTTGACAGTGGGGTAAAGAGGCATTGATGGATTTTGGGGCATAATTTTGATTGGAAAAGTGACAGGCTCATAGTTCTCAGGTGTGGCATATGATCACGCCATTGCATAGGGATCGCTGAGAGATTTCCAACGGTACCGAGTTTTCGAGAAATGGACATAGGATGAGGAATTTATCAGCCTAAGAAGTTAGCAGTAACAGGGGTATATGGCCAACTTCCGAATTTCCGAACCCGCAATGCGGATTGCGGATCGCGGAGGTCGAGGGTGTGTTTTCTCGGCATGGTGATTTGGAGTCCTGACTTCTGGCTCACACAATTCGGATTGCGGAGTGTGGAAGTCGAAGAGGTAAGTTTTCCGGAGTTGTAATTTGGCGTCCCGACTTTTGACTCCTGCAAGTTGGATTGCGGAGTGCAGAAGTTGGAGAGGTAAGTTTTCCGGAGTTGGAATTTGGCGTCCCGACTTCCGACTCCCACAAGTCGGATTACGGAGTGTGAAATTCGGAGAGGTAATTTTTCCATATTTGAAATTTGGCATCCCGACTTCCGACTCTCGCAAGCCGGATTGCGGAGTGCGGAAGCCGAAGAGGTAATTTTCCCGGAGTTGGGAGTTTGTAGTTTCGACTTCTGATTCCCTCATCGCGCATTGCGGATTGCAGAAGTCGGAGGCATGATTCGGCGAAGAAGAGATTTGGGGTGTTCTGACTTTCCGACTCCCTTATTGCAGAAAGAGGAAGTCGGAGGTGTAATTATTGAAATGGCGAGTTAGGGTGCCGACTTCTGGCTTGCGGAATGTGGCTTACGAATTGCGGATTGCAGAGCACAGTTATTGCAGCTGTGAAAAAGGGCATAATTGCTAATAATTTTGAGAAAAAAATTATCAGGTTGTTCCCCCATCACTCTAAAGGGCACTGAGGGGATCGGGGACGTGAAAATATATATGTATATTTTACATGTGGTTCACAAACCCCCCAGTGGGGATATTACGTCCACAATAAGAAATCACAAGGGGGCCACCTGAAGGAGCCGCACCCTGTTCGCTCTGATTACGGAGATAAACCGATGGGGACTTCAAGTAAGGCCCTTATATAGCAATGTATAGCCACTCCTGGATTTGACCCCGAGACGTTCTGCTCACAACTTACAGCACTCAACCACTTTAGCTATCCCACCAAGCTATATATATCTATCTATATATATATATATATATACAGAGAGAGAGAGATGGCATAGTTTAGGTTGGTGAAGAGGCCACCAATTTCATAAAGGAGGGAGGGTAACATCAAACGACGAAGAAAAGAAAGATGTAACAAGTAGCTGGTGAATATATATATATATATATATATAGAGAGAGAGAGAGAGAGAGAGAGAGAGAGATGGCAGAGTTGAGGTTGGTGAAGATGCCACCAATTTCATAAAGGAGGGAGGGAAACATCAAACGACGAAGCAAAGCAAGATGTAACAAGTAGTTGGTGAAGAGGGAAATAAAGTTGGGGGACTAAGGTAGACAAGGAAAAAAAAAACATAAATACTAATTACAAGATAGGAGGGGTGGTTGAGATGGCCCCAAAGGTTATTGAGGAAAATCGATAGACATAGTATATCAAATGTTACATTTGAAAAGATGAACTCCACTATTAAAAAACACCTTACAACGTAATAAATTTGAAATATGTAATGTTAATATTCTATATTATTTTATGGATTTCACATCAACATAAAGTATATTTAGGATGCAACACGAGATGCTTATCTTTGGAGATCAAGTAAGATGCTTACCTTAGGATCTTTAGAGATCACTACTATATGCTTATATTATTAGTCCCTGCCAAGGTAGGGAATATAGCAATCAATTGGTCATACATAAACTTTGAATTTATATTAATCCTAGAGCAAATTCATAATGTTTCTCAATGTTTTGTAATATTTATGTATTAAATTGAATATTTTGAAAATATAAATTATTTTGTTGAATATTTAAAAAAAATATTTATATTTTATGATTGGTTAAAGGCCTTGAAGTGACAAATTACCCCTAGTTGGATGTGAAATTGTTTAAACAAAATAATAATTTAAATTTTAAAAATTCAAAAAAAAATCCTAGCTTGATATGCGGTCTTTGTACTAAATGTTTCATTAATGCTAATGAATACTATCACTTTTGTACACTTTTTTCAGCAAGAAAAAAACCACGTACTTTTTTATTCAAAAACTTGAATCAAAAATTACATATCCTTAACCATTCATCATTGTTCTTGATGAAGCTATTTGCAGTAATATAACATAAACATTCCCTAAGCAAAAGGTGATCAAGTATCACATTACTACCAAAATAACCATGACCAGTATGAGACAGACATTGTCCAGAAACATTCCAAAAAGATAAACTATGGGATCTACATTGGAAAATATTAAAGGAACCAATGTCTACCACTAAAGAGTCTTCATACCCTTCCCACAATATGATGCCCTCCTTCTCAGAAAGAATATTTGCTTCCATATTCATTTCCATGTATATTTGTTCAATTTCAACTGATGTGAAATAAGAAAGAAGAGAATTCATACGCCAACACCAATTGGGCAGAGGAAAAACTTGTAACTTATAATTTCCTAAATCCCACTACACAACAACC
Source organism: Larix kaempferi (assembly GCA_027924585.1). Taxonomy (NCBI): domain Eukaryota; kingdom Viridiplantae; phylum Streptophyta; class Pinopsida; order Pinales; family Pinaceae; genus Larix; species Larix kaempferi. Next base: position 26,499,636 of record BSBM01000177.1, read on the forward strand.
TATGAATCCCCAAAAACAATGATAGAATCAATCCCAAAGATTGAAGCCACCTTGCATAAGCACCATAATGCCATCAATTCAGCCTTTGTATTTGTGCCCCGACCACAATTCAATTTTATCTTGAAGGAGTGATTAGAATTCGATTTTAGAAGAACACCTATTGAACATGAGCCATTCTAGGAAGCTCCATCAAAATAACCTGCAGCAGCATATCCAGAAGATATATCATTCAATTGATGAACTTTTTTGCAACTGGTCTTTCTAACATAGAAATCATTGTATAGGCATATAATCCACCTGCAGCTATCATTCAAATTCAATTTCATATCTTCGAAGATAAGAGAATTTATTACTTGACAAACTCCCCAAGATACTAAAGTAGGAAGTGTTTGATGTTCATGGACATCATTAAACCAATTGTAAAAATTCTTATCAAAGGGAAGGGACCCCCAATTATGAGTGATATTGAGGGAATTGCAAACTAATGACCACAATTGTTTTGTAAGCAGACATGACCTATGTGTTTGATATTATCCAAATTTTTCAAACAATTTTCAAATGCAAGCCAAACAAAACATTTGATTTTTAGTGGCATATGCCACTTCCATAATTTTTGAAACCACCATTTAGGGACAATAACATTATGTTCCTGGGAAATCACACAATAAGTAGTCTTTGCCGAGATGTGACTAGTGGTAGCATTTGGATACCAAATAAGAGAATCCTTATCTGAGTTGAGTCTAGGACCTATTGAGTTTATATTAGATATATAATTGTTACATTCACTTGCCCATATATTCCCAACCCAAGATCAGAAGCATTCAACCAACAAGATCCAGTGTAGGGGTGCCAATTTTGTTTTTAATATGTGCTAAAGTGATGAATCCCAACTCAGCCAAATATTCTAAAAGATATGAGGACAAGTGAAAGTTCTCCTCCATACCAATGTTTGGATTTATGCCAACCAGAACATTTGTTCCATCAACAACTTTCCAAGTTAAACCCCTGCCAAGCCAAGAGTAAGATTTAATAAAACCATCCCCGAAATTGGAGGAATTCCTGTAAGACTTATTTGGACTCCTTATTGAAGTCAAAATGTTCCTTTTAATATATTTAGCATTTATAACTTCTGTCCACAAACCATTACCAAAGATTCCTCACCAGAAAGTCTTCAAACATAAAGTTGTGTTGAACCAGAAAATATGTTTGATATCCCAACCACCACAGCATTGTGGTTTAGATAATCTTTCCCACTTTTCCATTTGAAGTTTTTGACTATCAACATTTCCATCCCATAAAATCTAAACATTAATCTCCTGATCCAATGCAAAATAGTCTTAGGAACATGTGCCAGAGACAGCCAATACACAGGAATTCCCATCAAGACTGCTTTGAGAAGGGGTCAATCTACCACCAATACAAATAATCCTAAAAGACCAATGATTTATTTTTCTTTTAGGAGTAAGAAAGAATATCTTCACCCATCACCTAGACTCTTATATTTTGCAAACTATTTCAAAGCATCTTCTACTTCACCCATCGAAACCGGACTACCATTATCTTCACCCTCCTCTGGCTCAAAGAAGGATGGAATATGTCTAAGCACTTTTAATTGAGCCTCAATATGGAAGGTACTAGGATCTTTAAAGGAGTTGGAAAAGAAATATTTAGCCATGTTTTTTAGATCATATTGATTGTTAACCATATGTCCATTATCATATGGAATATCCCAAATAGAATTATGATTTCTCCTGTAGGAGACATAATTATGAAAAAAAATCATAATATTGTCACCAAGAGATATCCAAAGAGCACGAATTTTAAGACACCATTTCATTTCCTCCTTATTAATTAAAATGGATTTTTTGTTCTCTAACTCTTTAAGGGAATTTATTTCCTCCTCATTTAAAATAGGGTTCTCATTTTTAGACAGAATGTTCCTCATTTGATCTTCAATCCTTAAAAATTCTTCATTATCTTTCAGTCTTTGGTCTTTTTCCCAAACTACAACATCATTTTTTAAGCATCTTAACTTCCAAACCATCCTATCCATTGGGTTAAAATATTTAGTAGGGATATAAGATTTCCATCTATCTCTAACCAAAACACAGAAGTCCTCTTTTAATAACCATGAACTGTTAAATTTGAAAGGATAATTCTTGCATTGGTTTGACCCATCCAATTGTAGTATAATAGGGAAATGATAAAAAATAACACATTTTTCCACCCACACTCTAAATTTCTGAAGTTTATTGGCAAAGTCTTGTTTCATAAGAGTGGTCTAATATTTTACTAATACCATCAATTCCACATTGCCTATTTGACTAGGTAGGTTCCAGCTTGACCAGGACGACATCAATTAGATTGCTCCTCAGGAGTAGGTTGGAAAAATATTATGCCAATGAATCATTATGTGCAGAAGAACCCCGTACTTATGCAAATGACAAAGTAAAATGTAAATCCCATGCGACAATTAAATTTGTGAGCCCTAAGAGACCACTATATTCCACTGAATTCCAAAACACTTCCCAAGCCTTATAAGGGCCATAACAATTTAATACAGCTAACGGCACATCAAACTGTTTGAAAGATACTTCCATCATAATCTCCCCACAAGTTCGGTAACGTTTAAAAGGTGAAATCTTGGGATTCCAACATGAAAGTAACCCCCCCAAAAAGGCCACTAGAGTCAACTGCACAAACCTCCCAATCTGGAAGCGTGTTGGAAATGGTTTTTATAGCCTGAACCTTAGAGAACATGGCTTTTTGAATTAAAATTATGGTAGGGTTAGTATATTTTATAATTTTAGATAGGGCCCTAACCTTATCATCCCTACCCATGCCACGAATATTCAGGGAAAGCATAGACATTAAGAAACCTCCTTCATGGGGACAAGTTCACAACAGGAAGGGAAAAACCTCGAGAAAGCACGCAGCTGTTAACGCACGCTAACCCTAGCTCGCAACTGAGGAGAATGGCGGCGCCTGAGGGAGGGGAGGACGCCCCCCCCCCCCCCCCCGTCCACTTCTAATGAGGAAGCCTTCAGCAGGCTCGTCCACGGCAGAGGCAAGAGATCCTCCCTTCCGGAGGTCCCAAAATTTATAAAGAAACTTGAAGACATCCCTGAAATCGCCCTGCCTGAAGAAAAACCAATGAAGATAGCTCTAGCTTTGGCAAAGCGAGGTCTCGTGGGGCAATTTATGGGCCTTTGGCCTTCCACCAAAACAACTGATGACTGGATACAGAGGAATTGGAGGCCCAATCTCAACAATGGAGTGACTTGTTACCCTGTAGGGAGAGGGTTCTTTATCTTTGAATTCATCTCTGAAGATGATCGAGACTTAATCTTTAGAAACGGCCCCTACTTCATGGGGACGCAGGGCTTATACCTGAATAAATGGACCCCAGATTTTGATCCCTCGATTGATCTCCCCAAGGAAGTGCCGGTGTGGGTCAGGCTCCCAAATCTCCCGGTGCACTGCTGGGACTTCGAATCACTGAAGAGAATAGGGAACGGAATCGGGCGGTTCATTGACAAAGCTGATAACAAAGGCCAATATACCTGCGCCAGAATCTGTGTTGAAGTCGATCTGGAAGCTGGACTCCCGGAGGCAATAAAACTAAAAGTCGGTTCATGGACACATTATCAGAAGCTCGATTACGAGCACCTGCCCTTCAAGTGCAGAAACTGCCAGGAACACGGTCATTTCCAAAGATACTGTCCCAAGCTAGTTACTGAGAAAGAAGACGCTGAAGGATGGCAGAAAGTAAAAAAGGGGAAACCCACGAACAGGGCTAGAAGCAAGGAAAGAATGGCCCAAGGTCCTCCAAAGGAAGGCAGCTCAAAGCCTTCTACTCAGGAAGATCCTATGGTATCCCAAAACCCTGGGAATACACCTGAAGCTGAGGAAGCCCAAGTACCACAAGACCCTACCGATCCAACTAATCAAGCTGGTATCGGCAATCCATCCAAAGATCACATCAGTCTAGCCTCGGATACAGGAGCTGACTCATCCGAGGAAGGTGACACCGAAGTAAGTAGTCAATCTGGCTCCCCGGAGCAACCAAAACTCGGGCGAAAGCCTGAAAAGAAGAGAAGGGAAGAGCAGTCCTACAAGGACGTGGTCCAAGGCTCTCAACACACCATACCTGAAATGATGAACACCAGATCCGGAATGAGGCTGGGAAAGACCCCGAAAGGGGGTCATCACCCTCCCCCAGGTAAATAATGCAATACGTCTCCTGGAATTGCAGAGGACTAGGCAGCCCACTAAAAGAAGAAGCTATAAGGGATTTAGTAAGAGAAATGAAGCCTGAAGTCCTACTAATCCTGGAGACGAAATTGGAGGAAAATGCTCTCCTCCGTGCAAGCAATTCGTTTTGGAAGAAGGGCCCGGTTAGGGCTGTAAGTGCAAGAGGAGCCTCGGGAGGCTTAGCAACCTTTTGGGACTCTGCAAAGCTCAAACTTGTTGAAGAAGAAGGAACCATTCACTGGCTATTCACCAAGCTGCTCCATAAAGACTCCGGACATCATGTAAGTCTCTTTAATATATATGCTCATGTTTCTTATTCTGAAAAAAAAGACTGTTGGGACACCCTAAATCTGTTCCTGACGCTCCACAAGCCTGAAAATTTAGTGTTGGCTGGAGATTTAAATGTCACGCTAACTCTGGCTGAAAAAAAAGGGGGATCTATTGTGCGGGACCCTGCAAGAGAGTGGGTTGAAGACCTGATGCTGGATTAGGATCTTGAAGACATCACACCTACAAAAGGAAAGTATACCTGGTCAAATAAAAGATTGGGACCTGGTCACATTGCTGCCCGCCTTGACCGGTTCCTCCTTCACTCCTCCTTCCTAACCCTTGGGCTGATGGCCTCCTCTAAGATTCACCCGCATTATACCTCTGACCATAAGCCGATCTCACTTTCTCTTCATCCCGTTGAAAGGTTAGGTCCCATTCCCTTCCGTTTCAGCCCTAATTGGTTAACCTAGGAAGGTTTCCTCGACCTTGTCTCCAACTCTTGGAAATAACCGGTTCATGGCTCCCCGTTCTTTTTCTGGGAAGAAAAACTTAGAAGGCTCAAAGTGGCCCTGAAAGAATGGGCCAAAGGGCTGGGCTCCCCATTGGATGGAAGGAAGAGAACCCAGAAGGCCTTGGAACGGCACCAGTTAACATTGGAAGAGTCCCTTGTCACTCCTTCTTTGCTACTCCGGGAAGCTGAGCTTCAAAGGGAGTATCATAAAGCCTGCAGAGAAGAGGAAACCTACTGGAGAGTCAAATCCAAAACGCTTTGGCTCCAAGCTGGAGATAAAAATACCTCTTTCTTTCACAAGCAAGCCCAAGCCAGACAGATTTATAATTCCATCACTGAAATTCAGACCCAAGGCCATGTGATAAAAGACTTCAGAGGCATTAAGGAGGCAGCCCATTCCTTTTTTAAAAATCTTTACTCCGCCCCTGACCTGGACCCGGTGGAACCAAATTCCTATCCTTTATCAGAGATTCCAAGATTAGTTAATGAAGAGGACAACCAGCAGCTGATCAGACCTATCAGTACTCGTGAAGTTAAGAAAGCCATTGACAATATGAACCCTGACAAAGCACCTGGGCCGGACGGGTTCACCGCCCGGTTCTATATCTCTTGCTGGGATATAATAGAGAAGGATCTATGCAGAATGGTGAAGAAGGCTCAGAACTGTAACAAATTGGGGGGCAGCACTAATTCCTCCTTCTTGGCGCTCATCCCGAAAGAAAAAGGCGCTAAAAACTTCAGCAGATTCAGGCCTATATCCCTATGTAACACGGGTTACAAAATCATAACCAAAATTATGGCTAATAGACTTAAAAGAATCCTGCCAAAGCTGATTCCGGAAAACCAAGGGGGGTTCGTGAGAGGAAGACAGATCCTGGACAACATCATCTTAGTGCAAGAAGCCATCCAGTCTAGATACAAGAGAAAAGAGAAGGGGATGGTGGTAAAGCTGGATTTGGCCAATGCCTTTGACAGAGTCAGGCATGATTTCCTTTTTGCAGCCATGAGGAACTTCGGATTCAATCAGAACTTCATTAGGTGGGTCAAAGCTTGCATTTCAGCTCCATGGATTGCCCCGCTGGTTAATGGGTGGCCTGCTAACTTCTTCAAGGCCTCTAGAGGATTAAGGCAAGGCTTCCCCCTCTTCCCGGTGTTGTTTGTTATCCAAGCCGCTGTCCTAAGCTATCAGCTGAACAGAAGTCTCCAAAACAGATCTCTCTCAGGCATCAGAATTGTCCCTAAGGTCAAGGATGTAAACCACGCCCAGTTTGCCGATGATACACTTCTACTGGGAGTTGCCAATCTCATCACAGCCAGGAACTTTAAATCCGAGTTGGACTGTTACAGGAACACATCTGGAAGTGAAATAAATTTCCTCAAAAGCAAGATATATGGCTGGAACTGTTCTCCCCGTATTATGCTGGATATAGCTAGGATCCTCGAAATGGAATCCATTACCATTTGGGACACCTTTACCTATCTGGGCATCCCTATCTTCAAAGATAACGCTAGAGTTGCCCATTGGCTGCCAATGCTGGACAAACTAAAAAAAAAGATTCAGGTGTGGGGGGCAAATTGGCTCAACAAAGCAGGCAAAGTGATTTTGATGAACTCTGTCCTCACGAGTCTTCCAATATATCAATGCTCGGTGCTGCTAGCTCTAAAAACCATTACCAATAGAATCAATGAACTGCTCTGTCGTTTTCTGTGGGAGGGTGGCCGTAATTGTGAGAAAAAACCCCATCTAGTAAGTTGGGACAAGATCACTAGGCCAAAAATGGAAGGGGGCCTTCAAATTCGAGACGTGGCCACCCAAAATCTTGCCATGGGAGGCAAAATTCTCTGGAAAATGATAACTGGCAAAAAGACCTGGAGCAAACAAATCCTCAAAAAGAAATACTTCAAAGGAGACAGACAGAGATGTCTTGAAAGGGCCACAAAACTGCAGAAAGGCTCCCCGATTTTCACTCTATGCAAAAGAGCCATCCCATTCTTCACCTCCAAGCTTACGTGGTCTCCTGGCAATGGAGAAAAAATAAGAATTTGGGAGGACTCGATCCTGGGGGATCAGAGTCTCATCAATTTCAGCGATTTGGGCAATTTAAAAGACTGGCTCCACAGTAACAACTTCAGAACGCTGAGGGACATATCGGTCTGGAACAGAGATGAGGATGAATCCTGGGCAAATTGGAACCTGGGTGATTATCCTCACGAATTAGATGATGAAGTTGCCACCCTGCTAGATCTTTTGCAAGGGAAGTCCCCCATCAGCGCCAGAGCTAAAGATACACGCAGTTGGGGAGCTCGTTCGGGCAGGTACACTGCAGCTGAAGGCTATGCTGCGATCCTGGAGGTGCCATGGGTCCCTCCCAACCCTGGGCCGTGGAAAACTCTCTGGAATTTCGCCTCTTTACCCAAAATCAATATTTTTATTTGGACCGTCCTCCACAACAGCATCTTGACTGGAGAAAAACTGAAGATCAAAGGCTGGGCAGGGCCATCACGTTGCCCTCTGTGCTACCATGCTGAAGAAACCATTGATCACCTGTTCATCTCCTGCGATTTCACCAAAGAAGTTTGGAGTCTCATGATAGGATCAAACGCTGTTGATTTGCCCACCTCGATCATGGCGTTGATCAGCAACTGGACTGCTCTAGCCCCCTTCGATTTAAAAAAAAAAGACAGACTCAAGCTTGTATGGATGTGGACCCCGAAATTCCTCTGCTGGAAAGTATGGTTGGAAAGAAACAACAGGATATTTAAGGAGGAGTGCAGACTTCCAACTCAAGTGGCCGTGAAGGCTAGGTCCATGCTTTCTGAAGCTTTAAGCACCAAGTCAGCAATCAGAAATAAAGCTTCTCTCTTGCCTGAAGAAGAGCGCTGGCTCAAGGAGATCGACGTGAACCAGCAAAGCAATCAAGCTACCATTCCTCCTCAAAAGGCCCACTGGGAAATAAGGCTGGAAGAGTAGGAATTCATCAAGTGGAGATCTGTCTTGAATGATTGGTGCCTTTTTTTTTACAGGGCCTCGAAAGGGAACCCCGGTCAAGCTGGAGCAGGAGGCATTATTATCGATCCCTACGGTACCACCGTCTTGACCTATGCCTGGGGCCTAGGACATGCATCCAACAATCATGCTGAATATCTTGCGCTGTGGCAAGGACTGTTTCAAGCAAAAAAGATGAACATTCAGAAGCTTACTATCGTGGGTGATTCCAGGCTGATAATCAAGGATCTCCATACCAAGAAGAAGACTGCCGGTATAAGTCTGTCCCATATCCACAAGAAGGTCCTGCTCATGCTGAAGCACTTCAGAAATTATAAGGCTTACCATGTTCTAAGGAGCCTCAACAATCTAGCAGACGCTGAAGCTAATCGTGGAGCGAGCTTGAGCAAGAGTCAACTTATCGTTAATGAAGAAATCTCAAAGCACCCTCTCCCCTAAGTTTAAGAGATATGGTCTTACGGTTCCTCTGGGCATTCCCCAGCACCCAGCAGCATTATACTAGCTGGTTTCTCAAGCTGGAAATGAAGTTCCGCACAGCGGATAGGGATATGAATTGTAAAGGCCCTGGCAGCCCATTTGCCAGACACTTATAAAATTTAACCGTTTCCGTAAAAAAAAAAAAAAAAACCTCCTTCATGGGAATCTCTGCTATAAGGGCCCGAGTATGGGAAGGGTCATTAACTAAAGAAGTAGGGTCGACCGGCAGCTTCAAAAAGTCTAATGGAAAGGGGAATATGTTGAGGTTAATTATCATGTTCCTTCACTACTTTATTCGTCTTCCTTTTATTACGTATAGTAACATTTTGAAACCTAATTGATTGAGCAGGGGAAACCCCTAATCCAAAAGAAGGACATTTGGAGAAGATTGTCAAAGGGGCTTTATGACAAGTGGAAATATTCTAATCAACGGCCTGGATGGGTACGGATCCCAATTGACAATTTAGGTCTGGACAAGAATAGATTGAATTTCGAGAATCCGATAATAATATATCCACATGAACCCCAAAACCCCACCCCGAAGGAGAAGGTGAATTATGGTATTCGATTAGTGGAGGAGAAACAGAGGATACATGGGGGATAGATTCAAAATCATTCAATTTAGAAGACAAACTACGGCCTAAAAATAAAGGACATTTTATAACATTTCCATAAATCGACATCCTATTATCCAATTCCTTTTCAGCAGAGAGATAAAATTTTAATTCTTCTTTAGATACGCCTTCACAAGGGGTGGGAGTTTCATCCACATGCATACCTAGTAGATTAGTTGAGTATTCGACTGGATTGTTTGAAAAATGAATGCCATGAAAATGTTCTTGCTCGATCACAACATTTTCACCAAAGTCATCATCAGAATATACATACTACAAACCAGATAGAAGATAGGGGCACTTTGCTTTGGCATTCCCAGTTTCCCGACAGTTGAAACATCAGAATGGGATATGTAAATAGTCTAATTTTTGGCGAAAGACCTGATCACCCCACTGGCTCTCTAGTTATGACGGAATCCCTAACCTAATATCCAATTCCACCATCACTCTAGCAATATTTTTCTCCATACCAAATAAATTATGTTTATCCAGCCGAATAAATTTTCCAATCGAATTTGTTAATCCTTCAAAAAAATCATTTTTGTACACTTGTGAAATTGTTAAAACAAAATAATAATTTAAAATTTAAAAATTCGAATTTTTTTTCAAGCTTGACATGTAGTCTTTGTACTAAGGTTTCATTAATGCTAATGAATACTATCATTTTTGTCATTGTAATTAATGATAAGTACACAATTCTATTAATTATATATTGTGTGCAATCTACCATATTCACATTATATATATATATATATATATTCAAAACATTTTTTATTATTTATGAACTAATAATAACCATTTTTCCTTTTAACATAATGCTAATCGACACAAGTTTTTATAGTACATGGACAATGTATAAACATATGTTTGTCTTTTTATTAGCATATATATATTTAATTAATAAAAATTTATGAATATACATGTTTTTAACATACATTTTTTTTCTTTAGATGTAGCACTAATATATATAAACTTTTGTGGTTACACAAACAATATGACGATGATGCTTAACGTCCACTGAGACCAACTTTGGTCTATCGGACCTTAAGAAGGTTATTACTTGGTTTGCTTTAAACTTTTGTTCCTATGCTCAAAAATCTTAGTAAGAATATTTCCAAGCTCACTATAGTTTTGGAAAGTTAGGAGGTTAGCAAGGTTTGTATTGTAGCAAATACTATGAAACTCATATCTAATGTGGGTGTAAGCAGGGCACTCTAAGATAAAGTGATTTTCATCATCAACGCTCATAGTCTCACAAAGGTGGAAAACCCTTTCCTCCCATGGAGTTTTGGGAATAGACCAATGCCCTGTTTCGCTATGAAGCTCATGGGATTTCGTTCTACTCTTGGCTATATTAATTTTCTTCTTTGAACTAGTTACTATCGAGAGATATTTCTGATCTTCCAAATTAGGGTTAATGACCTCCTTATAGTATCTTAGTTTTCTCTTAATCGCTAAATTTTCCTTGCACCACAATTTCTCTTTAAACTTAAAGGTAATAATATTTTTGACATTATCGATATTTTGTAAAGTGTCATTTTCAGCAATGCCCCAATGGTCTAACCAAGCCATCGCATCTTTACACCAACTCCACTTGAGGCGTAGTTGGTTTTGACTTGAATTTAAAGCAATTTTAGGAAGTCTCTCGTTTCTCATGTTATTTATACTGTGCTTTTATATCAGGTACCTAGTCATAGCCATGCTCTCGATGGGGGAAAGACCCACTTCTATGAGGAGAATAGGAAAAGGCGTATTGCTTTTAATTTTGAGGTTGTGAGTTATAAACCACTTATGGATTTGCTCAATCTATCTCCAAGATTCTCTAGAATTGTTGCACCCCCATACTTCACAATCGTATAAGATAACAAGGATGAAAAGAGTTTCAAAGATGAACTTGTTTTATCCCACATGACCAGATTGGCTAATTTACAATTATTTTCAAGACCAAAATAAGCTTTCCATCCTCCATTAATCCTTTACTCAATGCTATGGTTCCAATTGAGCTTGTGATGAATATAAATTCCAAGATATTTGTAAGAAGTCACTTCCTCCAGTTTAGTGCTATCATAAATAAAATTTGCATAGGTGTCTTTCTTAGATATTATAATGATAACTTGTGTATTGTCAGTGTTAACAGTCATACCCATGTTAGAGCAGAAATATTTGAGAATTCTTAATTGTTTATCGAGATTAAAGGGACACCTTTCCATAAGAACAATATCATCAGCATAAATAAGGAGGATGATAACTATCCTAGCTAAGATCGTGTCGGCACAACCTGCTTCTTCTAAACATCTTTTTAGTTTATCGATGTAAATGCCAAAAAGGGTAGGGGAGAGGGGGAAACCTTGCTTAACTCCAACATTACATTTTATATACGTTGACCAGCCCTCATTATTCTTAAATTTGGCAATGAACTTTTCATATAACCTTATCGCGGTATCTCTCAAATCAAAAGGAACATTAAGCTCCTCTATCCTATTCCACAGGTTATTTCTAGGCATTGTATCAAAAGCTTTCCTAAATTCCACAAAGAAACAAAAAAGGTCAAACTTATTATTACAACATTCCTCTGCAATGATCCTAAGCATAACGAAGTGGCATGTGACATTCCATTTCTAGCCATTTGATGATCTTCTTTTCTAAAATAATACCGTATAACTTGGCTAGGAGAGGGCTAATCATAATGGTCTGATAATTAGAGGGATTATTTTTATCGCCACTTTTGAAAATAGGAATAATGAGGCTCTGAGTCCAAGGTGTAGGGAACCCATGCTTGACCACTAGATTAAAGAGTTTGTGGATGTGTGGGATGAGGACAGGCCCCCCAATTTTTAATATTTATGCTTGGTAGCCTTCAATGTCTTTGGATTTTCCATTTGTTAATCGCTTAACCAAGAAATATATGTCTTCTAACGATAAAACTTCTTTCGTTGTAAGAAGGGTTTGAATGTTATCTCTGATATTTGGGGATTCGTAAATCTTTTTAAGATAGGAATTCCAATCTTTTAAAGCAATCTTATTATCTTCTTTTGTTTTGCGAGTTAGAATTTGCCTCCAAAATTTCCTAGGAGCCAAATTGGAGAAGTGTAAGAGATTTTCCTATCATTTACTAAGATAGTGCATTTTTTTCTTTTAATTAGGGTTTTGTAGTGATTTATCTTGTCCATTTTTATCGATTATGCAGTAGCTTGATTAATTTATTTTCTCGCATTCTTACACTCTTGATCATACCAAGGGTTGGTTCTACTATCTCTCTTTTTAACCGATACTTCAATAGAGAAATTGTTAATGGACGATGAGAGGGTTGTAGTAAAATTATGGTAGAGATTTCCTATATTCTCCATACTAGATAAAGAAAACAAATCATTTTTTAAATCATGGAGAAATATCTCGGTTTTATTTTTATCAAAGATCATGTGCTTTTGGAAATGATAGTTTTCCTCTTTGGGATCACTATGCATGGAAATATTGAAAGTTATAATTAAAGGCCTGTGATCAGATTCAGTCTCATGGTTGTTTAAGATGTCGAAATCTATTAAATTTTTGCATAAAGGGATATCATAAATAACATAATCTACCACACTACTGCCAATCCCGTGAATACAAATCATCCAGATAGAATTTGGCCATTTTGTTAGTCTATTGCAAATGATAAGATCTTGAGTACTACAAAAATTGACTAGCTTAGAACCAAATAAATTTTCACCTAAATCTTCAGAACTTCTTTTGTACCTATTATCTATCTCAAGGTCTTTGTCCAACCAAAGAGGATTAGGATTGGAATAATTGTTTAAAAGAATAGCTTAGTTACTCGAATTTTGGGCATTGAAGTCACCCATCAAAAGGATATTTCCTTCCTTCCTTAGACTAGAAATATCATGTTCTAAACCATTATCAGGACAATTTTTATCTAAATTTTTTTTTATAAAAGTTGGAATTAATAGGGGCAAAATAACAAATGGCTATGTAGGTTTTTTCATCATTAATGTCTGTTATCTCTATCCAAATAAATTGGTTGTAAGGATATTTCTTATAAATCCTAACATGAGGAGACATGTTCTTCCTAATGTAACAGGCTATACCCCCAATGCCTCTACAACATGAATATTTATTCCATATCGACCAAAGGACATATACATCTATATGAGGGACCTTGCATTCCTCGTGCTCCCAAGTTTCAACCAATAATATAATATTAATTTCACTCGAGATCCAACTTAACTTGGGGCCTTTTCTCCATGGAAAGTGTCACGTCCCTTTCCATCCATCCGGTGCAAGGGAGGGAAACATGACTGACATACCGGGCTTACTTGACAATCTCAGCCGCATACATTACTCATAAATTCATAACAATTAAAATCTTCTGTGTGTGGACTCATACTCAATATAAACACAGCGGAAATAAACATATTTGCAAACACACAAACAGTAGTGCATCATCATATCTAACACAGGCATATGATGGTTCATGATGCAGAGAATTCAATCTCGTACTCATGTTATGCACAGACTTCATGTCGATTTCATTAAGACAATCATTTCGTTTCATTAACATGGGCAATTAACATTTAGAATTAATACACTGCAAACCACATAATGCATATAATGTAAATCACAGAGAACACTTATCTGGAAGATGAAGTTGTCCAACAACTGGCTATGTGAGAGCAATGTTCCACCCAACCATAGATCTCTGTCCAGTTTGTATTCTTTCAGTTGAGATATCACCCCCGAGCTGGGTTGTGTATCCACTAAAGAGGAACTAGCTAGGCTCATTCACAGCCATGGTTTCACTCAAAAACTATGCTAAGCCAACTCACAGTTAGGTTTATCAAGCATACAACAGACAAAGGAGGGAAATGCTAAATCAGTGAGCTCATCCACAGAGCTATAGGAATCTCAGATGAATTCAACAGTCAAGGCACCCACATTACCTACCACACCCAACACAAGGAAGGTCCCCTTCTTTGCAGCACAGTCCCTCGGGCGCCCCTTCCCTCCACTGCTCTTCAGGGTGGGCATAGAAAGGTCCAGCTGCTAATCCTTGAGATTCTAGCCTTCACTAGGTTTATCAAGCAAATCCAACCTCTGCTCAGTCATTCACAATTGGATTTCTCACAATTTTGTTCATCAAATAACTCAATCCCGTCACTAGTTTTCTGGGCTATAAAAACTGGGTTTTCCAATGGATTTCGGTTATCTAATACTCTCAAATTCGCCCCAAGGTTCATATCTATGGACCCCCCATTGGATTTCATTGTCAAATACCAAATCTGGGCATTTTTGGCTCTTCAAAACGTGGGTTCTTGCAAAGTTGCGATTTCTGGTTTTGCTCACTGCTGGGAATTCGTTTTTGGATGGAAAATGATGTTGGGTTCTTCCACACTGGAATGCGAATGAGGAAGAAGCAACTCTCATGAGGTAGAGTGACTTGTGGTACAAGAAAACAGATCCCATACCTGCAAATACGAATTTCTGGGTTTCCCATGCTCCATTGAAGCCATGGACTGAAATCTTCAACTACTTCCTTACAACAGAAATAAATGTCATCAAGGAAAGTCAAATGGGTTCTCACAATGACATTTGGTAGTATATGGTTCATCCCCACAACCCCCTCACCACTCCCTAGTGGATACACATGGCCCCTTCTCATTCGTTGCTCCCATAGCCAGTTTTTGGTATTTTATTGCAATATTAAATATTTATATCAATTTACAATATCCCATGGCTTAATAGCACATGGGTAACAAAAGGTCAAATGCTTATCCATTTATAATAAAATACGAACATATACTAGCAGGGCCTTGGCCTTGAGCTCCACGCTAGGGAAACATACATCGCATGTACACAATATTTACATAAAAGCCAATAAATCACAAGGGTCAAAATTGGGGTATTACAGAAAGCCTCGACAGTTCGAGGAGAGGATCCGGAGTGTGTCAAATTTTTATTTATTATTATTTTGGTTTCTATCTCGAATAACAGCTCTCGTGTTTCTAATTAATGACCATTTTCCCTCCTTCCTAGCTTCTTTTACCTTTTGGACCTCCGTTCTTAGTTCGGTTTGATCCTATGGAATGAGGTCTTCATTTATAAATATTCCCGAGCATTTTAAACTTGAGGTCTTACTAAGTATGTCATATTTTTGTTCGATAGAGCTAACCTTAACCCGTATTAGTATTTCTTTATTCTCAATTAATTTCCCTAGCCTTGTTGCTTCGATGAGACCTATAGTTTCAATTTGTAATCTATTGTGAAGTTTTGTCTTGACAATGGCTAATGTATCCTCTTCTACCTCATCTTTTAAACCAAAAATTATGAGGTTCAAAGATCTTTTGTTACGCTCATGGTCTAAAGCTATCAATTTATTCATTTCCTCTTTAATGGGTTTGATATCTAATTTACCTTATATATTATTTGGGGTTAGGTTGTGATCTAATTTTCCCTCGAACTCTTAATCCTATCTTTTAACTTAATATTTTATACAATAGGTGCATCTCCTTGTTTGGGTGCTTTTTGTGTTTCCATTGCATGTAGTCTAATCTCCATTATCTCTACCTTCTTCTCTAATTTTGTTATCTTACCATCTATTTGTTTTTGGATCTCTTCTTGAAAGGATGTAAATTTATTATCGAGCATTGATTTTAACTCTATCTAGATTTTAGCATTTCTTTCTTCCGTACATTTCTCTAAGGATTCTATATATTCATAAAGTTTAGCCTCTCCTTTTTCCCTACATTTCTCCACTGACTCCATATATTCATATAGGCTCTGTAGGGTAACTATGCTAGGTCTTCCTTTAACATTTTTTGGTAAATGTGGTGAATTATTCATATTTATGTGAAAATGTAGATATGTATACCCAAAAAAAATGGAAAGGGAAGGAATGTATGCACCTGAATTAGAGATCACAAATGATTGATGAAGATGCCTTGGCCGCAGATGCTCATTTAATTTAACTTTCACGGCAGAGATTCACCAAGGGTTTTCACCTTAGAGCATCACTGAATGTTTCACCCCAAGTTTCACTGAAGGTTTCATCGCATAATGGCCATAAAGTTTACTGAAGGTTTTCACCGCATAATGTCCAGAACTTCACCGCAATTTCACCGAAGGTTTAACCACAAACATTAACTTTCACTAAAGAGCTTCACCGATGGTTTCAAAGAAAGAACTTCACTGAGGGTTTATCACCACAGAGATATAATTGCACACTATTATTTATACTTATTTTTATTTTTATAATATATATATTTTAAATATTATACACTTTGAAATTTATAATAATATGCATTTAGTTAATGGTTATACAATATATATATATATATATATATATATATATATATTGACATAATATATACTTTAAAATGGTGAATATAGACACGTGCATTTATCATATTTTAGTTTAGTTGTATATATATCATATTTAGTATATTTAGAATTTTAACACCACTTTAACTGCAAGGAAAGTGGCAAACTCTTTTGAAAATAAAAATATGAATTAACTTTTATTATTAATATTTTTAATAATAAATAAGTAACAAAAAAATCATATATACTAAAAAATTTATAAACATATAAATTATATTTTAACTATAAACATAATCTTAAGGCAGAGATTAGCTGCTTTTCTTTTGTTTATTAATATATAAGTTAAAATCCAAAAATATTTTTAACTTTAAAAAGTCAAAAAAATAAAGTAAAACTTTATAATTGTACATATCTTAACTGATTTAATTTTATTTAATTAAATTAAATTTATTTAATTGATGTAAATTATAAATATTTTTAAGTCAATGAAATACATATTAAATTAAATTTATTTAATTGATGTAGATTATAGATATTTGTAAGTCAATGAAATAAATTAAGAGTTTGGAGTTGTACATATGTTTTAATTGATTTAATTTTATTTAAATTATTGACTTGTTTTTAAAAAATTAATTACAAAATAAATTAGCTTTATGGTTAGATGATATCTCCACATCCTCCTATTATCTTTAACATATTTAGTCTTCCATTGACATCGAGGTTTTTTTTGTTTTTTTTTTTCTTCTAGGGACACGTTTATCCTAAAACCATATATTATTAAGGGATCGAAATATGCCATAGTCCAGTGCATGTTACACTTTGTTTTTATAAAGAAAAGAATTGACAAGTTGAGATGCTTCACGTGTGAAGCATAAAACTTGTTAATGATATGGAAATATTTAGTAATATGAGTTATGCTTTAGTGACAAATAATAAAATTAAATTTTATTATAGTTAATTTAGATTTGTTTTGAGTTTGTTAAGAGATTTTGAAGAATGCAATTCTTAATTTTTATAAATAAAATTTTGATTTGAAAAAAAAATCATATTTGATTTTTAATGAGTTTTATATTTTTAATTTATTTTAAAGAAATATTTTTGACAAAATATTACCTTAAGAAAAATTATAAAAAGTAAATTAAAAATTAAGGAAAATGGTGAGCGGAAGGGAGCATAATTCAAGTAGGGGTGTATTAGCATGGGTGAAGAGGGAGGGAAACATAGGAAAAGGTTGGAGGAGGAGAGGGGAGGGGAAGGGGAGGATGAAAGGAAATGAACAATCTCAAAAATCATGTCGCCATATCACTTGCTCAAGTGACAACAATTGTAAGTTGTTGGGAAAGGGAGAGAAGGGGAGGGGAGAAGGAGGGAAGGGAAATTTCAAGAATCATACTCCCACAAATTCATAACTCTATGGATTATTTGATACCCATCTCTCCTTTCCTACCACAGGGAAAATTTTAGGGGCGAAATTTAGCCCATGGGCTAATTTTTTACCTTTTTTTCAAAAAAAAGATTCGCCAATTTCTATTTTTTTCTAAATTGATTGGCCCAAATTCCATGGGGTAAAAAACTTTTACTATAAAAATCGCCAAAATTATCCAGAAACTATATAAAAACCTAAGAAATTTGAATCTTTTTAGAACACTATCATCCAACATTTTATGGTTGGAAATTTAAGAATTAGTACGATTCGCCAACGTTTCTACACTAAAAAAATTATTGATCCTAAAATTTCCTTGCCTACAACAACATTCCCAATGTGTTTTATATTTATGCAAGGAGTTGACACTACAAATATTAAGTCCACACCCCATGCTTCATCACATACTAGAAACACTTTATATTAAATAAAAATGCAAATTTCTCCAAAACTCCATGCTCCTCGTTCCTAACCGCAAGAGAATGTATAGGTAATCACTTCTGCAATGCATGATGGTTAACATGACACTTAATCAATTTCTCAAGTGAATCTCCATGTTGTTGCAAAGACAACTAGAGGTCACTATAATATCACAGCAAACCTCAATCTTTCTCTCCATTCAAGCATGCAACACAAACACATAGATATAGAAGACTTTGTCTACTCATTACATTAATACACATGACTCAATTGCAACATGATATTTATTCCAACAACTCTACTCTACATTTGCAAACCTATGCCCTATCCTTCCAAGCTAAATCTCATGACCACTTCAACCAACTCAACAACCACCTTTAATTTTCTCGTTTCTTGAGTCACCCATTTTCATCATATGCTCTTCCATTTATCTTTGCCTCACTTGCTTTGTTTAAATCTTCTCATAATTGTTGTAGTAACTAATGACTTTTCACATTCTTAATGCTTCTTTAACTACTACACGATGTTTCCTTCTTCACTAGTAATAGTTCTAATAATCACTATATTATTGTTCCATGTAATTGCTTATCATTTTGCTCACCACTTCTCCTTATGCCATACTAACACACTCCCCATAACAGTGTTTGCATCCTAAATCTTTCACTAAGAACCATTTACTCTTGTTTGTGCTTATTCTTCCATATTCACCTCCTCTCACCATGTTCCTTCCTTTCCCTTCATGGATACACTCATCTACGATTTCATTAGTCAACAATATTTAACTCCATCATCATACATTGTTTCCTTTGACTCATTCATAGCATTCTTAATATAGACATGCATGTTGGCCCTTCAATATGTATGACAAGGGTAAAACAAATGCATGTCGAGGATTTGAGGGCCTAACATGCATGCTGACCCTTCAATATGTATGACAAGGGTAAAACAAATGCATGTCGAGGATTTGAAGGCCTAATGTTTCGATGCCTCATCTAGACTCAGCCTTCTACCCCTGAGCATGGACACTTCTTCTCAAAATCGTCAAAGAACTCAAATTCTCCATAATATATATATTATATGGACAACCATTGGTACTCTCCTTGAGGTATGCTTGTTTTGTCAATGTTGACTTAGGTTATAATTTAAAATCGTGTCCATGTGCCATTAATGTCATTACTAATCATTTTATCTACTACTCTATTTTTATTCTTTCATCAGAATCACTTCTACTACACTACTAAATTCTTACTCTTGCTTCACTATTTTGTGCCTGCAATACACACAACATAATATCAAGTGAATTAGTGAATCCCATCTACATCACCACTCTCTACAACTATTATGCTACAACATATTTTATTATATTGATCCCAACCTATGTCTCCACCACATCATAAACTTTAAGCTCTATCTCCTCAAAGACTCCACTACAATATGGTGACTCCAACGATTTCCAATGCCTAGATGCAGACATCGTTTCTAGTTGAAACTATACAACATAGAGTTTGCACTCAACATGTTACATCATCTCTCTCTTCAACTCAATTACTATGTAGGATACCTCACATTTATTGATTTGTCATATTCTACCTCTTCCTCATAAAAGTATAGGAGATGTGACATTAATCTTTAGTAATCTACATCTACTCTTCTACAACATATTTGCAAGCATATTCTTGCAAATTTCTTCCCTTTCATTGCAAAACTAAAGTTATTCTATTATCACTATATTCTCAACAACAAATTCATCTTTAGCAGCTTCATCATCAAGACTCGTTCATCTTTGGGTTCTCAATAAATGGTGGTATGGACATTATGATGATTAATGTTGTTCCTTGCAATAAAAAAGGTCAAGGTTCTCCGTGTTGAATTACAAAACAACTAGAGAAACCTGAGTTTCATAATTCGAGTTCTCCCAACCCTTTGTCTGTCCTCCTTGCTTAGTAGTATAACAATGGTCTAGAATGATAAAATCTCTTCATTCACATATGAATTGGGAAAAAATGTAGACAACTCATCATGGATAATGGCAAACAAAAGAACATAGTCTCTTAGCAATTG
This sequence comes from Larix kaempferi, assembly GCA_027924585.1. Taxonomy (NCBI): domain Eukaryota; kingdom Viridiplantae; phylum Streptophyta; class Pinopsida; order Pinales; family Pinaceae; genus Larix; species Larix kaempferi. Next base: position 26,519,987 of record BSBM01000177.1, read on the forward strand.
GTCAAATCACACCAACTCCTTACCACACCACATCCAAAACCAAAACACCTTAAATGGGTAATATAATCATTTTTTGCATCCAAAAAAAATCATATTTTATTTATAGGATAAGCAAAACACTTTGGTTCATAGGCCTAAAATCCATTTTGTACAGAAAATATCAAAAAGACTTGCCACCAGTTAGCAAGTTTCTGTTGGAATATTTTATATTCCTTGGAAGGTAATAATGTCTTTGTATTATGTTGAAAGATATCCACAATCTTATGTAAAAGAATAATACATTTATCCCATATTAATTATGGTAACATATACTCTTGATATTCATTATTATATAAAGAGATGTTATTATGGAGAATTATATTATCCCACATGTAATATGTGAGAGTAATTCCTCCTCATCTCTTAGTATATAATAGAGTCAAGGGATAGTCACATCACTCATTGTATTGGTGATCATGATCTATACTTTCACAAGTATTGCTATATTGTATTGGGGTTATTGGCATTGCTCTCTGTAATCTTGAGGGAGATATTATGGAAATAATAGAAGACTACCTTCCCGTGGATGTAGCCCAATTGGGTGAACCACGTATATTTGGTGTACTCTTTTCTCTTGTTCTCTTTCTTTCCTTATTTACTGTGATATGTTATTGTTTTCATAGATAGGTAAGCTAGTTTGGTTAGATCCATATCACACGTAGCTTTAAGTGCCTCTTTTGTTGTCATCTAGTAGTTCTTCTAATGTTTAATGACTAAATTTGTTTTTTTGTTGTTCATGCTTAATCATGTTGATTTCTAATCATGTCATGTTTATTTTTTTCTTGAGAAATTTTATAAAAGGAATCTAATATTTGTCATTTTTTGTGCTCACTATTTATATGTTGTGCCTGACACTTAATGTGTAAAAGTAACTTCATTTCCCTTAATTTTCAAGTTAATCTCTTATTTGATCATATCATGTTGCCATCTTTTATATGATGATTGCTAACCTTTGGTGTATAAGCATTTTCATTTATGTATGAGCAATATTTTTTTTATGATCTTTGTATGCTTTAATCTTGGAAGTTTTTGTGCAGATAAGTTCTTTGATTATGTTTTCAGAAATAATGAAGCACCGTCTTCTACTATTGAAGTCATGATGTTCATCTGTATGATATCATTTTCGATGTATAGACCATTGGGGTCTTGTTTCTTCGATATTTGAAGTCTTCTACAGATATTTATATTGCACCTTGATTGGAAGAATGTCTACTATCTACATGTGTATTGGCCATCTGGATATCTTTGTACTATGTTGTGGTGTTCTTAGCCACGTGTTATGTTGTATCAACTTTCAGAAGGTATCTGTACACTGGTGTGGATGTTATATCATAGTTCTTCAGCTATCAGTTATGGTTGTGATGATTATTGTGGTGATATGGGCTCCTTATTGTTGGATTGCGTCACATATTTATTTCATCATACAACCTGGTTCGAGTGCACTTTCATGATTCAGTGAGACGCAGTTGTTCTTCATCAAATTCCATCAGCTGAAGTGTTCTCCTTTGTAGCTTTGGTTCTTTTTGGAAGTTGTCATCAAGGGGGAGCAGTAATGACTCCTTCCTTCCTTAGTTAGTAGGATTTTCACCCAGCCATTATTAAGGGGGAGTGTTGGAATATTTTATATTCCTTGGAAGGTAATAATGTCTTTGTATTATGTAGCAAGATATCCACAATCTTATGTAAAAGAGTAATACATTTATCCCATATTCATTATGGTAACATATACTCTTGATATTCATTATTATATAAAGAGATGTTATTATGGAGAATTATATTATCCCACATGTAATATGTGAGAGTAATTCCTCCTCATATCTTAGTATATAATAGAGTCAAGGGATAGTCACATCACTCATTGTATTGGTGATCATGATCTATACTTTCACAAGTATTGCTATATTGTATTGGGGTTATTGGCATTTCTCTCTGTAAGCTTGAGGGATATATTCTGGAGATAATAGAAGACTACCTTCCCGTGGACGTATCCCAATTGGGTGAACCACGTATATCTGGTGTACTCTTTTCTCTTGTTCTCTTTATGTTCTTATTTACTGTGATATGTTATTGTTTGCATAGATAGGTAAGCTAGTTTAGCTAGATCCATATCTCTGACAATTTCTTCACAAAAAAAACAACTAAACCAAGTTTCTTATCTCTTGGATACTATTTGCTTCCATAGAAGCATAGATTGACCCCTTCATAGGTCATTATAGTAAAATATAATAGACTAAAACAAGCTGCTTCACAAGCAATTGCCTCTTCAAAGATCATTACAGTCAATTTTAACTTTCAAATAAACTGTGTGAAACATGATACCTCAGATAGAAAATAAACTCATAACTGATTTTTGTGCAGATTACATCTCATTCCAAAAAGGGACCTGGGGAAAAATCAGCCAATATATCATTATTCATCTCCCACCTATGCCAGTTACCTTCTCCAACTAGTAAACCCTCCATTGACACTAGGTAATATAATCAATTCCATTGACACATATCACACATAGGTGTTATTTCACCTTTTCCATTTCCCCTTGTTGGCACGGATCCAAAGCGCACAAGTGCGAAACCCCCAAGCAGGGAAAGGGTCAAAGTCAAGAACAAAGGACCAGTCGCAAAGCATAAAAGAGCCGATATATGTGGAAGTATTTGGTTAAGTTATTTAGCAATTGGTCATTTGGACCATTTTGTAACGGCCGAGTGAGCCTATAAATAGAAGTACGATTATAAGCCTAAGGGCATCGAATCGCATCTTATGATATGATATGATCATCCTTGCATCTATATGTGTTTTAATCTTTTGGATCGATCTATGGAAGCATTTATTCGGTTTTGTTCTATTTTATTGCAGCAATTGCTCTAAATTTGTGATAGTTCTGCAATGTGTGATAAATACTGGAAACGATTGATATATATCTCTATCTCTTTGCCTTTCGCAGTGTTTGATGTTTCATTGAAATCGCAGTAGATGTTTTCGCAGTTATGTTATGTACCACAGATTCCATGAACATGCTTTGATAATCTGTTTAATTCTTTAATTACGAGATGGTAATGTAGTTAATGCGAATAAGGATAATGGTTAATAGGTTGATAGTATGATGTCTTGATGCGAATGAAAATATCTGGCTTATGCTGCAAATGAGTGTGAGGCAGTGCATGTCTTCTCACAACTGCGGAAACTTGGTTCCGACAGCCCCCCTTAGGCATCTCGGGTGAGACTTCACTCACTCTACAGATGTTGTTGGGAAGGGTAAAACATTTCTAGGCCGATGTTTAAGGGTGTCTGGCAATGTTTGTTGACATCAGTGCAAAGTGAACCCATGTCGGTAAGATTGTGTAAAAAAATGGTTCTGTTGCCGGAAATGGTTCTGTTGCCGGGACCTTAGTGCGAAAGGAGAGAGTACATGTTGTGGCATCTGACAAAGCCATAGATCGAGGAGTGGTTCCACAAGAAGACACAAGAATTTGCTGAGGAAGAAAATCATAATCCTGGATGGTCGACAACTAATTGGTTACAGAAGTATATCTACTATGATATTCATGAAGTGCTCTTCTGAGAATTTCCTATACTGCTACACGAATGGTTGGCTCAATTGACTTTTCAGAAGAAGAATTTCCAAGGAGGTGATCCTGGACATTGGACGCCAGAACTGATCCATCATTTGAAATGAGTGAACAACAAAGCGTCAAGAGCTATCGAGGTTTGGGTAGACAGTATTTTGGAATGATACATCACTGAATTCGTTGTTGACACGATTAAGTCACATAGCGACGTAGAAAGGAAATTTTTCAAGGGACTCGGAGGAAGGTTTCTATTGTCGCTGAAACGGTGGATTAAGATGCTCATTTTTAAAAAAGGAATACTGAAGATGAATTACGACGAGTAAAACTCGGGTGTGCAGAGACTATGGGTACTGCACAGATGTGGGTCTGATAGAATGATGTGGGGTAGATAGATATGAATTATGACGAAATCTTGAGGGAAGTTGTGGAAGATTGTGGTACCCTACTAAGTGAGGTGAGGTTCCAGCCGGAAAAGAAGAGGAGGACTGAGATAGAGAGAGAGTATCCTAGGGAGACCATAATAGAGAATTGCGAAATGGAACCACAAAGGACTAAGCAAAATTATTGTGACGAAGAGAGCGACCAGGATACCCCTGAACCTGAGGAAGGATAGACCCAAAACTACAATGTACCACAACCCCGCGCACTATGCCAAACTTTGGAGGAAGAAATATAAGCTCTTTATAGGGTTGTCCTGCGTGTCACAACAGTGGTAAGAGTAGTGGGTCTACAAACACCAGTAGGAAACGAAGGATGGCAAGCGATGATGTAAAGATGCCTATCTTTCATGGTAACGGGATCAAGGATCCCGAACAATACTGGTTTTTATGTGAAGCAGTATGGACGATGAAACAAGTCCAAGATGATGATATCAAGAAGGGACAATTAGCGACGACCTTTAGGGGCCATGCGCTGGATTGGTTTATGAATTTTGTACAATCACCTACAGGGAATCCTAAGAAAACCTTGGCACAGATCAGAGCAGGATTGATCGATGAATTTAGGAAACCAAAATCAGAGTCACAATATATCACAGAATTGAAGGAAATAAATCAATTTCCTAATGAATCAGTATGGAAATTCGATCATAGGTGCAAAACTCTGATGTCGAAAGCAATTTTTGGAATGAGTGACATGCAGCACAAAGAATGGTTCATTGCAGGATTGGTACCACACATTCGGATGCCACTAATGCAGCAGAAGATTGCATCCTAGGTGGAGGCACTGGAAATTGCAATGAAGCTCGAGGCTTCACCAGTTGGAGAAACAGGGATATGTATGAACCAGATCCAAGCGCAACTAGCGAGCTTGATGATCCAACTACAAGATATCAAGAAGGGGAAATAATTTTGCAAGGAAATATGGTGCATTCGATGCAAATATGAAGGGCACCATAAGGATCAGTGCCCAGAATTCAGCTAACCTTTTTTTAAATTTATGTCTTTCGGTCGGTTATGAAGAGAAGGATTGTAGAGCATATGATTTACTCCAAGAGACAACTGCAGATACATTTTTTATGAAGGGACAAGAGAAACGCCCTATACAAAAGAAACAACAATATAATCGGCAGCAACCGCATTACAATCAACTGCCGCCATAGTATAACCAGCCGTAGCCGCATTATAATAAATTGCAGCCTCAGTACAACCAACCATCGCCGCAGTACAACCAACCGCAGTATCAGCTTCCTCAATATAATCAGTAGTCGTACAATCATCCACAAGGAGGATTCAGAGGAGGATTCCGTGGAGGTCACAGTGGAGGATTTGGTCGCGGATGAACTTTTGGACGAGGTCAAGGGCTGGTTACATGCTATAATTGCGGCCATATTGGACATTATCAAGTGGATTGTCTGAATCCAACTTCGTAGTGTACCTATTGCAATGCAGCATACCACAGTGTCGAGGAGTGTCCTCAGTTTATTGCGAAGTGGAAAACTAAGAATCCACCACAACCACAACCAAATATGAATGTAAATCAAAATCCAAATCCAAATCCTAATGTACAGAAGATCTCAATAGAGATAAGACGTCAACCTATGAACGCCGCAGTAGTGACTAGGGGCGGAACTGTGATAGGAGAAGACAAGCCACTGCCTAGTGTTTGGCCTACAACAAGGAAACAGCTTCAATTTGATGCGAAAGTAGAAAAGGAGACCTTTTTGGAAGCATGAGATATGATGAGAAAGACTAAGTTGCCACCTATAAGACAGAAGGAACTTGTTTCTGAGATGCCACCAATATTTGATATGACAAATTCATAGAGGCCACCAGGGAAGGTCAGCACTCTGAGAACCTTCCTGGAAAGTTGTTTAACGCTAGAAAAAAGATGAGGCACTAGTAGAGATAGCTATTTTATTATATCAACATGAGTATGGGCAACAAGATCGGACAGTTAACCGATTGAATAGAAAGAAGACAGGGAGAGAAATGAGGATGACTGCATAGATTGGTGCATACAACATCAATTCTATCATTTTGGACCTATGATCAGACAAAAACATCTTGACTAAGAAAACATGGGAGACAATGGGGAAACCACAGTTGGCATGGTCCCCTGTACAGCTTCAACTGTAAAATCAAAGCAAGGTCACACCAATTGGTCAATTATGTCATCTTCTTGTCGAAATAGAGGGATTAAAGACTTACGCAGACTTCGATGTTATAGAGATAGTTGACAACACAAACCCCTATTTGGTGTTGCTAGGAATAGACTGGGAAATGGAGAATCAATTTTTATCAACTTTAAGAAGAGGACAATCTCTTTTGAAAACCGTGACATGAGGGTAATCGCCCCACTTGATCCATCGGAAGGGAAGAGGTATGTCGAACCAATGAGGGACGAATTTATGGAAGGATGGGACAATGTCTACAACATATAGGAGGATTACATCAATCCCACCGCTGACGGGGAATTGGGGTGGCGAAGTGTTAGTTCATCGTCGTTAGACTTCGATGTGGCATTGGAAAATTGGCAGAATTGATTACATGAAGTATCATTCAGAAGGTGCACGTGAATCACTCAGTCATTGAGGTGGGTAGCAATGGAAGTATGTGATTTACCAATATATGAAGGATTTCCTAATATGACTATATTCATCGTCGAAATCGAAGAAAAAGTATCAGAACCATAGCACTGAAGGCTACACTAGCACGTGGTGGGTAGCGCACAAATCGTCGATAACGAGTTGGCCAGTATGTCGAAAACTAATGGAAGTCACATATGGGGAGGCTAAAGGTTACTATGGAAGGAAATACAATGGAATGGGTGATCCAATGGATCATCTGGAAGAGTGTCAAATCGCATGGGAAATGAGGTCGAAACAGGAATGGGTCCATCCATTCATCCATACACTGGATGAGGTACCACGGAGCTGGTACATCGCAGCAGAACTGCAATGTGAAACAACTACATGGGAAGAGTTAACCATTAGTTTCAGACAGACCTTCATCTTCTCGGATGAGAACCCCTTCATCCACAATGCACTACAGGAGATTTATGAGAAGGTACTCAAAGCAGTTCCGATGAAAAAATCCAATGGGATTATAGTGGACCACGACACCAGAAATGTTGATGGAGTGCTACAATGTGACGGGAGGACTTGACGAAGAAGATGATCCTAGATATATTTATGTCCAAGAGTCGGAGCGAATCCGGGATGTCGAAGCACCAGAGATTCCATTCAACAAATTCCAACAGCCGCTGAAAATCAAGAAGGCTAATATTGGGTCAGAGTAAAATCCCAAGTTCTCTTGGAGATTACAGGGACGATTTGACAATTGGAAAAGTTACTGATCTACTACACGAGTTCTAAGACTTGTTCCCAACAAAATTTTCAGAAATGAAGGGCATTTCTGGGGACCTGGGAAAAATGAAGATTCCGCTGAAACCTGATGTGAAGCCAGTAACGTAGCGACCATATAGACTGAATCCTAGGTATAAGGAGCAATTGAAAGCTAAGATAGAGCGAATGTTGGATGCAGGAATCATAGAACCTATCGAAGAATCAGAACGGATTATCCCGATGGTTGTCCAAGATAAGAATACTGGTGAAATCAGGATTTGTGTCAATCTAAGGAAACTGAACGATGCATGTCTTCACGTTCCATTCCCTACGCCATTCACTGATGAAGTACTGGAAGGTGTTGGAGGCTAGGAGATATATTCATTTATAGATGGATTCTCAAGATACCACTAAATAAATATTGCGAAGGAGGATCGACATAAAACAACTTTCGTGACAGAATGGGGCTATTTTCAATACACGTTGATGTCGTTTGGTCTTAAAAATGCCCCGACGGTGTTTTCAAGGCTAGTTGTCACTGCATTTAAAAAAATCATTCATAAGTTCCTCGTAGTATATATGGACAACTGGACCGTATATGGGCTATTTAAGGACCACGTTGCGAATCTAAGGCTGATGTTGGAAAGGTGTCGACAACATTAGATTTCCCTGAACTCGAAGAAGTGCATTTTCTATGCACCAATTGGAATCCTCCTAGGACACATTGTATGTGAGGAGGGGATGTTGGTCGATCTAGTGAAGATTGAAATCATCGTCGACTTACCACCACCAATGAAAGTGAAGCAACTAAGGGATACATTGGTACATAGTGGGTATTACAGGAATTTCATTAGGGGATATGCACGATCACAGCACTAATGGAAAAGTTGTTAAAGAAGGATGCAAAGTTCGAGTGGAACGACGAGTGCTAGAAGAGCCTAGACATACTAAAGGTGAAGATGGTTGCAGCACCGATATTAGTCTTCCCTGATTGGACAAAGAAGTCCAAGTCCATGTGGATGCATCATCAGTAGCACTGGGAGTGATATTGGCCCAGCCAGGATAAGGATCAATTGACCATCCGATCGCATTTACGAGCAAGAAGTTGTCCACTGTGGAGAAGAATTATACAATGACAGAGAGAGAATGCCTAGCAATGGTCTATGTGCTGCAAAAATTCTGACACTACCTGCTTGGAGGTAATTTCAAAATGTTTACTGATCACTCCGCATTAAAATACTTAGTCAATAAGCCTGTGTTGGGGGGGAATATCTGTCATAGGTTGTTGTTATTCCAGGAGTTCGATTTTGAAATCATTGTGAAACCCGAGCGATTGAATGTGGGACCTTATCACCTGTCTTGGATTGAATCAGGTGAAGAACCAAGGAGCATTGATGAAGGCTTTCCCGATGTTGGTTGCTGTTATTCCAGGAGTTCAATTTTGAAATCATTGTGAAACCCAAGCGATTGAATGCAGGACCTTATCACCTGTCCTGGATTGAATCAGGTGAAGAACCAAGGAGCATTGATGAAGGCTTTCCCGATGTTGGTTGCTGTTATTCCAGGAGTTCTATTTTGAAATCATTGTGAAACCCAAGCGATTGAATGCAGGACCTTATCACCTGTCCTAGATTGAATCAAGTGAAGAACCAAGGAGCATTGATGAAGGCTTTCCCGATGCACAACTATTCAGGATTGGAATGGTCGATGACCATTACAAGCAAATCATTCAGTTCTTGACTACAGGAAGCGCACCAGAAGAGTTCACTACCAGTCAGAAGAAGCAGCTAGTTGTTAGGGTTGTTGATTTTAAACTAATCATAGGTCAGCTCTACAAAATGGGAGCGGGTGAAGTCCTTCATTGATGCGTCCTTCCACATGAACAAGAAAGAGTATTGGCGGAAGCTCGCGATGGGATTACAAGAGGTCATTATGGAGGGCGTGCAACTTCTAGGAAAATACTTAGGGCTGGACTATGCATGGTGATGGCGCAGATTATGCAAAGAGATGCGATGTATGTCAAAGAATAGGGAAACCATCACGGAGGGATGAAATGCCACTAGTACCTCAACTGACATTACAAGCCTTCTACAAATGGGCAGTTGAATTCGTGAGAAGAACATGGTCACGATACATAATTACTGCGACTGATTATTTGATGAGATGGGTTGAAGCAGTGTTGGTAAAGGATTTCACAGCTGCAATAGCCGCAAGGTTTCTCTTTGATAACGTAGTCACCAGGTTCGAGTTCCCAAAGATACTGATGAGTGATCAAGGCACTCACTTCATTAATCAAACTATCAGTACCATGACAGAAGAATTTAAAATTCAGCATCGAAGGAGTACCCCATATCATCCACAGGAGAATGGTGCAATGTAGGAACTGAATAAGGTATTGGAGCATGCGCTCACCAAGGTGTGTAACACAAACCGTGAGGACTGGGATTTGAAGATTCCAGAGGTACTATGGGCTTACAAAACGACATGTAAAAGGTTGATAGGCTAGTCTCCATTCAAGTTAGTATATGGACAAGAAGCAGTGATTCCAATGGAGTATATTGTCATGAGTCTGCGCATCGCAGCAGTGACAGGAATGAGTGATGACGGAGCCATCGAAGAACAGTTGGCGCAGCTGTTACAACTTGATGAGGATCACTTCATCACAGGATTTCATCAGCAGGTAGAAAAGGATCGACAGAAGGCTTGGCACGATCACCATGTCAAGGCGAATCACTTCCAGCGTAGAGACATGGTCCTGCTATATGACAGTACGTTTGTGAAGCACCCAGGTAAGATACAGATGCATTGGTTGGGTCCATACATTATCAATTTCATTACTGATAGAGGTGCAGTGCAGCTACAAAAGTAAGATGGGATATTGTTGACAAATTTAGTGAATGGGAGCTAGATGAATCCTTATCGAGATAGCCAGGCGCATAGCGACTGAAAAAGAAATTGAGTCGGTAAAAAAAAAACATAAGCACATTGTGAAGTTTGGGAAGCTGTCGATAGCATTCGGTCTGTCGACAGAACAATGGAGGAGTAAGGAATAGAGACAAGGTTTGGAGCTTGTCGACGTTCTACACAAGCGAGTCAAATCGGGTAATAATTGCAGCAGTTAAACCGCGGCGGACGACAGCGCAAGTGGATTATGACACAATTGATGACAGGATTTGGTAAATCAACGAAGGATTCGACGGACGATTTGGAAATCATTGTCCAAAAGAGACAAGATGGATGGGAAGCGGGAAATTGAAATTATAAATACATGTGCAAAAGGATAGTTAGACTCATTAAGCCTTATGCACATTACTGAAGAAGTTGCAGAATAAGATTCAGAGTGAAGAGTGAGCTTAGAGGGTTGCAATGGCGCATTTCATTTGCAGCATGAGCACACAAGGTGCTCTAAGGGCGAGGACGACAAGTGCTCATGAACAACCAGTGGTTGCATCAGTGTGGACGATGAGGAACAAGAGAAGTACTAGTCACCAGGTTCAAGTTTCCAAAGATACTGATGAGCAATCAAGGCACTCACTTCATCAATCAAACTATCAGTACCATGACGGAAGAATTTCAAATTCAGCATCGAAGGAATACCCCATATGATCTGCAGGAAAATGGTGCAGTGGAGGAACTGAATAAGGTATTGGAGCATGCACTCACCAAGGTGTGTAACACAAACCGTGAGGACTGGTATTTGAAGATTCCAGCGGTACTATGGGCTTACAAAATGACATGTAAAAGGTTGACAGGCTAGTCTCCATTCAAGTTAGTATATGGACAAGAAGCAGTGATTCCAATGGAGTATATTGTCCTGAGTCTGCGCATTGCAGCAGCGACAGGAATGAGTGACGACGGATCCATCGAAGAATGGTTGGTGAAGCTGTTAGAACTTGATGAGGATCGCTTCATCGTAGGATTTCATTAGCAAGTAGAAAAGGATTGACAGAAGGCTTGGCATGATCACCACGTCAAGGCGAATCACTTCTAGCGCAGAGACATGGTCCTGCTATATGACAGTAAGTTTGCGAAGCACCCAGGTAAGATAAAGATGCATTGGTTGGGTACATACATTATCAATTTCATTATTGAAGAAGGTGCAGTGCAGCTACAAAAGCAAGATGGGACACTATTGACAAATTTAGCGAATGGGAGTCAGATAAAGCCTTATCGGGATATCCAGGCGCATAGCAACTGAAAAAAAAGAAATTAAGTCGATAAAAAAAAACCATAAGCACATTGTGAAGTTTGGGAAGCTGTCGACAACACTGGGTCTATCGACGGAACAATGGCGGAGTAAGGAATACATACAAGGTTTGGAGCTTGTCAGCGTTCGACACGAGCAAGTCAAATCGGGTAATAATTGCAGTAGTTAAGCCATGGCAGACGACGGCACAAGTGGATTATGACACAATTGATGACAGGATTTGGTAAATCAGCGAAGGATTCGACAGACGATTTGGCAATCATTGTCCAAAAGCGACAAGATGGATGGGAAGCGAGAAAGTGAAATTATAATTACATGTGCAAAAGGATAGTTAGACTCATTAAGCCTTATGCTCGTTACTAAAGAAGTTGCAGAAGAATATTCAGAGCGAAGAGTGAGGTTAGAGGGTTGCAATGGCGCATTTCATTTCCAGCATGAGCACACAAGGTGTGCTAAGGACGAGGACGACAAGTCTTCATGAACAACTAGTGATTGCATCAATGTGGACGATGAGGAACAAGAGAAGTACTAGCCGACCGGTGGATACCGACTGAAGGATGAAGTGGGGTGCTCGCAGCTCGGCACGAGCTGTAGGGGATAGAGAACCGACGGTTTTTTTGACCACCGCAGAAACAACGCAAGGGACACTCCGGCTCTAGCGAAGGATGATCAGATTCGTGAAACTGATGTGCCAGAACTGGATAAATTAGATTCCGCATGCCTCATCCACCACGGGTGCTAGAAATATCGTTTCACAAGATGAAGAGGAGTATGAAGCAATCACAACGATTAAAACTATGGACACGAAAGAGGTCAACCAAATCAAGGCAGCATACGACAAGTTCAAGCAGCAGGTAAACACACCAGCAGTTTCTAACTGAGGTGGCTCGAGGGCGAGCCACAATTTTGTGTTGGGGGCCTATTGGCACGGGTCCAGAGTGCACAAGTGCGGAACCCCCAAGTGGTGAAAGGGTCATAGTCAAGAACAAAGGACCAATCGCAAAGCATAAAAGAGTCGATATATGCGGAAGTATTTGGTTAAGTTAGTTAGCAATGGGTCATTCAGACCATTTTGTAACAACCAAGTGAGCCTATAAATAGAAGTATGATTGTGAGCCTAAGGGCATCAAATCGCATCTTATGATATGATATGATCATCCTTGCATCTATCGGTGTTTTAATCTTTTGGATCGATCTATGGAAGCATTTATCCAGTTTTGGTTTGTTTGATCGCAGCAATTTCTCTGAATTTGTGATAGTTCTGCGATGTGTGATAAATATTGTAAATGATTGATATATATCTTCGTCTCTTTGTATTTCGTAGTGTTTCATGTTTCATTGAAATCGCAGTAGATTTTTTCGCAATTATGTTATGTACCGTAGATTCCTTGAACATGCTTTGATAATTTGTTTAATTCATTAATTATGAGATGGTAATGTAGTTAATGCGAATAAGTATAATGGTTAAGAGGTTGATAGTATGATGTCTTGATGCGAGTGCAAATATCTGGATTATGTTGTGAATGAGAGTGAGGTAGTGCATGTCTTCTCACAACTGCAGAAACTTGGTTGCTGTAGCCCCCCTTAGGCATCTCAGGTGAGACTTTGCTCGCTCTACGGGTGTTGCTGGGAAGGGTGAAACCTTTCCAGGCCGATGGTTAAGGGTTTATGTTCGATGTTTTTTGATAGCAGTGCGAAGTGAAACCCTATCGACAGGAATTGACAATGGTATTACGTTAGTGGGTTGTTGTGACATGCCTTTTGGGAATCCCTTAGATTTTGACAAAGGGGCTCATTATGATGGTTTTTTCAACTCTTATAGACTTCACAAGGATGGTAAAAGAAACCATCACATATTCTTCCTCTAAAATAGGGAGAAAAATGATTAAGAAATCCAACCTCCACAATATTTTAAAATTTGTGTCCACTTCAATGTTCATCCTTCCCACCCTACAAGATTCAAATTTTTGTAAGGACTTAACACTACAACCATTAAGTCCGCATCTCACTCTTCATCATGTTTCGACCCAAGTGAATCTATCACTTCTACAACCCATGGTCAACATGACACTTTATCTAAGAGGACATTTTATTCTTCCTACCAAAATATAGCACTTTCACAAGCTCACATTGTAATGGAGGTTCACCTCCTAGGTGTCCTTTGGGAAATTTTGGCCAACACATAGATCCTATAGACTATGCTAGCCTTTATTGGACCATAGATTCTATTAACATAAATCATAAACATTTTTCACTCAATAGAGAGGAATAGAGAATGCTTAATCTAGAAATCTTGTGTGAATATATGTATAATATTTGTAATTTGTATTGTATACTTTCCTTATATCTTTGGGTGTCTTAGTATAAATTGATCACTCACCTGCTTTATGGTATTTATAAGTACACATGATACATATGTATACTTGATGGAATGAATAAATTATTAATGAAGTCATTGTGAATAATAATGGTGATGATCATTGGGACAAGTCTAAAAGTTCGACGATTTTGCCCGTCCAACGAGTTTTTGACCAAAATCTAGTGATTTTTTTAATAAATCCAAATTTTTGTGTTGTTCAAATCGTAATTCTAAATGTATAAATAGATTTAGCACCTTCAAATACCCCAAGGCACCCAGATTAGGAAAGTTTAAATATTGTTCTTTGATATTTTAAAATTTTCTTTAAAATTTTTATCGGATTCCGACGAAATCGTGAGGAAAAATGTTATCAACAAAGAGCGAAATCGTCGTACATTTAGGCTACGCGATGATCATTGCCTTGTTCTCTAAAAATATAGGTGGCTTAGGTGTGTTTTTCCTTGATTAAAATTGATCACTAGTGTGTTGCTTAGATTGAATTGGTCAAATTTGATCACCCAACTAATCAACCATTATAATTCTTGATGTCACTGGAATGAACATGAGTTTTCATTGAGGTGGCATGTCAAGTAATAGGTTGATTTGTTTATTGAGCTGATTGTAATTAGATTGAGCAATATCAATAGAAGATTGGTGTATGAAAGATCAATTAGTGATCAGATGTGTGGGGTTGGGTGTGATAAATAATAGACATTAATTGAGTAGGAAGGTAGCATGATGGTGTAGTCTAAATATTCTACATTTGTAACCTTTTCTGGCTATATTTTCAATCTTATTTTGTTCGTATTCCGATTGGAAATCTTTAAAAAATCTTAGCTCACAAATATTAGCTATGGAAATTGCATAATTTGTGTATCATAGGGGTATTCGAGGGTGTTGAATCTATTAATTGATTCAAAAACACAATTTGAACACATAAAAAATTGGATTTTACCCAAAAAAATGATCGAATTCTAACCAAAACCCACCGTAAAGTCGAAAACGTATAATAAATAGAGTGCTCTGTAGCATCATGAATTTTGAAGGTCTAGTGCACTACTATTCACACATATTGAACTTGAAAAGGGTTTGGCACATATCATAATATTGTGTATGAACAAATCAAACCTTAACCATCACACATGTGTACACACTTTATTTATATCATAAAATAAACAATAATTAATGGAGCAAGGTAATAAGTGGACAAACTCAACTTTTTAAGTGAGATTATTTTTTTTGACAAGGTGAAGTTTCACTTTCACTGTGATCCACTCCTTTTTCTTTGAAATCCCAATGGTCTGGGTCATCTTAAATAGATTGAAACCCATTAAGGCAAAGTTCTATGGTCAAAGTTACCATCAATTAGGTTGTGAAGAACCTGCAACAATTAATTAATCAAAATACACGATATAGCAGCAATAACAGAACTCAAAATCACTTTTATATTGATCGCAGGCCACTTCGAGGGGGAAACCTCCTTTGAGAAAGCTCAATACAAATAACTTCACGGTGCCTTCAATGACCTCAACACACACTTATATACTAATTCTATGCCCAATACTATGAGTCAAAACCATGGGACATATAATACTACGGGACGACTTACAAAGCATATGCGTCCAATACTATGGGCTAATATAAACTATGGATCAACAAATACTATGGGACGACTTACAAAGCATATGCATCCAATAACAATATACTAACATAGTAAAGAGAAGGGTTGACACGGGTTCCCAACATCCCCTCTCCCTTAGAAAAAGCTTTGTCCTCAAAGCTTTGGTTGGAGAAATTGCTGCAGAATCTGAAGGAGTCGTTCCCCAGTAGCATCCCCGGGTTGCATTTCAGGCCACTAACACCTTTGGAGTGTCAGGGAGGATTGCTTGGAAGGTTGTAGACGAAGAAGAACCCTATCATCTGCGTGGAAAGTGCGCTTAGAACGGTGCTGATCGGCTTGTTGTTTCAGTCGAATTCTGGCCATGTGAAGATTGTCCTGCAAAATGAGAATAATCTGATCGTAGTTTCGAAGAACCGAGTCAATTTCCTAAACTGGGGAGCTGCTAAGAGTGTATGGAAGAAGAACTGGCGGTGTCTATCCATAGACTGCTTCATATGGTATCCTTTGAGATGTGGTATTGTACCACCAGAGCGCTTCTAGGAAATCCATAGAAATAGTTGGCCAAAGCTGTGTAGGGATGGGAAAGGGTTTGAGCAATCCCGAAAGGAGTGTCGTTTCACCCTTGTTGACTTGGAAAGTATCACAGCCAGCCACCATCTGTTGAATTGTCATTTTCAGTCCCTGCCAAAAGAAGTTACATTGTTCCTGGTCATACATTTTGAAGAACCCAAAGTGCCCTGCTGATGAAGAAGCATGGAGTTCATAGAAGAGATGGCCCTGTTGAACATATTGCAACCAATTTGGAACAAGCAAAGAAAGAGCTGCAAGAGAAACTGGGTCATCAATTGTGCAAGAAGGAGCATTTGCCACCATATTGTCCTTACCCTTCTTGTAAGTGATCGCATAGGGATAACCCATCAGTTGGATAACCCATTTCAGGTGTGTTGTGGAGGAGACCCATTGTTCCAGAAAATTTTCCAAACTCTGGAGATCAGTCTTGATGTAGAAATAATTCTCTAATAGGTATGGCTTCCACTTCTATACTGCATGCAAAATAGCCATCATTTCCTGATGAGAGGTAGATGTGACTAAATTCTTATCGGAAAGGTCTCTTGAAGGCGGCAAGCTCATTGGTTCAGCAAAGACACATGCATATCTATCCAAGGAAGTAGTGGAGACCGTTGATGGGTGCATCTGAATGGAATGGAGTTGAGCGATGACACAATGTGAATTCTTCTTAAGGATTTTTCCTAGGTGATGTGGACTGATGATGTGGAGAGACCCTGGTTGTAATCCCATTAATTTGTGTTGTACCCCATTGACTGAAAACTGCATCCAAAGTTCAGCAAAATGCCATAAGATGGGGCCAAGTGTGCATAACCATAACACCCAAAACCACATCACATCCGCCTTAGGACAAGGAACACATGTCAGAGCACAGGTTATAATCTTCCATAGAGATACGCACATTGTGACACTTCCCCCTGCAAGGTAAGGTGCCCCCATTGGCAACCATGACTTCAAAGTTAGAGCAAGGATAGACAAAACAATCAGCCCGTTTGGCAATCCGAGGGTCAATGAAGTTATGAGTGCTACCAGAATCAATGAGTATGGTAAGAGGGAACTTCTTGAAGTATCCCCTGACCTACATTGTTTGTGGGGTTGTGACGCCGGTTACAGCATGGACAGAGATCACGGGTGGGTCGTCCTGAGATGGGGTGTCAACAGGCGGGTGCTGAATGTCGACCTGATCATCGATTGTATCTGGAGCTTCTTCACCAAGTTCAGAGGCAAGTAGAGAATCCACATCCAAGAGATAGAGCTTTTGTTGAACACATCTATGTTCCCGAGTGAATTTCTCATCACAATTATAACAAAGCCCTTTTTCTTGGCGTGCCTGCATCTCGGTTTCAGAGAAATGTTTGATAAGAGTTGGTCGAGGAGCTAGCGGGATGGGAGGTCGTTGAGAACCCATATTTCAGAAGGGAACAAAAGTGGATTTGGAGCGTTGTTGGGCTGCAAGCTTGTCTTCTGCCAACTTAGCCAAACCTAGGACTTCCATCATTGTGTTGGGACAGAACATTTTAACCTCTGACCGGATTTCATCCTTAAGACCACTGATTAAACAACTCCTGTAAAATTCATCAGACAATCCTTCTGTGTGATTGGCGAGTTTCTCAAATTCTGTCTGATACTCTCTCACTGTGCCAGTTTGGTGAAGTTTAGTGAGTGCTCCTGTGAAGTCATCAGAAATTCCACCCAACGAGCCCAAGAAAGTGCTCTGATACCAAATGTGAAGAACCTGGAACAATTAATTAATCAAAATACATGATATAGCAGCAATAACAAAACTCAGAATCACTTTTATATTGATCATAGGCCACTTCGAGGGGGCAACCTCCTTTGAGCAAGCTCAATACAAATAACTTCACGGTACCTTCAATGACCTCGACACACACTTATATACTAAGTCTATGCCCAATACTATGAATCAAAACCATGGGACATATAATACTACGGGACGACTTACAAAGCATATGCGTCCAATACTATGGGTCAATACTATGGGCTAATATAACCTATGGATCAACAAATACTACAGGACGACTTGCAAAGCATATGCGTCCAACAACAATATACTAACATAGTAAAGATAAGGGTTGACATGGGTTCCTAACATAGGTGAAACTACAATGACTAAAAAAATTCCCATCAAATTTAAGAAAAGACTTTTCTACACCTATTAACTTACTCCAATAATTATATAATGATACATGATGATAATCCATTCCATTGTGGTTTAATAGTTATAAAATATTTTATAATAAACACCTACATTCAAATCTTATACACCTACATTAATATTTTAAATTCATTAAATGTAATAACTTTCATTTTAATATAAGTTTATTACAATAACACAAAGTTAAACTTTAATGTCAAAAGAAAAGTTATTTAAAAGATTATATGATTAATATTCTATCATATTTGTGACTTCATTTAATGGTAGGATGTAGTACAATTTGTTTAGAGACCAATGGATTATTCAAACATTTAACAAATAGAAATCAGAATTGCCAATTTATTGATTGGCCTCTAAAATGCACTAACTATTTTTAAATTGTACATAAGTCCATTGACTCAATTTTATTTATTTAAAATTCCATGTGTACTAATAATTCCTATTTCTAGAATCTCAACCACTTGGACTTTTTCCTCAACCACTAAGACATATATAGGTGCACTCCTTTTCTATAAAATATGAAGGTTGACTAATAATAAATAAATTAGAGAGTGTTAACACCCAAAAAGTGTTCACTACCTCATCTACCACATTATATGGCTCATATGTCCATTTTCCTACCATATTTCCCTTAAAAACCCAAAAAATCCCATTAAAAAGCCTCCAAAAGGCCTAAAATGCCTCCAAAAGGCCACAAAACCCTTAAAATAGCCTCAAAAAGGTTAAAAAACCCATTTTTCCTCCAAAAATATCCAAAATTCCTCTAAAAATAGCAAAAACCCCCTAAAAAGGGAAGAAAAATATAAAATAATGAGGAAAAGGAGGAAAAAACCCTATACAACTGCCCTAAACCATGTGTTTCCCAAAACCATGGGTCAGCACTCCACCACCAAAAAACTATAAATAGGTGATGGAGATCCCTTATTCCACATCCACAGTCAAGTATACCCTTACTCTGCCAAAATCTCTCTCGAAACCCTAGTTCACCATTGAACTACTTTCACCTTGAGAGCCACTTTTGGCCCATTCCCACCATTGGAGAAAGAGAAGGAGCACATTGGAGCTTGGAGAAACCCTCTTGGACATTGCAAGGAGCTTCATCAACCTTCACATTGAAGGTAATATTAATACAAAACCCTTGTTTACAATTTGTTGTTTATTTTTCATGCACATGTTTTAGAGTAGTTTCTATTTCTGTTTTAGCTTAATTATTTACATTTACTGAACTGCTACTAAGGAGTCCATTCTCCTTAGTAGGTGCTCATTTGCACAAGCTAGGGGTAAAACCCTAGCTACAGTTTTGGCGACTCCCCTAGATTTTGAATTTCTGGTTTCAGTTTAGAAAATTTTTTCCTTTCGGCTGTCCCTTTCGGCCGCCGTACATCGTGTATTTTCCCTCTGCAGTCGCGTCCCGACCGCGTCTTTCAGGCCTTTACCTGCGACCCGACCGCGGCTCTCAAACTGTTTCCGACGCCCTGCCGACGGATTCAAGTCTGTTACTTGCAATCCGACCGCGGCTAATCAGCCTGTTTGCTGCGATCTGACTGTGCCTGTCGGCCATTTTCCCGCGTCCTGACTGCGGCTTTCAGCCCCTTTCCCGCGGCCCGACTACGTCTGTTAGCCTTTTTGTCGCGACCCGACTGCGTCTTTTTTCCTTTTTCCTGCGTCCCGACCGCATCTGTTGGTCCGAAAGCCGCGACCTGACCGTGTCTGTTTCCCTCAAACCCGCGGTTCGCCTGTTCCGATTCGCCACTAACTCGCGGTCTGATCTCTGCACTTTTTCCCTAATTTGAGCCCAGCCCCTTTTGCTGCAATATTTTCTACATCTGAACAGCCCTCTGTCCTACCTACAGCCTCACTTCCCTACAGCCTTTCTGCAACATAATTTCTGTTCCCTTTACAGAATCTTTTTAAAATTTCAGTATTTTTAATTCAGAAAATTTTGCAAGTTAAAGTTTCAATTCCAGCAGTATTGATAGTTAGAAGTTGCCCCCCTTGTGGCACTTCTATTTTGGGTTCATCACCTCACGAGCACACACTCTGTCACATAATTCAAGTGAGCCTTAAAAAGTACCTAACTAAACCAACATTCTAACCCCACTTGGGGAACACAAAAGAATCATTATAGTTAGGTAGGATCGGGGGGATAGGCTTCCAATAACACCCCTCGGTCACTTTCACTTGAGACATAGTTGTTGTCCAAATAGGGAACCAAAATCCCCTAGTACTTTTTGGCACGGTCACGACCAGTTTATCAGAGGGCCTCTCCCTTAGGAGGGTTGAAGTCGGGAGACTAGTTCCGGAGGCCTGAGTGGAATACCGCACTCCATTCAGTAACCGAAGGGCTACCTTTCGCAGTTCGTGGGATATCCCTGTATAGGGGTATTGCGGTCAACGAACTAAACGGCAGATTCACCTTTCTGGACGTGTCATGAACGGGGTATCTTAGTTGCCATTCTTCTAGGATTGACTACCCGGTGTCCCTCCCGGTAGGGGGATATCATAGCCACTTAGCTTTCCTACTCATATTGTCTGACTTGGATTTCATCACCTTGCAGAGGATATGTTTAGTTGAGTCAGAATACTTTTAGTTAGGTGTTTGCATGCTCCTTTATCTCCCTTTGGTCTAGTGAGTCCACCATTTTATGTTTCTAGGAAACCTGCTGCTTGTTGGTATTCTGACCATCTTTGTTGATACTCCACCTATTGTAGCACAGCTGTTGCAGTGGGTGTTTTGAGTTGGTTGTTGGCCTGAGTGCCTTGTTTTGGAGCTCTCCTTCTGCACACTCGGTTGCATTAGGCTTTTTTGAGCTGTTTTTACTCACCTCAACCCACATAGATTTGACACCATCTGTCACCATTGAGTCCCCGAGACATTCTCGGCGCCTCAGGGGCGAGCCCCCATAGCACGGTTCACTTGACACCACCCGTCATAGATTCCGATCATCATCCGTTGATACCACTCATCATAGATCTAGAGCCTTGTCACTTGACTCCACTCGTCAGTGACGTAGGTCTCCGTCACCAGATATTGACGCACCTTACTTTACCTCCGATTCTGAGACAGAGTCTGAGAACCCCATTTACACTGCCCCTACTAGCCCCATGGCTGGCGTGACTTCCACTCCTTTTGTTGTAGGGACCATTGGTGGCACATCCACCACTACACCAGTTACTACACCTGCTTTGGGTATGCCCTCCATGGGGCCCCCATCTACTGCTCCCCCTACTGCACCCATTCCTGCAGCTGGGATACCTATTCCCACTTCATCAGTGGTTCACACTACACATGGTGGTGCAGGCCCCTCCTATACTACCTCCGTTCCCCCACTTGGGGGCACCATCCCAAATCCTGTCCCTCCACTTGGGGGCATTGGCCCCAACTTGGTCCAACCCACTACTGTGTCACATCCTCCTTCCAGTTTGCCATTCATGGCTAGCCTCAACCTGCCTGACCTAGCCAGATTGACCAACGACCCTATCCGACACGACCCTGCATGGCCTCATATGCCTACCAAGCTTCCCTCGGACATCCCTAAGTTCGAGGGTAAGGCAGGTGAGGACCCACAAAACCATATCATGTCTTTCCACCTATGGTGTTCCTCCAACTCCATAGTGGACGACTCTGTTCGCCTCCGTCTCTTACAGCGCACCTTCACTGGCTCTGCAGCCAAGTGGTATATCGAGCAACCCCACGGGACCCATGCCACCTTTGCTTCCCTTGCCTCGACCTTTCTGCGGTTCTTCCAGTTGCCTGTCCGCTACGACGCGGGCGTTGAGATCCTCCTATCTTATAGGCAAAACACGGCTACCCATATCACGGACCACATCCATGAGTGGCGTCGACGCCGTAGCTTATGTAAGATCAAACTAGACGACCGTATCTTCCTAGATTGGTTCCTCAAATCCCTCCTCCCTGTTATTGCTAAGGATGTGGCATCAGAAAGACCCCAGTCTGAAGAAGAGGCCATCCTCAAGGCCCAACAGTTCGACCTCATTTACGCCCAGTCGGGTTACCTTTATACCATTATACCTGACGCCCCTCGCGAAGATCCATCCCCGCATGATGCACCGGGGGCATCCCACGCTGCAGACGGCATCATTGGCCGTGTGTCTTCGCATCCCCAACCATTTTCCATAGCACGTCCTAACCCTGGCCCCGACCTTTCGCGGGCTACCTCACAGTCTGGAGCAACCAACTCGTATGCTCCCATGACACATCACCACCATTCCCATGGACCCTCATGTCCACCGCAGTGCTTCGGTCATGCGACTCCTGCTTATGCCCCCCCAGTCGCACCTCAGCCCTACTACCATCAGCAGGCTGCCCCAGTTCCTACGCCCTCACAAGCACCACCCGCTTATTATCCGCCACAGGTAGCCCCTGCGGCAAACCCACAACCTGCTCTGCAGACATATCAGCAACCCCCTCAAGTTGCTACACCGGCGCAGCCTCCACCTACATATCATCCTCCGCAGCCTGCTCCAGCACCTGCGCAACCTCAGAATCCACCTACTGCCCAAGGGCAAGTTTACGCCCAACAAAACCCGCAGCAAAACCAGAACAACCAACGCAACCAGGGCCAACAAAACCGCGGCAAGGGCCGTAATCGTGGGAACAACCAACCTACAGACCAAGCTGGTCAACCGGTGAATCCCCCGGACAATAATAATGCAGCCCCTGCTAACCAAAACCCTGATCGCCCGCCCAAGCAGGCTAAAAACCACAATTTGTGAACAAACCACCCGTGTTCTATTTGCGGGATCTATGGCCACTACACGCATGCTTGCCCACACTTGGAGCGAGCTAGGCAACTCTGGGTTGACGATGCCCACCGCCAAGGGCAGGTAGCTCCTCAGGCGCCTCCTAACCCCCCTCAACCTCAGCAGCCACCTTTGGTGCTGCAAAACCCATTACCAACCCAAGGCGTCGTGAACACGCAGCCGTTGGCTCCCCCTCAAGCCAACGTGCAACCCCAACAGCAGATCACGTACGCTGCTCCCGATCAACCCATGTTTGACTCGGGAACTCACCACTTGTTGATGATGTCATCCGCTGACGTCAACCTCCAGACTCGTCGGAACCAGTATGGCTCCACCACTGACGTACCTCCCACTAATAAACCTACTAACGCCCATCCCACCGATCAAACGTTACGTATACCTCCACCTCCACTTGATGGTGCTCCCAAGGCACCTCGTTTCCCGCTTCGCCGTATCAACAATAACCCCAATGCGTGCGCTGCGTCAAACTACAACATTGTAGACAACCTAGCCCAATCCCCCGCAGCCATGTCTGCGTTAGAAGTCTTGAAGAATTTCCCTTCCCAGCGCAAGACTTTACTCTCCGCCATTGGGGGGATTGACCCAAATGATTCGAATCTGATGGCATTTGATTTAGACCAGTCTGAACCTCGCCTGCCTTCCACCCTAGCATTCCAAGTTTCTGTTTCCATTCGGAATCTTGTCATCCATCGATGAAGGTGCCTCCACATGAGTCATGTCTACATTCGTATGGCAGAAGTTGGGATCCCCCACTCTCCAGCAGTCCACCACTGCATTACGCGCCTACGACGGTCGTTCGGCTCAGCCTCAGGGCCTCCTAGCCAATGTCCTCGTCCAGTTAGGTGGCAAAACTGTACTCATTGACATTGAGGTAATCAATGTCCAATTGGATTATAACCTTTTACTTGGCCGCAGCTATATGTATGCCATGCGGGCAGTTGCCTCTTCCGTCTTTCGCACCATGATGTTCCCCCATGAGGGACGCATGGTTAAGGTTGACCAGCTCACCTACTATGATCCCAGTGCTCCCGCGACACCTGAAAATGTTCTCCCCATGGTTGAACAACCTGTTTCTCGTGCCACCACCTCGTTTGTTTCCTCTACGGGGCCTGGAGTCTACTCAGACACGCCGATGACCTCCACCTTTCAATCCATTCCTCCCCCGTCACCTACGCCCGAAGTGTCTGACTTATGTACCTTGTCCCACGACAACCAACCACCCAACAATCAACCACCCTTGTTGCCTAAACCACCATTGGTACCTAGCCACATTGGTGTTACACCTATCCATACGATCCCCTTCCTAGTCCCTCCATCGGGAGTAGTAAGCGCCCCGGTCATGGCTACCCTTAGTCTCCCTGGGTTAACTTTGGGATTACCCATATGGTATCTTTCGCCTCCCGTTCGCCCGCCGACACCAGACGTCGTCCTCCAACCGGTGCAACCCATGGTTACTACCACTCAGACACCTCCCGGTGTCTCTACCCCTTCGTCCTCCACGACTCCCCCTCCTACTCCCAAACCCACTGGAGGCAGAGGTCCACAACCTTACACTGCTGTACCACCTCCCAAGACAGTCAAAAACCCTCCAGTGTTTCGCGCTCCTCCTAAATGCTCGTTGTGCGACGAGTTGGGCCATGCGACTCACCAGTGTCCACAGTTACCAGCCCTACAGAAACACATGCAGATGCTCGACGATGACCCCAACATCCCAACTGTCGAACTAAACCCCACTCCTAAGCCTAAAGACAAGTCCCTACGCACTAACCACCCCTGTGCCATATGCGGTGTTTACGGGCATTACTCCCATCATTTTCCCGATCTCCCGGATTACAAAGTGGCTCTCTATGAGATGAACAATCTGGATCTTGAGACGGCACCACCCACCATTGAGGAGATCTACCCCCCGGTCTCTCCCCCTTCTGGAGAGGTTAATATCATCTATATGATCTCTTCAACCACTATCCCCTCGTCAACCGATTTGACGACGCAAACTTTCCGTACTGATGAGGAAGTTCTTGAGGCCCTGACTGCCCCGGATTATCCCTGGGATGACATGCACCACCATTCCTATTTCATCCCAGAAGAATCCTCCTCTAGCACAGCTACCCAATTCACAGTTGAGTCCAAAAACTTCCTCCCCACCAAGGTCGACTGGTTCAAGGACCCTATTCCTGCTCCTGACGCCTTCGAGGAGGGTAACATGGCCAACATCTCACCTGTTATCCACATAGATATCTCTGACCCCCCTGGCATCAATGAATGCATTGCCTTAGGAGCCTCCTGCAGTGAACAAGAGATTGAAGAATACCAAAACCTCTTCCGAGAATTCTGTGATGTCTTTTCCTGGTCCTATACCGAGATGCCTGGTCTGGACCCCACCATTATAGAGCACCACCTTGACACCTCTGAGTCAAGGGGCATAATAGATTCCCTCGACCCTGGGATAGGGGGCATGATCAATCATTTTGAACCTTCCCCATGACATCTATCTCAGCACGTCAGTGAACCCATTGTTCAAACCCACACATATGTGATCCATAATCACAAACCCCATGCACATAGCATGGGGGCAACTCATTAACCCTGCTCACTTCTTTACATTTGTGATCTCAACCATTTTTTGAGGTCACGTATCACTTGTAGATTTGATTTGATTTGATACACCTAGTATTCTGCCCCTGCGGGCCATCATGATACACCTAGTATTATGACCTCCGTGTTTCGCACCATTTGCACAGCCGGATTCATATTTCCGTGCCCGTGATGATGCTTGAGATCATTTCTCTCTCTCACCAGGACCAATATCAACATTGTGTCCCGACACCTTGTCACCTCGGTGTGCGTGCCACATCGGCCGTTACCCGTTTTTGACATCCTTTATATCGTCGGATTCATTTTTCCGAGCTCGTGATGATGCTTGAGATCATTTCTCGCTCTCACTTGGTACAATTTCAACATTGTGTCCCGACACCTTGCTTCCTCGGTTTGCGTGCCACATCGGCCGCTATCGGATTGTTCCACATTTTTACATGAGCCATTCACTCCTGTCATACTGCAAATGTTTCGTTATTTTGCCACCATTTCATCTACCCCGCAAGGAGGCCCACCAGTGTTCCCCCCTACCCTCGCTCTTGGTCATCATTATTGATCCTTGATTGAACACTTCCTCCTTGCCTTGCCATTCCTTTTGTTCGGTATAATTTTATCCCTTTTTCGGGCCGGACAAGTCCTTTACGAAAAAGGCACTTAGGGAGTTTCCGTTAAGCTCTTTTCTGACTCCTAAACGAATGAAAAGATCGCCGAGCAATCTTGTTTCCTTTCATGCTCGCTAAAGTACCTGAAAGGGCGTCTATCTGGTATAAGTTTAACCCTTTTCTGGACCTGGTAGACTAATTACGAAAAAGGAATACTCTAGTCACACCGGCTAGAAGAGTTCTTCATTGCATCCTTTTATGCTTCTTTGGGCCTTGGAGACTAAATCTACGAAAAAGCAACCCCCTGGAGTCTTCTTACTTGCTTTCAGACTCTCTAAAATTGAAAGCAACCACGAGCATGAACTATCCTGCGCTCATAAAATCCACACGACAGTACCATTCCATTACTTCAGAGTCTTCTTATCGCTTTCAGACTCCTTAAAATTGAAAGCAACCACGAGCATGAACTGTCCTGGGCTCGTAAAATCCACACGACAGTATCATTTTACACACACTTCTTCTAGTTCCTTAACCCATGAAGAAATCCCCTCCCGTGCCTCCTGGCACTTTGATCAATCATCTCGGCGGCACCCCCAATCAGGTCGCCTTTGTTCAGAGTATTCTGCAGTCTCCTGCCATTGTACCACAGCTTGAGTCTCCCTCAGCCCAGTAACCTTCCCAGATCCAATACAGCTATGATCCCTTTCCTCTCAGTCAGATGTATGGTTAATTATGTGTATGACTAAGCATTAGCATAAATTATACTCAACCTAACTTATGTCGGTGTGGATGCAATACAAGATGGAACACCTTTATGTCACATGTATGCCAATTTATTATTTCAACTCCAAAAGTCAATGATTCAAAGTAAAGATGGTAAATGTCACATAAAATAAGTCAATGATTTAAACCAATGATGATAAATGTCACATAAGTTATCATAGATTGAATTGTATTTAGTTAATATAAATTTAATTTTTTATACATGATTTTGTATAATATATAATTTTTTAATTTTTAATTTTTAATATTTAATTTTTTTTCATATATAAATAATTAATTTATAAATATATTTTTTTTTATTTTTTATCAAATAAATATATAATAGTAATGATATATTATGCGTAGTGATGTACTTGTTAAAGTCTACGCAAGTGCACATATACTACCCTCGGATTAAGAATAGGGAGCTGCTATACATATTATAATATGGGGGAGTTGTTCTCTCTCTCTCTCTCTCTCTCTCTCTCTCTCTCACACACACACACACACATATATATATTCACACAACAGTTAAAACACTAAAACCGCCATAGATCTATTTTAAACTACAAGATGTTTCCTTCTTCATTGGTAATAGTTCTAAACAATGACTAGATTATTGTTCCATGTAATTGCTTATCCTTTTGCTCGTGATTTCTCCTTATGCTATAATAACACGGTCCCAATAACATTGTTTGCATCCTAAATCTTTCCCCAAGAACCATTTACTCTTGTTTGTGCTTATTCTTCCATATTCACCTCCTCTCACCATGTTTCTTCCTTGCCCTTCATGGATACACTCGTTTACAGGTTCATTAGTCAACAATCTTTAACTTCATCATCATACATTGTTTCCTTTGACTCGTTCTTCATGGCATGCCTAGTATAGACATGCATGTAAAACAAATCTAGACAATAGGTATGCCAAGGGAAAAACAAATGCATGTCAGGGATTAAAGGCCTAATGTTTTGATGCCTCATCTAAACTCATCCTTCTACCCTGAGCATGTACACTTCTTCTCAAAATCCTCAAAGTACTCAAATTATCCATAATATACATCTTATATGGACAACCATTGGTGCTCTCCTTGAGGTCTTAATGTTTTGTCTATGATGCCCTAGCTTAGAATTTAAAAGCATGTCCATGTGCCATCAATGTCGTTACTAATCATTTTCTATACTACTCCATTTGTATTCTTTCTATGACACCACTTCTACTACACTACTAACTTCTTAATCTTGCTTCTCTATTTTGTTCATGCATACACACAACATAATATAAAGTCAATTAATGGATCCCATCCACATCACTACTTTCTACAACTATCATGCTACAACATATTTTATATTATATTGCTTCCAACCTACATCTCCATCACATCATGACCACTAAGCCATGTCTCCTCAAAGACTTAACTAAAAAATCCACTCTAGTTGTTTCCATTGCTGCCTAGATGTAGACATCCTTTCTTCTTGAAACTATACGACATAGAGTTTGCACTCAACATGTTACACCATCTCTATCTGTGAGATGTAGAACATTCGGTGGCGGGTGATGGTTAAGACACCCCTAAGTGGAAAGGTCGTCGATTCGAAACCCTGCGGATACTAAAATCCAACCATGCTAAGGGTTGGTGCTGTCCAGGTCGGGTGCAATTCCTGCGTGATTTTGATGGCTTAGATTCCCCTGTTTCGTGGTCTCTCAACCAATGGCGAACCCTGCTAGTCAGGGGGTACTACCACTTGTCGAAAAAAAAAAAAGATGTTACACCATCTCTCTCTCGGGCTCAATTACTATGTATACTAACTCACATTTATTCATTTTCCATATTCTTCCTCTTCCTCGTAAAAGTATTAGATATGTGACACTCATCTTTAGTAATCTACATCTTTTCTTCTACAACATATTTGCAATCTCACTCTTCTTGTAAATTCCTTCCCTTTCATTTCCAAATTTAACTTTCTTCCACTATCGTTATCTTCTCAACAACGAATTCATTTTTAGCAGCTTCATCATCAAAACACATTCATCTTTGGGTTCTCAATCAATGGTGGTATGGGAATTATGATGATTAATGTTGTTCCTTGCAATAAAAAAGGCCAAGATTATCCTTGTTGAATTACAAAACAACTCGAGAAACTTGAGTTTCAAAATCCTATTTCTTCCAACGCTTTGTTGGTCCTCCTTGCTTAATAGTATAACAATGGTCTAGAGTGATAAACTCTTTGCATTCAGACTCTGTGAATTGGGAAAAAATGTAGACAACTCATCATGGATAATGTCAACCAAAATGGCATAGTTTCTTAGCAATTGATCAAATCACACCAACTCCTTACCACACCACATCCACAATCACAACATCTTAAATGGATAATGTAATCAATTCCATTGACACCTGTCACACATAGGTGTTATGTCACTTTTGCCATTGGCCCTTCTATTGTCATTGACACAATTGGCTATGATATTATATTGTTGGGTTGTTGTGACATGCCTCTTAAGAATCCATTCTATTTTGATAGAGGGACACAGTATGATAGGGTTTTCAACACTTATAGACTTCACAAGGATGTTAAAGGAAACCAGATCACAGTCTTCCCCTCAGATAGGGAGGAAAGTTATTAATCAATCCAACCTCCCCAAATTATAAACTATATGTCTAGTTCAATGTTCATCCTTCCCACCCTACCACAACCTTCCCCACAAGATTACAATTTTTGCAAGGACGTAATACTACAAGCATTCAGTCTACATCTCACTCTTCATCATGTTTCGTCCCCTACTAAAAAAACTTTGATTCTAAAGCATATCACATTGTATCTTTCTCCAAAACCCCTCGT
Source organism: Larix kaempferi (assembly GCA_027924585.1). NCBI lineage: Eukaryota > Viridiplantae > Streptophyta > Pinopsida > Pinales > Pinaceae > Larix > Larix kaempferi. The sequence goes on from BSBM01000177.1 coordinate 26,549,891, forward strand.
TCATGGTTCCCCTTGCCCAAGTGAATCTATCACTTCTACAACCCATGGTCAACATGACATTTTTTCTAGGAGGGAATTTCTTCTTCCTACCAAACTCTAGCACTTTCACAAGCTCGCATTGTAATGGAGGTTCACCCCCTAGTAGTCCTTCGGGAAATTTTAGCCAACACATAGATCATATATGCTATGCTAGCATTTATTGGACTATGGATACCATTAACATAAGTGATAAAAAATTTCCACCAGAGAAAATTTAAGTATCCATAATTTTCTCAAAGTGTAGAAACCTTGGTGGTGCAATCATAAAATGTTTGGCAATTTTTTTTTAAAATATTCAAATTTCTAAGGAATTTATATAGTTTTTGGACAATTTTGGCAATTTTTAGAGTAAAAAAAATTACCTCGTGGAATTTGGGAAAATCATCTTTGAAAAAAAGGCAAATTGGCGAATATGTTTTTTGGAAGAAAAAAAAAAAGTTGAAAAATAGCCCATAGGCTAAATTTTGCCCCTGAATTTTTCCTTGATTTCTACTCAATAGAGAGGAATAAACAAGACTTAATTTGAAAAGCATATGTGAAGATCTATATAATATTTGTAATTTTTATTATATAATTTCTTTATCTCTTTAAGTGACCTTATATAAATTGATCACTCACCCACTTTATGGTATTTATAAGTACAAATGATACATATGTATACATGATGGAATGAATAAATCATTAATGAAGGCATTGTGAACAATAAACGGTGATGATCATTGCATTGTTATCTAAAAATATATGTGGACTAAGTATGTGTTGTCTTGTTCACAATTGAGTGTGTTGCTTAGACGAAATTGGTCAAATTTTATCATCCAACTAATCAACCATTATAATTCTACATGTCGTTAATATGAACTAATGAGTTATCATTGAGGTGGCATATCAAGTCATAGGTTTATTTGTTTATTAAGTTGACAGTAATTAGAATGAGCAATGTGGCTAGAAGATTGGTGTGCTAAAGATCAATAAATGATCACATATAAGGGGTTAGATATGATAAAGGATAGACATTGATTGAACAGGAAGGTGGCATGATGAATTTTGAAGTTCTAGTACACTACTATTCACATAAGTTGAACCCTAAAAAAGGTTTTGGCACATATCATAATATTGCATATGAACAAATCAAACCCTAACTGTCACACATGTATACACACTTTCTCTATATCATAAAATAAACAATAAATAATGAAGTGAGTTATTAAGTGAAGAAACTCAATTTTTTAAATGAGTTTATTTTTCTAAGAAAACAAAGTATTATTTAAATTATAAAAAATATTAACTATTTCTAAATTATGCATAAATGAATTGAATCAATTTTACTTATTTAAAATATTCCATGTGTACTAATAATTCCTACTTCTAGAATCTCAACCACTTAGACTTTTTTTCTCAACCACTAAGGCATATGGAGGTGCACTCCCTTTCGATAAAATAGTAAGGTTGACCAATGATAAATAAATTAGAGAGATGTATGGCTAATTATGTGTATAACTATAGCATGGGCATAAATTATACTTAACTTATGTCGGTGTGAATGCAATACAAGATGGAACACCTTTGTGTCACATGTATGCTAATTTATTATTTCAAATCCAAAAGTCAATGATACAAATTGATGATGGTAGATGTGACATAAAATAAGTCAATGATTTAAACCAATGATGATAAAATGTCACATAAGTTATTATTGAGGGCATAAATTATACTTAGCTTATGTCGGTGTGGATGCAATACAAGATGGAACACCTTTGTGTCACATGTATACTAATTTATTATTTCAAATCCAAAACTCAATGATACAAATTGACGATGGTAGATGTGACATAAAATAAGTCAATGATTTAAACCAATGATGATAAATGTCACATAAGTTATTATTGATTTAACTGTATTAAGTTAATATAATTTTTTTTTATGATACACAATTTAGTTTAAATTTTAAGTTATAATTGTTATAAATTTTAATATTTATTTAAATTTAAATTATAATATTTATTTTTCATGTATAAATAATTATTTTATTTGTGTAAAATTTAAATTTATATAAAGTTGTATTAAAAGTATTTAGGTGCTTTATATTAAATTTTGATCTAATTTTTTATTAAAATTAGTAAGGTGTTTTATCTTTTTGTATGGGGAGTTGTTGTCATATATTTAACATATATGGAAGAAAAAGAAGTTATTTATAATATATGTTATTTTAAATTTAAATTTTACATAAGTTAAAAAAAAAATTGATGTATAAATATTTGTATCTTAAACTTTTTCTACATGAAAAAATCAATTTAGGCTTAAGAAATTTGAATTCCTCTAGATAAATCTATATTTAAAATAAATTTATGTTATTAATAATAATTATCATTTTTTTATCTACAAAATAATTAAATATATAAAAATATATTCTTTATTTCTACCTTAAATAGTAACACGTATTCAATATTTTACTTATTCTCTATTGACTTTTTTTGGCATGCTTATTCCAACAACTATTATGAAGTGAAACTATTCCTGGGCCCACCAATTTTATACAATGTTTCTATAAGGAAAATGATTGAAAAGCTACATCTCTTATAGTTTTCACATTACCAAATTTGGGGCCAGATTTGGTGAAGTGCATGATGAGTGAAAGGATAAAGGATGGGTAATAATATGAAAATCTTTGAAAAAGTTAGGATTGATTCCAACTATTATTAGCAAAGTTCATATGCTAAAGAGAGGAAGGTTGTATAATTGATAACATGTAAAGGAGGTGGAATAGATATGTAGAGGGGGTGGGGTAGATGAGTAGATTTGTCATTAAGGTTTCCACCCATAAAGGACAGTAAAAAGGACAATAGCCCACAATGAAGTTGACTATGCAAGTTGTGATTTTTCTAAAAGTATGTATTTTGCATATAAAGTATAATAATGTGTAACACATAAGTCAAAACAAAGATGTATTACATAATATAGATATGTATTATGTATTACATAATATAGATGTATATTTTGATCATAAAGTATAATATAATAATGTAACACGTAAGTCAACACAAAGATGTATTACATAATATAGATGTGTATTATGTATTACATAATATAGATGTGTATTTTGAATATAAAGTATAGTATAATAATGTAACACATAAGTCAAAACAAAGATGTATTACATAATATAGATGTGGGATACTTACAAACAAAACATTTAATGAACTCAAACGATTAAGGGTGACGTATCTACTCAAACTCATTATTCAAAAAGTATGATACATGTACAAAATTTAATATGGATAAATGAATAGCTTTCTAGACTAATATCTTTCAACGTGGCTTCATTCTAGCTAACTAATCTAAGTCGAATGACTATGTTATTATATCTCTTCAATTCCCACACTTATCATGTGCTCCCCCCACTTATCTTGCATATTCTTGAACCATACATGACGAGCCTAACTTTTATAAGCATAAAATATATAATCTTCGTTATTAGGTTGCATTACAAATGGTTAATTAATCATGTTTTTTTAAATTAAAATGGGTATATTTTTATATTAAAAAAGAGGGAGAGTACCTTCAAAGTATAGAGATTTTACAAAATAGAAAAACATCCATGGACTTAAGAATCCATAATTTATCTTTCTACCAAAAATTGCCACTACAAATTTTTTTGGGGTTTTTACTATTAATCTTAGTACTTCTATAATGATAGCTATGTATTTTGATAAATTTATGAAGTAAAAAAAAAACATATTGGAAGCACATTGACATATATTAGTTTTGTTTCAAATAACCTAGTTCTCAGTCTTTACAATTGGTTAGCAGATGGCAGAGCTCTTTGTTGCTTCCTTCTCATTTAATTTTATATGTAAGTTGGCCAAGGTTGCATCCATATGAGAAATGCGGGTCTCCAAGACTTTGTTCCAAACGTTGGCCTCTTCTAATTGAGTAACTCAAGTCTCCAGGATGTCAATCTTGACATGTTGTTGTTCCACTTCGGCTCCAAGAATTGCTAGTTTATAATTGCTTTCACCCCTCTCTACCAGGCGTTACTACTCCTCGGTCTCCTGCCACTGCCCCAAACATCTATCCATTGTCTATATGTCATACTTGATATTATGTACCCGTCTTCTCAAATTCCTGTGACTTCTCTTTAACCACTAGAGGCCATGCGAGATGCAACAATCCTCCCCCTCACTCCAGGCTTCACTCGCCATTTGTCTCGCTCAAAGAGTGGGCTTTGTTTGCAGTCGTTCTGCTAATTGTTCGCTCCACTCCTTACCCTTATTCATGTTCAATCATTTCATCCCACTCACACTACTTCAGTTAAACACAATTGCCACCTTTCTTCATGCCTGCAGAGAATAACCTTTCCCATTCACTAATTCAACATGGGTACTGTCGTCCCCAATTCCACTCAGATTAAGAAGCGATTCGCCACCTTTCTACATAGTTACTAGAAGATCCATCAAGGTATGGGAGGGGTAAGATTGAGGTTGCGAAGGACCGGGGATGACCTTTCGAATTGTCGTTCCACCTGAAACCATGATGTTCCCCTAAACTAAATCATACGGCCTCCCTTGCGCATTTAAAACACAACTGGGGTGCCTCATGTATATCCTGCCCCAACCACTTGTCCTCCTCCCATGTCCTGTCATTACATCATCGTAGTGTGTGGTGAGCACGAAGCCTCCACCAAACTAACCTTTTTTATCATTGCTCACTCGCGTACGGTTATGCTCCTTACCAATGTGACCATGACTGAGCCCTTCAAAGTCCGCCTCTGTATAGGTTCCCCAATCCATCATCATGGAGCTAGGGAATCAATGCATAATTCTCTGTTTCATTGAGAGTTTGAAGAGTTCCTTCTAGCAAGGCCAAGGCCAAGTTTGCTAAGTGATCGCCTTCCTTATTATTCTCTCGGAGGATGTGGTAGAAGTGACAGTTCCCCAAGGCTTCAAGGATATTCCTTATCCTAACATAGATGCACGGAAGGATAAGATATGCTGGAGGTTTTTGGAATTAAAGACTTACACAAATATCCTTGAATTATCGATGATAATAACATCTTTAATGTCTGTTTTGGCCAAATTTTTAACCCCTTGAAATAGGGCAAGGATTTTTCCCATGTTGTTAGTATATCTTCCTAATCCCAAAGAGAATCTTTCTTTTATCATTCCTTCGAAATCATACAAAATCCCATGCACCTACCATCCCAATTGTTAATTAATCATGTTAATAAAATATTGATGTATAATTAAAAATAAATGTAATGTTTCTTTTTATTTATGAATAAAAATTATGATCTTTTACACGATCATTCATTTTTCAATAGCTCAATTGCTTCAACAAACACCCTCTCTATTTCAAAAAAATAATATAATAGCATTGTTAGCATTGTTCATAGAATGCAATAAATAATTTGAATAAAATTATGATAGAATTTATTATAATTAATTTAGAGTTTATTTTATTTGCGAATGTATAAAGCAATATATTTTAAAAAATGGATATTATGTAAGAAGTATAAATTTTTTAAATTAATTTAATTATATTTTAATTGAGATTTATTAAAGATATGTATATTAAAGAATTTGATTGTTTTAATTGCGTAGTGTAAAAATTGTAGGATTTGAGTTAGAATAGATGATTTTTCTAAGCACAATTTTGAAAAAATTTGGTCGTAATTTTACAAAATTCAGGTTATAACTGTCAAATTCTAGAATTTTGGGTGTTTTGGGGATTTTTTAAGGGTGCTGAATCCATTTCTACCATAAAAATCCCAATAAAACAGAGCTAAATTTTGATTTTTCAAAATAAATAAATAAACGTCGGATTCCAGCGAAAATGGTCATCCAATCCAAATCATCGAATTTTTAGACAACTCCTTTTTTAATATTTGATAAATCTGAGGTTCTAAGACATTCTAAGATGGATATAGCGAAATTATATATAGATATAAATTTATTTGCTTATTTTAAATAATCAAGTAGAATTAAATGTCTAAAATAAAGTTGTATTATTATTACTTAATTTCTTTTTAGGCCAACACATGCTAACATCAACATTACACTTTTCCCTCATCTAGGTTGTAGTGGAAAGTGCCTTTTTCACATGAAGGTAGTAAAATGAAGAGGATGATGTTGCAATTGGTCTTGGCAAAGATTAACACTCCTTAAGGTTCAGATAGATCAATAGTGTAGTGGCCAATGTTGTCTCAACGATATGACAAGTAGCCCAGAATGAAGCTTTGCCATATTAATTACAAGTTGTCTTTAGCAAAAAAAACAAGGTGAGTGGTTGGGATCATCCACTCCTTAAGCTGCCTTTATTAAGAACCAACTTGGTTCATTGTAGATAGTTGATTGGGAGTAATTAGAAAGATGTTTTCTCTCAACCATTGAGCATCTACCACTTATAAAGAAGTGGGATGCCATGTCATACTATATGGTTAATGTCATGTATGTCTCAACATAACAACCATGACATCCCCTACTTTTTCAAAGGACTAAGTATCTCAGACATTCAAATGAACTGAACCTTGATAGAAAAAATATCACCACCCCTACTTAACCAACAAATCAAATCCATAATGTTGTGGATAGTTAATTAAAATTTAAAAACATACACACATTGACTCCTAAATTTTATACTTAGAACATTCACATCCAAAACAACTATTTTCAATACAATTTCAAAATTATTCATAAAGAAGGCCAAGGTGCAAGCCCCCAATTAATAATGGAAGTTAAAAAAAAAATATCAAATTTAAGCGAAACCAAAAACAAAATCAAATTTATTAAGCAAACAAAAAAACAAAATCAAATTTATTTAACAAACAACAAAATTCAAATTTATTAAACAACCAAAAAACAAAATCAAATTTATTTATACATATTAACGTTAATATAATTAATATTAAAATATTAAACTTTTAAAACTCATAAACACTTATATATAAATATAAATAACTAATCAAAATATCTAAAATCTTTAAAACCAAAATATTTAGAAATATATTCACTATTTAAAAGAAATAACAAAAACAAAATTTATTTATGAAACTCGTCGCACTCATTGAAAAATTTCAAACATTGAAAACTCAAAAAATATTAAACATGAATTTCGGATATTTCTCATACCTTAAAATCTCAAAAAATATCAAACATGGGTTTTGCATATATATCTTTATATATTGAAAAACAAAACAAATATGGCTTTTTATGACAAAGCTTATTATTAATGAAATTAAATACATTCATACTGATAATATTTGAAAGCTTATTATTAATCAAATTAAAGCATATTTAAAATCTCAAAAAATATCAAACATGGATTTTGGATATATATCTGTAAGGCTTTGTATGACAAAGCTTATTATTAATGAAATTGAACAACATTAATACTGATAATATTTGAAAGCTTATTGTTACTAAAATAAAATTATATTTATTATGATAATTTTTGGGATAATATTTTTTAGTAATGTATTTACTTATTTCAAAAATATTAAATTAATAAATAAAATAATAATAAAAATGTAGAAAATATATCATGAACAATGCAATTTATTTTAATTTTTCAACTTTTTTTTTTTAGAAAAAAGTCATATATTAATTTTAAAGAGCAAAATACATTCCACAAGTGCTTAATAACACGATATCAAAAATTGGTTTTGCACTAAATACAGTAACTATTTATACAACTTCATCCAAAATTAAATAATGCTAAGTTTAAACATTACATTCAGTTTCTACATCCACTATCATATAAAGTAAAAGAATCAAGTCCATCTATAGATGTCACACATATGTGTGCTCTCACATTTTTTATTGGCTCTTTTATTTTGACTATGATTTTACATTATTAGATTGTTTTAGCATGCTTTGGGGAAAGCCTTATAGTTTTACACATTATTAGATTGTTTTAACATGCTTTTGGAAAAGCCTTATTAGTTTTACAAAGGGTGCATTATGATGAGTTTTTTAATATTTATAAACTTTATAATGATGATAAAAGTTATTAGATTACATGTTCTTCCCCATTTAGGGTAAAAATTTATCAAGCAAGCCAACTTTTACAAATTTAGAATTCTATATTTTGTTTTAATGTTTACCTTTCCTTTCCTATCAAAACCTTTTCTATATGTTTCAAAATTTTACAAGTGGCATTGCACGCAGCAAGCCCACATCCCACTCTTCATCTTACTTTAGCCCTTACTAAAAACACTTCAACTCCAAAACGTTATGTCAATGCATCTTTCTCCAAAACCACATGTTCATAGTTCTCCCCCTAAGATAAATCCATTAGGTATAACTTATGTATTCCATGGTCACCAAAACACTCTACCCTGAAGTACATTTATTCTTCCTTAGAAACTTTAGCACTTGGACATGCTTACATTTGAACAAAGTTCCACCTCCCAATATTCCTTTTGGAACATTCCATTCATGTTATTATTTGTTGAACTACATATGCCATCAACACAAATCATAAGCCATTTCCTTAGTTTGGTTAGTATGTATGAATAAGTATAATATTTGGATATATTTATTTTGTATCGTAGTATACTTTATATTTTTTGTGATTTTATATAAATTTATTACTAGTTTACTTTATAATATTTATAAGTACAAATTATGCGTATGTATATATGATTGAATGTTTAAATAATTAATGAAAATAATCCCTAACTATTAACCTTGTGAACAATAATGAAGATGGCCATTGCTTTCTCTAAAATATACCTAGTTTGAACATGTATCGATTTGGTAAAAAAACTCAACCAATTAATATGGACAGTAAAAATAAGTGTTCTAGTTAGTTTGAACTTGTATCGACTTGGTAAAAAATATAATTAGCAAAAAACCAACCAACTAACTTGACAGTTGATTGGTTTTTTTGCTAGTGATATTTCTTAATGTATATGGACCTTATAATCAAAGACAGGCTTTCTGGGAGAAGGTTGAGAGCACTGGTATTCTGATGGATAGCAACCTGATTTTAGCAGGGGATCTCAACTTAACTATGGATGCAAACGAAGTATGGGGTGCTGGAAATGTTATAGATCCTCTCTCTAGTTTTTTCAGGCTTTTATTTGAGAATTATGGGTTAATTGACATTCTTCCGAGTGTTTCTGTCCCTACCTGGTCAAATGATAGAGTTGGTTCGGTGAGAATTGCAAAACACCTCGATGGGTTCTTGATGACCGAACAGTTATGCAATGCTTTAGGACGTTACAGAACTTGGTCTGTGGCGACGAGGGTATCAGACCATAAAGCCATTGTGCTTCAATTGGGTTGTGATAAAATTCAAATACACTATCCCTTTAAATTCAACCATTGTTTGTTGGATGATTAGTCTTTTTGTAGTATGGTGAATGAAAAATGGAAGAATCTGTCACTTTCTGTTAAGTTGCCTTAAACTAAATTTACTCAAATCGGAATTGAAAAATTGGGAGATAAAGAAGAAAGAATAAAATTCTAAGGAAATGGAAAGGATTGAGTTTGAACTTAATAAGCTTCTGTAATATCCCTAATTTGAAAAATTACTCAATTTTGGCCAATTTTCGAACCTTGGACTAGTGAAGGAAACTTGCTCCAAAATTACCCAAATGATTTCGAATTCTGTATGGAGTGGATTGAGAGGTATTAATACATCCTAATGCAACTCTTAGACTTATACATTCGTTAGAAACATTCATGGTTTTCAATTCTCAAGGAGGAAGGAAGGAGAAAAATACTAGATGAATTCGATGGTTGAAAACCCCACTAGTCTAGTAACTTTTTGGCTTCCCAAAAATTGTACGGACTTCCCTATTTTCTGAACTGGGACATGTCTCTGACAAAGGACCTCAAGGGAAACCAAAATGCAACATTAAATTAGATTTTAGGGTCTGTTATAAATCCCATAAAACAACAAGTTGTGAGACATACAAATTCTAAGAAAATGGTTAACAATGGACATAATATTTGTTGCACAATATTTAAGCAAAAATCAAAGGTTATGCACATAAAATTTAGGTCATAGATATTACTTCATGTGTAGATCAAAACATAATCAAAAACTCAGAAAAAATCTGATTTCAAACAAATACAAATTCACTCCAAAAACACCATGTGAAAATAGGAAGGAAACTAGCTCGAATCTTGATTTTGCTTGAAAATATTACATGAAAGGTATGGTATTTAGAGCTGTGGTTCCCATATGCAGTTCATTACAATTATACACATCAGAAAACATAACCATAGATTCAAAATATAATTCTCCACAAACTTTATGCAACTATGAGTGCACCATCACACTTGAACATGGACATTGAGAGAGTATTGGGAGAGAGATAGTAGAGAAAGACGGTAGAAGATGAACTCGAACTAGAAGGGGACTTGAAACTGCATCAAAACATCTCCATTAATATCTGTTGAGAGGTTGAAATGGCATCTCCTCCAACCAAATTGGGCAGGGACCTTTCACCTTCGAAATTGGTTCTAAGGTAGGGAGGATGAACATCCATTGTGCAAGGACAAGCTAAGCTCTCCAAGAGTGCAAATAAAAAATGATCCAAAATCTTCTCTCATTTGTCATCCTTCTCTTTTATTAACTTCATATGGACTCATGAGTTTTAATTCACTCCAAGAGACTTCACTGAACTCGAATTATTGATAGATTCTCTCATGAGACATGTGTCCACTTCTTCCTTGCATTCCTCTTTCCGCCAATTCGAATTCGGAATCTTGGTTGACCATAACTCCCTCTATGCACCCTCTTGGTGGCTATTTTTAGACCTGATATGTCATATGTGTCATAGGTCTAAAATCAAATCTGAATTTTTCATAGATTCCTTCATCATTGTTGTCATAAGTGCCATGGAATCTAGCTACAAGTGTCACAATGCCTCTTCCTCTTCCTTGGGAATTACTCTTTCACTCCAATTAGACCTTCCTAGATTCTTGACATGAATATTGCCTCTTCATCTCCCCCAAGTATGTTACCCTCCACCTAGGACTCGAATTGGTGAGAGAATCATGCCAAGTGTAGTGGGGAATCTTGCCACTTGTGGGTCCCACAACCTCTTATGTGCCCTCATGATCCAATGCCACCTTATTTTCTTTTATTATTATTATTATTTATTTGACCCATTTAATGTGAATTTGTAAGTCTAAGGTCATTTTGGGTCTTGTAACTCCCTTATTCCAAATTTTGATGCTTCCACCCCCAACCTAGGGAACTAGTAAGTTAGTGGGATTTTTCCTCCATGATAGTTTATTTGGATGGGGACATTACAAACTTTGAATTGGTAATTTTCTCCTCATGTGACCCTCATTTTCCATTTGGCTCTGATTTTACATTATTACTAACTTGGACATCATGCTTGGAAATTATTTGACCCTAAGCACCAATTTGACAAACTATCATGGACATGCTAAGTGGCTTAGGCCATTGTGACCCAATGCAAAATTTGGGGACATGACAAATCCTCCCCTCCCAATATTGCTTGTCCTCAAGAAATTTCAAACATGGATGTTGAAGAACCTGCTTTCCTTCCAAAACTTTGAGTAGTGGCACTCATGTACTGCAATTGTGTGTTTCCAAAAGTAAAGAGATGTGTATTTTTTTTGTTTAAATTGATATCTCCTATGACATCACCACTAAACACCCAAAATATTAATTAAATCCATCAAAACAAAATTTCGCAATTAATCTTTACCTCTTTCATATTTTGGAAACCTTTTTTGAACTTCAACCCTTTTGCTCAATGCATAATTCTTTGAAGTTTCCACTGAGTTTCCAAATTTCGAGTTTCCAAGATTCCAAGAAAATTTCATAGAGGAACCACCATGCTTTCTACTGCACTACTCTGATTATAATCACCTTCTCAAGTGGTGACTCAATCTCCCATACTACTTGCTGCCCCGAAAAATTGAAACCAATGAGACAAAAAATGATCCCAAGGTCCCAAATGATCATGATACATGCAAGGCGTGAAATGTATACTATGAAATTCCATGAACACCAGACGTGTGAAAACTAAATCCATCTCTCAAAAGGTCTCCCACATAGGAAACTAGAACACTGCTCTGCAAAGATGAACTCTAACAACTGAAGGTTGGTTTTCTCTCTCAAACCAACAATTGAACTACTGCTCCAAGTGATCTAAAACCAAGCTACACCAGGATCCCATTGCTTGTATTGCATCTTTCCAGACATCATGAGCACAAAAGATAGATAATCAAAGTACATAACAACATCATACAAATGTACATCAAGAAGGTACCTCATCAAATAATCATGTAAGTGCTTGTACATCCAAGTAAGTTGATCATCATGTGCCCCATACACACAAGCATCAAGTATTATATCGAATCTGCTCCAATGACATAGGTGAGGATCCCATGTCCTATAATGCTGCTCCAAAAGAATGTAATATGCATCAAAATAATCATCCATGAGTTCTTTCATCCAAGAAGTGAATGAAGAACCTCCACCAAAATCTGAACCAAGTAAGGAGCAAAGAAAATAGGGAGACTTCAAGTGGCTCAAAGAAGTCTCATCAATACACCCAGGAATATGTGTATCATCAAGAAATAACAAAGGATGTTGATTCCAATAAGAATTTGCTTCAATCATATATCTATTCACCCAAGTATTGGATGAATTTCCTCCAACCTCAAATGAACTAAGCAAGGAGCAAGGAAAATCGTGAGTCTTCAAGTGACTCAAGTGAACATCATAGGTGCATCCATGTAGATGTGTATCATCATAAGGTAACAAATGATGTTGCTGAAAATGTAAAGAAGAAGGTGCTCCAGTCATGTCATCATCAAAAGGAGAGATAGGAGTTTCATACTCCTCATGTGGCACCATCAGAAATAACCCTTTCACCCATAATTCATTAGGATGAATGCTGCAAAATATGGAAGTGTAGGATGTAGGAGAATGAACCAGCTCACCCAAATGATCAGAAAGTGCATAAGTTTCATCGTGTGAAGGCTCCATATGGGTAGGATCATGCACCTTCCTCAAAAGTGTGAAACTTTCCTCATAGGTTGGTTCCAAGGTAGAGGAATCATGCACTTCTTCAAAAAGTATATAACTATCATCAAGAGGAAACTCAAGTTCCTCTTCCACCACAACAAGTGCTTGGCTCTCATCAAGATAATATTCAAACACATCAAGCACATGCAAATTTCCATGTTTCTCATTATCCACCATGTCATGATAATCCTCCAAGCAATCTACCATATGACAACTTGAAACATAGGAGGAAGAAAAATTGTCTTGCAACCTCTCAAGAAGTTGCTCATTTTGAATTTTGAGCTTATGAATACCCTCATTATTATTCAAGTATGCATCATGTAACCATCCATTAAGCTCAACCAAATTGTTTATATCAAAAATCAAATACATGAAATTACCTTTGATGTTGCACGTTCCTCTTTGAATCTTCTCCATGTCTTCAAGGAAGGATGACTCCTCCAATGAAGAAACTCTCCAACAAAATTTTGACACCAATGCTTCAATGTCATGGAGTATGATAAGGGCCTCATGGATATTCCTTTCACTCATATTAAAAGACCCTTCAATTAAGTACGGTTCATGAGAGTGAACCTCCTCTTCTTCTTTTTTCTTGGGATCAACTCCACATGGGAGCTCAAGTGGTGATGGGGAAGTTGATCTCGGTTCTTCTTCAACTGCTATAAGGTATTCATCTCCATGGTCAATGGAACTTTGGCTTGCAAAAACACATTCAAAAGTGATATCTATGTCACCAACAGAGAGGTGTGAGAACCCATCAGTAGGTACTCCTTCACAGTTCAAGCATCCATCAGTAGATGCTCTTTGATCCATATACAAAGTAGAATGCGTCTCAGAATGATATTCAATAGTTTCAATGGAATATTATTCATGCTCATGTGATGTTTATTCATCTTTTTTAGAGTCACTTGGGAGTGACTTTCGATCCTCTTCATGTAATTCTTCTTCTGCTTCACCACCTATAGAACTAAGTGGTTCATGGGTCTCCTCATTTCACTCCTCCTTTTCACGCAAACATATACGATTTGGTCTCCGAGGTATTTTGCAATAAGGGAATAAAAATTTATTCACTAACTCCACATCTTCATTCTTGGGCCTATATCCAAACAAATCATCCACAAAAAATTCGAAAGGAACTACCAGGGATGACTCCATAATAACAGTATAGGCTTGATATTGTTGGGGCAAGGTTTTGCAAGTTTCCCTCTACCATGCCACTTCCTTCAAAGGATATTTCCTTAGTGGTGTGATCTCCCAGTCTACATATTCATTGTACAAGTGATCACAATAGTAACCATCATCATCTCTAAATGTGAACTGAGTAGAGGTACTGCAAGAGGGTTCATCATCCACATAGCTGCCATCATACAACTCAAAATCATCATCCTATGAGGCATAGAAAGAATACTCCTCCTCATACCCTGAATATGAATAATACATGGCTGCAATTTCCTTCTTCACTGGATGATCCAATGCATAGGTGCAAGGACCATGCTCTAATACCACTATAATATCCCTAATTTGAAAAATTACTCAATTTTGGCCAATTTTCGAACCTTGGACTAGTGAACCCAACTTGCTCCAAAATTACCCAAATGCTTTAGAATTATGTATGGAGGGGATTCAAAGGTATTAAGACATCCTAATGCATATATTATACACTTATACATTCATTAGAAACATTCAGGGTTTGCAATTCTCAAGGAGGAAGGAAGGGGAAAAATACTAGGTGAATTCAATGGTTGAAAACCCCACTAGTCTAGTAACTTTTTTGCTTCCAAAACATTGTACGGCCTTCCCTATTTTCTGAACTTAAAATTGGCTTTGATAGATGATCTAAATGGAAACCAAAATGCAGCATTAAATCAGGTTTTAGGGTCTTCTATAACTCCCATAAAACAGCAAGTTGTGAGACATAGAAATTGTGAGAAAATGGTTTACAATGGACATAATATTTGTTGCACAATCTTTAAGAAAAACTCAAAGAGTATGCACATAAAATTTAGGTCATCAATCTTACTTCATATGCAGCTCGAAACATAATAAAAAACTCAGAAAAATTCTGATTTTAAACAGATACAAATTCACTCCAAAAACACCACGTGAAAATAGGAAGGAAACTAGCTCGAATCTTGAGTTTGCTTGGAAATATTACATGAAAGGTATGGTATTTCAAGCTGTGGATCCCATATGCAGTTCATTACAGTGATATACATCAGAAAACATAACCATTGAGTCAAAATATAATTATCCACAAACTATATTGAACACTTGAACATGGACATTGAGCGAGTATTGAGAGAGAGATAGTGGAGAAAGAAGGTAGAAGATGAACTCAAATTGAAAGGGGACTCGAACCTGCATCAAAACATATCCATTAAGATCTGTTGAGAGGTATGAATGTCCTCTCCTCCAACCAACTTGGACAGGGATATTTCACCTTTGAAATTGGTTCTAAGGGAGGGAGGATAAACATCCACCGTGCAAGGACAAGCTAAGCTCTCCAAGAGTGCAAATAAAAAATGATCCAAAAGTTGTTCTCCTTTGTCATCCTCCTCTTTTATTAACCTCATATGGACTCATGAGTTTGAATTCCCTCCAATAGAATTCGATCAACTCGAATTAGTGATATATTATCTCATGAGACACTTGCCCACTTCTTCCTTGCATTCCTATTTCCCCCAATTCGAATTGGGAGTCTTGAATGAGCATAACTCCCTCTATGCGCCCTCTTAGTGGCTATTTTTAGCCCTAATATGTCAGATGTGTCATAGGTCTGAAATCAGGTCTGAATTTGTCATAGATTCCTTCATCATTGTTGTCATAGGTGCCATGGAATCTAGCTACAAGTGTCACAATGCCTCTTCCTCTTCCTTGGGAGTTAATCTTCCACTCCAATTCGACCTTCCTAAATTCTTGACATGAATATTGCTTGATTATAGGTCATCTTTATGTACGTTTAGAATATCCCGTACTACTAGTTCATCTGCCTCTTCATCTCCTCCAAGTAACTTACCCTCCACCTTGGACTCGAATTGGTGAGAGAATGATTCCAAGTGTAGTGGGGAATCTTGCCACATGTGGGTCCCACAACCTCTTATGTTCCCTCATGATCCAATGTCACCTTATTTTATTTTTTATTATTATTTATTTGACCCATTTAATGTGAATTTGTAAGTCTAAGGTCATTTTGGGTCTCATAGCTCCCTTATTCCAAATTTTGATGCTTCCACCCCCAACCTAGGGAACTAGTAAGTGAGTGGAATTTTTACTCCATGATAGTTTATTTGGATGGGGACATTACAAACTTTGAATTGGGAATTTTCTCTTCATGTGACCCACCTTGTCCATTTGGCTCTAATTTTACATTGTTACTAACTTGGACATCATGCTTGGCAATTATTTGACCCTTAGCACCAATTTGACAAACTATGACGAACATGGCCAAGTGGCTTAGGCCATTGTGACCCACAAAAAAATTTGGGGACATAACAGCTTCAGGGGTTGGTGGATGATGATTACTTTTCATTTTCAAGAAAAAAAATAATTATTTAGTTGCAGACCCAGAGAAACAAAATTCTTAGACAGATGGAGGAAACTTGGTGTTTAAAAAGTAGAGCTGTCAGCTGGCTTGAAGTTGGAGATAATAGTACAAAGTTTTTTCATAGGTTTTCAAATCAAAGAAGGATTTCAAACTCGGTTTGGTAGATCAAATCAAACTTGGGGGATTTAATTAATGACCACTCCTTGCGAAAAGGGGCTGCAGTATCTTACTTCAAAGAGATTTACACTAAAGACAATTCTATAAATATGGAACATCAATTGAAAATTATTAAAAACATTCCAAGCTTTTTTAATGAGGTGGAAGGTTAGAGAATTGGCGTTGAAGTGAGTATTGATGAAGTCAAAGATGTTTTATCACATTTTGCAAAGGAAAAAATCCCAGGCCCAGATGGATGGCCTATCTATTTTTTCTTACATTTCTTTGACCTGTTAGGGAAAGAACTTACTGATATTATAAATGTTTCCACAATATTGGGGCAAATGCCTAAATGCTTAAATTATGTGTACATCGCTCTAATTCCAAAAAGGGACAAACCCGAGTCTTTTAATGACTTTAGTCCTATTTATTTATGCAACCTTTCCTACAAAATTATAACAAAGATAATAGCTGACATAATTAGAGAGGTTTTGGGAAATTGCATCATAGAGGAACAATTTGGGTTCTTACCAAATAGGAAAATTTTGGATGTTGTTGGTATTGCTTAGGAGTGCTTGCATTCTATAAAATCCAAAAAACTACAAGCTTTAATTCTGAAAGTCGATTTGGTGAAAGCTTACGATAGAGTAAATTGGTCCTTTATGCAATTCATCCTTGTCCAAATTGGTATTCCTTATGAAGTTATGCGATGGATCATGGCATGCATTACATCTGCAAACTTCGCAATCTTAATTAATGGGTCTCCTATGCATTTTTTTAATAACTCGAGAGGGCTCGGGAAAGGATGCCCTCTTTCACCTCTTCTTTTCTTATTGGTTGTCGAAGGACTAAGTAGGATTATTCTTGAAGCAAATAAGGAGAAAAAAAGAAAAGCAATTAGAATTTCTTACTCCTTGTATATTACGCATCTACTCTTAGTAGATGACATTCTCATATTTGGTCAAGATTCAAGTGAAGAATGGAGGCACTATAATGAAATATTTAAGTCCTTTTGTCTAGCATCTAGAATGAAAATCAATCCACAAAAATCTCACTTTTATTTCAATTGTGCTGATGAGGGTTTATGTGATGATATTGTTGTTGTCCTCCCTTATACAATGACGAAGGTTGGGGATGGATTCAAGTATCTTGGTTTTTATCTTAAACCTAACTCCTATTACATTTATGACTGGGATTGACTTATCAAAAGAGTGGAAAAAAGAATAAATTGTTGGGATTATAAATGGATTTCATATGGGGGTCGTTTATTATTGGCTAATGTTGTCTTGCAGAGCATTCCAGTATATTGGTTCTCCTTGTTTTTGGTGCCTTCTTCTGTCATTTATCAAATTCGAAAGCGTATTTTTCATTTCATATGGGTTCAAAATTTCATTTGGCTTCCTTGGAGAACATAACTCTTCCTAAACATATGGGAGGTTGGGTCTTAAAAATATTCACTGTTTTAACAAGGAACTGTGTGCAAAGAGGTGTTGGTGTGCTCTATTTCAAAAAAACCTTTGGAATAAAGTTCTTATGAAAAAATACATAAAGTATCCTCTTGTTCTCTGGTTACGAGATCCATTTAATTCAAAACAGAACCGTTCTATCATTTGGAGGATATTTTTAAAAATCTTTCCCATTCTCAGTCAATTCCTTAGCTGGAAAGTGGGTAGTGGAGTTTAGATCTTAGTGGGGATTGATCCTATTGTCAGCTTCAAAGGGTATTTTCAGTTGTCACTGGAACTTTTATCTAAAATTCATTAAATAAATTGCATATATTTGTATCATGCAAGGAATCTTTAGTCTTCACATGAAGTTTATTAGTTAAATTCGAATCACGTAAATCTCCCTCATTTGATGGCTGCTGAATGGAATTCGTATATATTGCATCTATCACAAGCAGGTATCAGATTAAACAACTCTCATGATTTGATTGTATGGGAAAATAATAATGTTTCTGGAGATATTACTACAAATATGGATTATAATACATCTTTAGAGGAGATGGAAGGATTTAGTACATTATGATGGACGAATTTTTTTTTGAGAAGGAAAATTCCCTTGAATATTAAGTGCTTTGTGTGGCTCGTTTATTTTAATAAAATACTTACGTGGGAAATATTACAGAAAAGAGGAATGAAAGGACCAAGCATATGCCATTTATGCTTCAAGGATTTCGAGATTGTTTCTCACCTTTTCTATAAATGTCAGGTTTTTAATTCTGTCTGGGAGGATGTTTGTAGTATTTTGGATGTGCAAGAAACATGGGATCGGGTCATTTTAAATATTGTTTCCTAAATTGGATGCCAACAAATTCTCAAGTAAATAATTTTCCTTTCTTCCTCATATGGGAGATTTGGAAAATGATAAATTTGGCAATTTTCCAAAACATATTTCTTTTCCATCATGCTGTTAGTATCAAATTTGTTGTCGCATTAGATGAATGGGGTTGTCAAAAAAATTTAAAGAAGAAAGGGATTTTTATAAGCCTGTTCTAGATGATGAGATTCCTACAGGTTTTTTCGATGGTGCAGAGAAACAAGGATGGTTTGGTACATGAATGGTTATAAAATGTAGGATAAATCATACTATTCGCTTATGGATGGGTGCAGGAAGAGGAACTAATACTCATGCTGAACTCCTAGCTCTTTGGGGGCTAATGTGGTTTGCTAGGAAAAGAGGCTTCTTGGATTTCAAAGTTCTTGGCGATTCCAAGATTATCATTGAATGGGATTCTGAAAAATGTTCTCTTCAATCTATTTTCCTTCAACACTGGATGATCCAGGTAAAGAATTTGAGTTTGTCTTTTGATAGAATCTCTTTTGATCAAAATCAAAATCAAATAATAAAAATGAGTAATAAGTAATTATATAGTATAGGGCATGTATATATTTACAAATTAAACAATTAAATTAGTATATGAAGGGGTATTTTATCTTATAAATAAATAAGGATTCTCAAACATTATTTTGATGTTTAAATTATGGTCTTAAAATTAAATTATTATTATTATTTAATAATAACAATGATAATCCCTTCATTGCAATTTAACAATAGAAATTAAGTATTACCACAACAAATATAAATAAGTAGACTCAAACTTCTTTTTTCAGCACAAAATAAACTGTACTTTTATATTCAAAGTATAATAAGCTTAATAGTTCATTACATCAACAGAGCTTTACTTCCCTTCCCAATCAACAAAACAGTGGCAACTTATGCCAACCAACTTTCTTGTTACAAAGGAGTTGATTATTCTTAGCACTAGAAGTGATTAAACCAAAGAGCTTTGAAATCTATCTCAACAAAATCAATAAACAGAGCTCCAAACATAAAGTATAAAGAGTTAAGTACAACCATCCATCTAAAAGAGTATGTTTCTATCCAACCTCCCAAGTGCTAAACTGAAATAGCCTCAATATCTCATCTACCCAAAATAGGAAATGAACCCTCTGAAATTATATGTGTGCCACATAACTCATAATAGTAAATAGATCCTTCAATCATAACCAGTGCTTGCTTGGACAAAGTATTAGCTTCCACATTGAACTCTCTATAAATGTGTTGAAAGTTTATCCCTTCAAATTTGGCCTAGAGCCTCCTAATTTATCCTTCCAACCTTCAAGCACAACCACCTATAGTTGATTTTTTTGGAGAGCCCAATCAATGATCTCTTTGGAATCTTCATCTACCTACAAGTGTGCAATTTTTTTTAAAACGAGCATAAAATAAGAGACCCTACAATGCAAGTAATTATGCCAGAGTAGTGGTTCCCCTGCCGCAATTTAATTTAAGTTTAATTACATGTGCATCGCTCAATTTTAAGAATACACCAACTCCACAACTTACATCATTATCATGAGAAACACCATAAAAAAAAACTTATAGGTCAATTCTTATTGAAGTGACTTCTTACAAATATCTTGGTATTTATACTCATCGCAAACTCAATTGGAACTACAACATCGAGAAAAGGATCAACGGAGGATGGAAATATTATTTTGGCCTTGAAAACAATTGTAACTCAGCCAACCTCATCATGTGGGATAAAAACAAGTTCCTCTTTGAAACTCTTGTCATTCCCGTTATCTTATACGACTGTGAAATATGGGGCTACAACATTTCTAGAGAATCTTGGAGAAAGATTGAGCAAATCCATAAGTGTTTTGTAACCTATAACCTCAAAATTAAAAACAATACCCCTTATCCTATTCTCGTTATAGAAGTAGGTCTTTCCCCCATTGAGAGCATGGCTATGACTAGTTATCTGATGTACAAGCACAAGATAAATAACATGGAAGACGAGAAACTTCCTAAAATTGCTTTAAAATCAAGTCAAAACCACCTACGCCTCAAATGAGGCTGGTATAAAGATACCATGACTTTGTTAAACAATTGGGACATAGATGAAAATGACACCTTGCAAAATGTCATTAATATCAAAAATATTATTACATCTAAGTTCAAAGAGAAAATGTGGTGCGAGAAAGAGTTAGAGGTGAAAAGAAAATTAAGATACTATAAAGAGGTCATTAATCATAATTTGGAAGTTTAGAAGTATCGCTCGGTTTTAGCTAGCTCAAAGAAGAAAATGTATATAGCCAAGATAAGAATGAACTCTCATGAGCTCCATAGCGAAACAAGCCGTTGGACATTTACTAAAAAAATGTGGGCAGAAAGGATTTGTCATCTTTGTGAGTCTATGAGCGTTGAAGATGAAAATCACTTTCTCTTAGAATGACATGCTTACACCCACATTAGATCTCAGTTTCATAGTATTTGCTATAATACAAACCTTTTTAACATCCTAACCTGCCGAAACTATAGCGATCGATCTAGGAAAGCTTCTATCCAAACTTTTTTAATATAGAAATAAAATTTTAAATCAAACCAAATAATTCCTTTCTTTTGTTCTTCTTAAGGTCTGATAGACCAAAGTTTAGTCTTAGAAGACGTTAATCATCATCTTCATCATAAAAACTCTTGCCAAGTAAACTCAAACTTCACCAACATAAAAACTTTAATAAATATTAAAAATTCTTTATTTACCCAATTAAAATTAAATTTAAAAACTTAACAAATAAAAATAACTATATGATAAAACACAATAAATATATATATATAAGATACTTCATTTAGTGGTACGATGCAATACAATTTGCATGATTAATATTCTATCATATTTGATACTTCATTTAGTGGTACGATGCAATACAATTTGTTTATTGAACTTCATTAAGATTTAAAGAGATCACATGTACTTTATTTAAAAGTCAATAACCTATAATACTCCTTTCTAGTTGTGCCTTCCTCCACTTGCTTAAATTTTATTCCGTTAATATGAAATGTGTATTTTATTAATATCACTAATTCTTCTGTGCAGAAGCTCAACCACTTACAACATGTTTTCATAAATAGTAATCTTAGTAACGTTGACAAAAATACAATAAATAAATTACAAAGATGTACTGCTACTATTTTATATTATTTTACGAATTGCACATACACATAAAGCATAATCTAGGATGATACGAGATGCTTGCCTTCGGATCTTTAGAGATAATGTATATGCTTATATTATTTATTAGTTCAAAAAATCCAAAAAAGATTTTAAAACTTTTAAAAGTCAATGAAAGATTTTAAAACTTTTAAAAGTCAATGAAATAAAGTAAGATAGATTTTATTGATTTGATAATTTTATCAAGTTAAAAGTAAATTGTATTAGTATTAAAATCTTATGTTTAATCTGATTTTTTTAAATATATTTTGAATTTCTTTAATGTAGGGGTGTGAAAAGGAAATTGTCCATATTGATGTGGATTAAAATTACCTACTCCTAAATTTGACAAGTTAGAAATTTATTTATATATAATGTGGATTAAAATTACCGACTCATAACAAGTTAGAAATTTATTTATATATAATTTTCTTCGAATAGATGTACTCTATGAATTAATTCTTAAATATAAATACAATTTTGTATGTTTAATGTCTTTTTAATTTTATTTTTTTTAATTTTATTTAATATATAATAATTAAAAATTGATTTATGGAGATAAAGTTTTACAATAAAGATAAATATATAGAATGTGTGTTAAATTTTAAATCTATTTACTAATAAAAGGAGTAGTCTATTTACTTTTAAATATTCTTATGGCATTCACATTATGCAATTTCCACAATTAATATATGTGATTAAATTTTTTTTTAAATTTGCAACTCTAAAAACAAAACAAACATAAAAATATACCAAAAAATTAGAAATGATAGAATATTTAGACTACTCCCTAATAAAACACTATTTGAACAGTAAAAAGTAAAAGGAGAACTTTAAACTTTAAATAGTAGGATCCAAGATTGGAGAAGTAAGTGTGAAAGGGAAGAAAGTGTTTGATGTGCTAGCAAACTAGATTATGTATTGCAAAGTTCAAATAAGAAAAACAATCTCCAAATAAGAATTTATATTTTTTTTAACAAATGATTTTTTTTTACAATTAATACTAATAAATAATTTCATTTTTTATGCATTTTATTTTATTATTTTAGGTAGATCGTTTTGAATAATTAAATTTATTTAATTATTTTATTTATGAGTTATTATAGTTTTATGTGTTAGATATTATGTATCTTTTAGTGAGAGAAGATAATTTTAGATATTCATTTTATATATGATGATAATGATGATGATAATTAATCGTTCACTTAGATCAATCTTGGTATATTGGACCTTAAGAAAGAAAATACGGAACTACTTGGTTTACTTCAGAGTTTTATTTAGGTGCTCAAAAAGCTTGGAGAGGAACATTCCTAAATTACTATAATTTTGATGGGATGGAAGGTTGGGCAGGTTCGTATTGTAAAAAAAAATTGAAACTGAGATCTTCTATGGGTGTATAGAGGGCAATCTAAGAGGAAGTAGTTTTCATCCTCAACACGCATAGTCTCACAGATATGACAACAAATCCTTTGAGAGGTCCAACAGGTCCAACACACTGTTTCACAATGCAGCTTAAGAGAGTTCATTCTTATTTTAGCTATGTGGATCTTCTTCTTTATGCTAGTTAAACAAATATAATTACTTAATTTTAATTCTGATTATGAATGTAAAAAAATAATTTCAATTAACCATTAAATATATAGGAGAACTCTACAAATTGGTTGATTTTGCTCATTCAGTGAGTTTTTTAGCGGAATTTGGCAATTAATTTTTAATAAATATGAATTTTTTGTTGTTCAAATTATGTTTCTAAATGCAAAAATGGATTTAGCACCCTCAAATACTCGAGGGCACCTTGATTATGCAAGTTTAAACACCATTCTTTAGTATTTTAAAAAATTCTTCAAAAGTTTTACTAGATTCCATCGAAATCATGCAGGAAAATGTTGTTGAGAGAGGGAAAAATCGTTGAACCTTTAGGCTACATGTATATATATTTTAGGCTTCCTAAAATTGCTCTTAACTCCAGCTAAAACCACTTACACCTCAAGCAGGGGTGGCTTAAATATGCCATGACTTGGTTAAATTATTGGGGGATTGACGAAACTGCCACTCTGCAAAAATCAATAACATTAAAAATATTATTACTTCTACCTTCAAAGAGAAAATGTGGTGCAAGGAAGATTTAGAGGTTAAAAGAAAATTACGATATTATAAAGAGATCATTAACCCTAATCTTGAGGATCAAAATTTTCTTTCTATCTTAACAAGCTCAAAGAAAAAAATTAATATTGCCAAGATTAGAACGAACTCACATGAGCTTCATAGTGAAACTAGGCACTGGAAAACCCCTAAAACGTCGTGGGCCAAAAGGATTTGCCATCTTTGCGAGTCTATGAGCGTTGAAGATGAAAATCACTTTCTCTTAGAATGCCTTGCCTACACCCACATTAGATCTCAATTCGACAATCTTTGGTCCAACACTGACCTCTCTAACTTCTTATTCCTCAAAACTATGGTGAGTTAGAGGTGCTCCTCTTTAAGCTTTATGAGCATAGGAATAATATTGTAAAACAAATCAAATAATTTTTGTATTTTCGTTTCTCTCAAGGTTCGATAGACAAATTTTATTTTGCAAAACCTAAATTTAACTGTGTTTTAATGGCCATTTTGACGGTAGAAACATATTCAACGCCATAAAAAACCCTTGGGGCACCCATAATTTCAGAGTTTGATAATTGTAACCATGATTTTTAAAAATTTATGCCATATTTTTTCAAAGTCATGCCTGAAAAATATTAATTTTCCATTCGAAATCGTCGAACTTTTAGACTACGCGCACGCACGTGCGTGTCTGTGTAACCCTTTAAAGACTTATCCATGATCCATGAAACCCTAAGGTGAGATATGATAATTTTGGATATTCATATTACATATATTATTGGTCGAATATATATAATTATTTAATTTTGATTATGAATATAAATACATTTTTTAAATTTATACAATTTTATATAGAGGTTGGAGTTATTGGAACTTGATAGGAAGAAAAATTTCTTGTTGAAACAAGAAGAGATGGCCTGGAGGCTCAAAAGCAGAGTTGTTTGGGTAGCTTTGGGGGATAACAACACTCGTTTCTTCCATAGCTATGCCACTTACTGAAGGAATGCAAATGCTATTTGGGATCTAAAGATAGAGGGCTGTAACACTATACATACTAATTGTGAACTAAAGAATGCTGCAATGGAGCATTTTTATAAGCAAGTTAAGGATCCTGGCCAAAATGAAATTGGGGCACAATTAAAGGTCATTAGTCATTTTCCCACTTTTTCACTCAAGAAGAAGGGGATATGGTTTGGGTCCCTGTCACACTAGATGAGATCTAAAGAGTTCTAAGATTATTTGCAAAGGATAAGAGTCATGGGTCAGACGGATGGATTGTGGAACTTTGTTTGGCTTTTTTTATATAATGGGGGAGGAGCTGCTATAGATGGTTGAATAGTCAAGGAGGGAGGGTTATGTCTCAAGGTCCTTGAATCAAACTTGCATTGCTCTCATTCCTAAGAGAAATAAACCTGAGAGATACAATGATTATAGACCTATAGCTTTATGCAACCTTGCCTATAAGCTTATCACAAATATTATTGCTAACAGATTGAGGCCTAAATTGGCTAAAATGGTGACAAATGAGCAATTTGGTTTCCTTGCTAACAGGTAGATTTTGGATGTTGTGAGGGTTATGCAGGAGTGTATACATTCAATTAAAACGAAGGACCTTGATGCATTGATCCTAAAGATGGACTTAGTTAAAGCCTATGATAGGGTTAATTGGTTATATTTGAGATTATTGTTGCTTCAAATTGGTTTACCACTTGAGGTGACAAAATGGATAATGTTGTGTGTTACCTCTACAAATTGTTACGTTCTTGTCAATTTCTCTCCTACAAACTCCTTTCAAAGCACTTGTGGTCTTAGGCAAGGATGCCCCTTGTCTCCTTTACTTTTCCTACTTGTCATTAAGGGTTTGAGCAATTTGATTCATGCTGCAAAAAAGGAAGGGAAACTTAGAGGAATCAAATTTTCAAATTCTGTCTTTATTTCTCATATACTATTTGTTGATGATGTTATATTGTTTGGAAGGGGCTCGGTTGATGAATATAACCAATTTGCTGAAATTATTAAAAAAAATTGTGCTACTTTAGGAATGAAGGTCAATATCTCCAAATCAATATTTATTTGTCATAAGGTGGACAATCAAAACATTGATATGATTACTTCATATTTACCATATCAGTCTTCAATGTTAGAGGATGGATTTAAATATCCGAGATACTATTTAAAGCCCAATTGCTATAGGATCGGGGACTGGATGTGGCTTGTCCAAAAATTTGAAAGAAGGATTGGAAATTGGACTTTTAGACTCTTGTCTCTTGGGGGAAGATTGACACTTCTGAAATCTATTCTGATTGGCATACCAGTGTACTGGTTATCACTTACAAATATTCCAAAAACTATTATAAAGTTACTTCAAATATTGATATTCAACTTCCTTTGATCTGGTTTTGTCGATGGTAAGATAATACACCTTGCTAGTTGGGAGAGAATCTCTCAACCAAAACATAAGGGCAGATGGGATATAAAGAATCTAGAATGGTTCAGTACTGCTTTGAGCATGAAAAGCATGTGGAGGGGTCTTTGTGGAAAAGTCCTATGGAGTAAGTTTTACATGGAAAATATATAAAAGGTGATATAATTCAATGGATAAGGAACCCAAGAAAATCTACCAGGGATTCTTCAAATTTTTGGGCTATATTTTTTAAGTCATACTCTTGGATTAGTAGTAAGCTTGCATGGAAAGTTGGTTATGGTAAAAACATTTTAATAGGCATTGATCGGATAGTGGACTTTGAAGAAAACTACAACCTATCTTCAAAACTCTTGGAATATTTGACCGAAATTGGTTATACTACACTTGCTCAAGTTAAGAGACCTATGTGGATGAGGCATGCTGACTCTGACTGTTTTTTTGCTATAGATATGGGTATTGGAAGTGTATGGGCGAAGGAATGGGAAAAATATATTTCCCGTCTAAACTCTGCTGGTGTGAGACTCTCTTCCTGTGATGATGAACTTGTTTGGACTTGTAACAAGGTAAATGGACAGGCTACAACTAAGGATGCATACTCTGTTATTACTGCATGTGACAATTACTAGGTGCCAAAGTGGTGGTTTAAGAAGCTATGGACGTGGAAATTACCACAGAAAATTAGATGTTTTTTGTGGTTGGTCCTAGAGAACTCTATTCTTACATGGGACAAATTGATCCATAGGGGATGGGAGGGTCCCAATAGATGTGCCCTTTGTGGTCAAGATTCAGAATCCATTGATCACATTTTTATTTTTTGTCCTTTTACTACTCAATTGTGGAATTCCTTTACTACTCAGCTGTGGAATTCTGTATGTGTTGCCTTGGATATTCTTATGGTCTGGGGAAGGAGTCTATTGACAAGAACTTCTTGTTTTGGTATAAATTTGTTTTTTACCACAGGATTCTACCAGCATACATTTGTTGGGAGATTTGGAAAATAAGAAACTTGGTTATCTTTGAAGATAGAGTTCCAAACAAAATTACAAGTACGATCAGAATGGTTAACTTATGCAAAGATTCTTTTTTCAGTTGCGGTAAAAGAAAAAAGGTCGAGAATGATTGAAGAAATTCCTCTTTCTACGGGTGTTTATGGTTTTTTTTATGGGGCCGCCAAAGATGGTAGGTGTGTTGCGGGCGCACAACTAAAAATTAATAGTGAACACTTTTTCAAGTTGAAGCTAAATTGTGGAGTTGGTACAAATTCAAAGGTAGATCTTTTAGCTCTTTGGTGTTTGGTAAGGTTTGTTGTTTCTTTGGGTATTGACTCAATACAGATCTTTGGTCACTCTTTGACTATTGTAAACTAGGCCAAAAAGAAATATAATTTGCAATCAATTTCTCTACATCAGTGGTGTATGCGTGTTGAGAAGATCTTGGGATGCTTTTATGATTGGGAGATAATCCACATTTACAGGGAACAAAATACAATTGCAAACTCTCTTTCAAAGGAGGCTTTGATGCTGATGGAGGGTATTCTTTTCTTGGAAGAATACATAGTAGACAAGTTGGAAAATGAGGGTTCAGTTACTTTTTTTACATAATTAGCATACTTTTTGTACTTGATTGTTTAGTATTGTGTGGATTGTATGGTCTCTCTTTTCGCTAGATGTAAGCTATGGACAATTGTGAATTTTGATAAGGGATGATAGTTTTGATTTTGGAACATGTTTTTTTGGGAAGAATGATTATGAAATTGTCATTTATATCTTTTGGACACTTTTTGGGTGATGGATGTACTTTTTTATTCATATGAATAATAAAAGTACATGCAAATATATATATATATATATATATATATATATCTTTGGGTGTAGTGTAAATATTCTGCGTTTTCAACCTTTTTCGAGTATATTTTCCGTCTTATTTTGTTCGGAGCTCAATGGGAAAATTTAAAAAAACTTAGAATCACATATATTAACTATGAAAATTGCATAATTTGGGTGTCATAGGGGTATTTGAGGGTGATGAATCTATTTATGAATTCAAAAATGTAATTTAAAGATTTCCAAATTTGGATAAATCTTTGGAGTATTTTCTCATAATTCGTAAAATTTAGAGGGAGTTATGATAGTCAAAAATAAAAACAATTTCAGGTGCGGGTGATAATAATTTGAGCTAATCCTTGTACTTTCCCATAGTTTGTGGTTGATCCTTGGGTTATTTTTTTATTATTTAATTATATGGTATAGATTTTTCATTAAAATTTTAATAATAATTTTTAGTTTATAGTGATTTTTATTTTAATTTTTTATATTGATTTTTTTTAATGATTTAAATCTTTAAAATTAATGATTTTTCAATTACAATTAATAATATTTTGTAAAAGTAATATTTTAATTATAATTTATCATATTTTGATAGGTTCTTAATTTATGTGAGCATAAATTAAAAGACAATACAAATATTAAAACATCATAGCATATAGCATATTAAGTGCTTTATTCAGTAATCCATTGACATTGAGTTTTTTTTGGTATATATATATTCCACAGTCCATTGCATGATACATTTTGTTTCTATAAAGAAAAAGGATTGACAAATTAAGGTTTTTCATGTATGAAATATAAAATTTGATAATTATATGAAAATGTTTAGTAAAGTATAGTTTGTGATATTTGTTTATAGATTGCATTGTGTTATAATTTAGATATTTAATATTTTGGGGGAATATTTAATCTATTATCAGGAGTTTTGATGAGTTGAAAAGAGTGGTAAAGGATTCAAATTTAATCTGTTATAATTTAGATATCTAATATTTTGGGGGAATATTTAATCTATTATCAGGAGTTTTTATATCCCTTCATGATGGGTGGAGTGTCTACTCGAAATTTTGGGTATCTAAATTCTAACATAGTCCAATTGAGAAACAAATATCACAATGATCACTCATTGTGAAAATATGCATGCTCAAAAGTGTGGTTTAATGACACAGAAAGAAAACTTTATTATACTTAATTTAGATGTGATTTTACGTTAAATATTTTCAATTTATTTAAAAAAATAATAAAGTATGATTTAAATAATTCAAATGATATAGATGGATTATTTCACCATTTTCTTTTGAAAACTTATATAATTATTTACTAATTTTTATGCGTTAATTAATTTTTTTTATAATAACAATAATAATAATATATATTTTAAGATCACATTCAAGCCATACACCAATTTGGTGTATGAGGTCCCCTTGTTTGTGGGACAAGGGACCCCCTTCTACGCAACAATGTAACTGGGACAAGGGACCCCCCTTTGCACAGGGATGTAGCTAGGACAAGGGAACCCCCTCTGTGTAGCGATGTAACTGCTAAAGTCTACATGTGTACATACCCCACCCCCCTTCATATTTGAACCTATGAACTCCTAGGAGAAAACACATGTTCTTAACCATTAGACCCATTAAGGCTGCTAGAGAGAGAGAGAGAGAGAGAGAGAGAGAGAGAGATGGTTATGTCTTTCAATTAAGTCTATCTTTCTTATCTTGTCAATACATATTATAGTGTTCCATGACTCTTCAAGGGATGCTTTACAAAAAAAATTATGAAAATTCCAGTCACAACTTTCAATTCTAGTTAAGATTAGGAACTTTTCACAATTTATACTTCCATAGAGAGATAATTCATAAATAGAAATTAGTCTCCCTCCTCTAAATGAACACTTAGACATGGTCTCCTTTTGCAATAATATAGTTTTTTTGCTATTTTTGAATAGTATTCTCTATAAATAAGGACAAATGAAAATACATTGACACTAGGTCTTATTTCCTAAATTTGATTTAATATAGAAGATAACAATATATTTTCTATTTGGGATCTATTATTAGCCAAATCTGCCAGCATCTTTGAATATCCAAATGCCTACAAGGATTTCAAGCCCGTGTCTACTATTATTTTCCATAAATTGGTAGGGTTGTTAATAAAGCATCCACCTTAAAAAGGCAAGTAGCCCATGTTGAAGTTGGCCATATCAGTCATAAGTCCTTAGCAACTAATGGGAGTGATGGACAAGATTCCCCATCCCTTAGGGTACCTTTATTAGGAACCAACTCAATTGTTGTGGATAGTTGAATAGGATTTATATAAGTATAATATGATGGTGCACTCAATGACCATAATGAACCAAATTATGCAAAATCTTGTACTTTGCAGATTAAGTCTAACAATTTATAACACAAAAGTTAGAACAACAATATACTATAGCACACACATGTTGAATTCTACCCATTCTCATAACTCGAATCAAGTTACATGTACAAAATTTGCAACCCACGTCGTAATGCTCTACTCATTATTGATGCCACTCTTTAGATTACTATCTCTCAACCCGAGTTCATTCTTGCTAGCTAACCCAAGTCAAATGACAACTATGGTATTCATTCTTTCACTAGTTGGCTATCCAACTTCCCTAACTCTTCATTTTTCTCATGCAACATTTTATGTCCCTTCTATTGCTTCAATCCCCATAATGACTTTTCATCTTCCTTTAGCACCCATGCTTTTACACTCACCATACATAGTCACTATCATGCGCCTAACATGCATGCTTGTCTGACACATGCTTAAACCATACTAACACGCCTAACTTTTGTTGTGCTTTCTCTCCAAATGCACACTCCATTTGTACATGCTCTCAACATGCACTTCTTATCATGTTCTTGACCTGGTTTTAAACCTCTGCTCTCACACACACTTTTCCTTTAATTATCATACATTTTCTATATTTTAGTTATCACATTCACACTATTATTTCTATCACATATTGGTATATCATGCTATCTTATGCCATACTCTCACTTGTATCATTATTGTAAACTTAGTAGTTTGAAGAATGACCCAGCACCATGTGAACATTAAACAATAGTTTTTTATCATTATTGTAAACTTAGTAGTTTGAAGAATGACCCTCCACCATGTGAACATTAAACAATAGTTTTTTTTTTTCAACTCAATAGTGTTTCACATTCTAAAAAACTTATAATTTCAAACTTAACAACTAAGGAAGAGGAAAATTCAAACTTGCTTAAGGAGGTTCAATGCAAGCTCTGGTCACAACTTAAGATTTCAAACTTAACAAGTAAAGAATTGAAAAATTCAAACTTGGTTAAAGGGGTTGACATTGAGGTGTAACTAACATTTTGAAATCTTGAACTTCAAGAAGCTCTTACACAAAACCTTACATCAAAGTCTTCAACAAGATACCCCACTATCATTGGGAATATGATCATTGACAAAACCAGGGCACATTCATTGAGATGACATTTCTTTGAGTGGTGCACCCACTCAACCCAAAGAGAAATATTAAATAAATAAAATAAGGAGAAAGACGTTTAAAAAAACAAAATCCCCACTCACATGATGCCCATGGGAAGACCAGTTATATTGCCCCTAAAGTTACGCCATTAAATTCTCCTTTTTAATAATTCATATTCTTGCCAAAGTCAACTATCTGAAGATGACCAAAA
Source organism: Larix kaempferi (assembly GCA_027924585.1). Classification (NCBI taxonomy): domain Eukaryota; kingdom Viridiplantae; phylum Streptophyta; class Pinopsida; order Pinales; family Pinaceae; genus Larix; species Larix kaempferi. The sequence continues at coordinate 26,582,190 of BSBM01000177.1, forward strand.
ACATCCTGAGCCGTCGGATCTCCCCGAGCCTCATCCGACGGCCATGGGAGAGCTTTGACCTACCAGCCAGGCGGCCCCACCTTCTTAAATTAAAAGGTCGCCTTCTTCCCGGCGGCAACGCCGAGCCCACCGGCAGCTGGAAATGGGTTACCGGCTGAGAGTTGGTCAACACGTCTGACTTTTGATCGTAATTATCAATGCACGCGTGCGGTGGCTAAATTCCACGTGGCGGATATCCATTCGTTGTGCCCTTTGACCTAGGAACAGAGAAAAGCGACAGCTCAGTCATCGGATCCGAAAGGATATCTCCTGCGAAAAAAATGAACGACAGTTCCGTAATTTGACCGAGCCCGCAACTGCAGTTAAAGGAGGAGGGAAACGTTATTTCGTCGTTGTGGGATAAAGCCAAAGGGATTTGCTTAAATAAATAATTCATGGGCTTGCGTGCATCCTTCGTCTTCTTGCTCGACAATGCGTTTCATCTGTTGAGACTTTTGCCCATATAGCCATCTCGGTTTCTTCTTCAGTCCGAGAGCTTTACATAGCATCTCGCGGCTCTCAGATCCGTGCAGGAAATCCTTTGAAACAGGAAGGACTTAGAGGATTTTGCTTGTTTTTCTTGTTTTCATATCCTAGTTTTTTCCCATCCATGGCGGTGGAGATGCTGGACTACAGAGTAAGTCTTGGGAAGGAAGAAGACCTAAAGGAGGCCGCCTCGGCGGGCCTGGAGAGCATGGAGCGCCTCATCAGGCTCCTGGGTCAGCAGCAACAGCAAGAAATTTATAGCAGCAATCGTCCTGATCCTATGGATGTCGATTGCTCCGCTATTGCAGATGTAGCTGTGAACAAGTTGAAGAAAGTGGTGTCCTTACTGAGCAGGACAGGGCATGCACGGTTCAGAAGAGGTGCCGCTGTTGATTCTCACAGACCCTCATCGGCTTCCTTGCAGAATTTCAGCGACCCACATGGAAGAAGCCTCAGTAACAACAGTAGCCCTGATAACAATGCTGAAAATACGAATGCTAATGCTACTAATAGCAATGCTCTCTTCGGTCCTATGGCACAACACCCACTTTTGCCTCGGCCTCAATCCCAATCTCAAGCCCAAACCCAATCCCCAGCCCCATCTCAGCATCCCTTCATTAAAAGGAACTCAAGCAAGCCTGCTGCATATTTTTCTATGAATTCAGCTAAGCCTATTGCAGCAGATTTCTCTATGAATTCATTTAAGCCTGTTGCATCGGATTTCTCTATGAATTCATTTAAGCCTGTTGCATCAGATTTCTCTATGAATTCATTTAATCCTGTTGCATCAGATTTCTCTATGAATTCATCTAAGCTTGATTCCTCTATAAAGCCGGTGCAGGACCGTACTTTCGAAGGATTGACTGGCGCAGGGCCAACCCAGTTAAAGACTATGCAAGACCTTACTTTCAAAGGATTCACAAACACAGGATCTAAGTCTATTCCTGATTTCTCTATGGCTTTGACCAACCACGTTGCAGCAGCCGATTTATATGGACACAGGAATGATTCTCTGAGTTCTTCTCCTCCTCTGTCTAACACCAATTCTTTTCTGTCATCCATAACTGGCGATGGGAGCGTTGTTTCTACTGATAAAAGGCCTTCAATGTTGTTGGCTTTGCCTCCATCCAGCGGTAGGCCTCCATTGTCTTCGTCGAAGAAGAAATGCCATGGGAAGTCTGATGATGCCGATGGTGGCAAGCTCTGCGGCCCTTCAGGAAGATGTCACTGCTCCAAGCGCAGCAGGTATTTGCCTTTCGAATCTGCTTTGATTTCAGAATATAATAGTTTGTATTTATGGCTTTGGAATCGGTTCATGTGATTGTTTTCGGCATTTTCAATCTCTTTAGACTGCAGCGTATTACAGTGTTTATTTCTTCGTTTTTCTGAATGACATTTGTGTCTAAGGTCTCATTCTCTTATAGCCATATTTGTGGGTTTTCTAAGGATTTCTGAACCATATTGATCTTTTGGTATTCTACATGCATATTGGTATTTAATTCCTTTTCTTGGAGGCCATTAAAGGATTTATATCTAATGGCCTTTTCCATCTTGGAATTTTCTTATTGCTGGAGGCCATCTTGATATTGTTTTTTGATCTGGTGAAGGCCGGGGCTTAAATGGGACTGCATGTTCGTTAGGAAACCATGTACCTACCGTGGCTTTTGAGGTCCACACAGGCCGCTTATGATTTTTTGTACTTCGGTTCTTGGAACCCATATTGTTTTTATGAAAGGATTTGTTGATCCATATCGGCATCTTTCTGATCTAAATCCAGTTGGGGTTTCTATTTTTTTGCTTGGTGACCTTGGGGATGTTTGTTTGTTTTAGGTCCTCTCGAGTCGTGGAATTTTATGCCCTCTGAATCGATATTAGTAATTTTATGCTCTGATTTGAAATTCTGTATGAATCCAAGTTAGTATTTATATTTTATATGAACCTATATTGGTAATTTGTTTTGTAATGGATGAACCAAAAGCATCTGACAACATTCTTCTTATTTTATTTTTCAGGAGATCTCGGGTGAAAAGAACCATCAAAGTGCCAGCCATCAGTGCCAAGATGGCAGATATTCCAGCAGATGAATACTCGTGGAGAAAATATGGACAGAAACCTATAAAGGGTTCACCGCATCCAAGGTATGTTTCATGTGCCAGTAAATACAGGTTCTGATTTTTCTCAGATGATACAAATCATTCTATGTTATTGCCCTTAAATTTTCATTTTTCTGAATCGATGATTCCTGGGTTATATAGATTTTAATGTTAGTGGAGTCAATCTTCATTCCCTATTTCAATTGGGGGTCAAGATATAATCCTTGACGGCTGATTTTTATTCAATGGGAGGGGCAGTTGGGAGGACATTAGATTCATTGGTGTGAACATATAACATCTAGAATCTCTACTTGATTGGAAAAGTAGAGGTAAGGTGTCAGGGTTAAAGATCATATTCAACTTCTACACAGGCTGATGTTTCCATCTTTTTTTTTTTCAGAGGGTACTACAAGTGCAGCAGTATAAGGGGTTGCCCAGCAAGAAAGCATGTGGAACGTTCTTTGGATGATCCATCCATGCTGATCGTGACATATGAAGGAGAACACAACCATTCTCAGTCCATGTCTGAAAGCACAGGATTGGTGGTGCACAACCATTCGCAGTCCATGTCTGAAAGCACAGGATTGGTGGTGGATCCATGAGGCTCTTTGCAGATTGATTCATGTGAAGGCACAAATGATTTTAATCTGTGGCTATTGTTGGTATGCAATGGGCCACTTTCTACGGAATGTCGTGCAGAACCTCCATAGGAAAGCAGCCAGCTGATGTTGATGCTAAAGTTTTTGCAATGGCCTCTAATGAGGTTGTTTTGGCAAGTCGATCTCATTTGCATATTGTGATAAAAAGAGATCTTTGTGGAGGACTATTTCACAAATTCACAGTCCAGGATATTTAAATTTTGGTTTACATGATGTACAGTCTATGAGACTCTTAATCGAATAGAAGAGCATGAAAGAGTTCTCTAATGGAGAAAATTTATATTGGCTTCACTGCCCTTTGGTTGTACATTACTCACTAAATTTCTAATAACCTGAATATGACTTTGCGTTCTCCAATATGAGTTCTTTGTACTTATTAAATCTTTGCACTTGCTAAATCTTTTTTAATTTTGCTTAGAGTAAAAATATAGGAGAACTTCTCTCTTCTAACTAGATTTTGGCATTCCTGTCCTTGGCTTCAGCCTTTTCCTCACTCGACAGATCTCAACTGAAAAAGCCTTTCACGTTTTACATGATAATTGAACTGTCTATGTTCAAACACAATATGCTTGATCTAATATGGATAGACGTTTAAGTTTTATTTGCTATCAGTATTCTGTATCCTTCCATAGTGACTGGATCTGCATCTTGTTTTGAGCATTGTGGCAACTCCTATGAGTGTAACCCGGGATAAAATATACATGTTTTTCTAGATTTCATTCCAACAAAACTACAAGGTCCTAATAACAGATAAAATACATGATGGAGGGTTTGTGATTGGCTGAAATGATCGTGTTCCAGAATTTATGTTCAGTAGAAATAACAGATAAAATACATGATGGAGGGTTTGTGATTGGCTAAAATGATCGTGTTCCAGAATTTCTGTATAAAATAGTGCCTTGCTTTTTACAGGGTTGCCAAATAAGATACATAACTGTTTATAGCGAATTTATCATCGATGCCAAATAAGATACATAACAGTTTATAGCGAATTTATCATCAATGACATTGATGTACATTAATTGAAGGATGTTAAAACAATTGCTTTAAGTTCAATAGATTGATTCTCAGAATTGTTGGAGCACTGCAATGTAAATTCAGGAGACACTCAAGTTTCATAATGCTCATTGCAAAGCAGAGGCAGAGTACTGAAAATTTTGTTCAACCAAAAATGTTTGCTTTTTTTTGAAAAGCATGTGTTGTTAAAGATGTCAGGATATCGATTTTCCTTTTCTAACATATATCTAATTCCCCTGCTTTGGGTTATTCAGTTCCCCAATTAAAAGTTAGTGGAAACACAAGTAGATAAGCAACTGCATTGTTCGGATAAAATATATCTATGAGTATGGATAGAATATTTCATATTTCGTAGCTGATTAACAGGACCAAACCTCAGAAATTCCTTCCAATAAGAATTTTGGAATATAATTTTCAATAGGAATTCTGGAATATAATGCTCAATAGTTCTAGGCATGCAATTCCTGGAATATAATGCTCAATAGTTCTAGGGATGCATGATAAGTTTCAGGGCACCTCTTTCAAGATAAAAATATATCGGCAACTCTTTCAAGATATATATATATGTTCCAATATGTGTTTTATCCTTTAAATGTTCAAATCCAAATAGGCATGAGTATGTATATGGTACCACCCCTATAAACTAAATAGTCAAATTGCTGTGTGGAAAGGTCCCTGTCCCACAAGGAGGTTGCATACGTCATTTTGATGTCTGGTTAGACTATAACGTTAAATTGTATTATTGTTTTATTATTATAAGCTTTGATCTTTTAAATCAAGATGGTATGCATATAATATATATGTAAATTATTGGTTCTAGAATGAATTGCAAATCACAAAATGACACTACTGTATATTGGTTAATGTTTTAGTCTTGTTACTTTGCATTTCTATAGTACATACACCTTGCTTCAGGCGTCTTAAGTCACCCAATTCAAAGATAAATAGGAAATTCTGTCCTTATTGTCTGTTAAGAATTTGATAGCTGTGTCGTATAGTGTTGCACAAGTTTGGCACCTTGCGGTTATAAATATTGATCAGGTCAAAAAGTTTCATTAAAAAATTACCTGTGGAAACATCACCACCTAATGCAGGCTAGTAGGCTACTGTTTTGACAATCAGCCTGTCCATCATCCAGGTTCTCATGGACTTTTGACTAAACATGAGTGTGCAGACGACTGGTACGTCTTGAAGTTTTCACCTTTGAACTAGCAACTCTCTTCTTGCTTACTTCAAAGTGGGTGGGGTTAGATAGGACTTCTGTTTAAAATTGATAAGCCCTTACATTGTTTCAAGCTTTTGGAGTCTGACAGAGTGAGACTAAAGAACCAAGGGTACGTCCTTCCCTCTCTTTACTGCACCCAGAGAAGACAATAAGGGTATCCAATATGTCCACAATTACACTGGGATTGGGGCCTTGATATAGATCTTCCAGGCCCATGGAGACAATAAGGACGTACATGTCCACAATTACTTTATTTGACCACTCAAAAATCAAAATAAAAAGCATTGATTATAGGATTACTTTGATAACTAAGATTAACTCATCAGACATGTACCAAAACGATGCTAATTTTGAATTATTCTCCACCAAGATTTGATCTGAGAATTATAAAGCAATTTTGATTGGTCAAATTGTGATTTCGAGGAATTTTGGTCAAATTGTGATTTCGACGATTTTGATAGTTTTAAAGCCAGAACATATGATTGTACTCGTTGAAATTGCATAATTACCCAAATTGCAATTTTCAGGCGCAATTTTAACCAAATTTAGTAAAACATCCACTGGAATAAAAGGGGCGTCTTGGTTGATTTTTATCCCACACGGGTTTGATCCCCGAGACCAGCTATTGATGGACGATTTGACTGTCAAATTCCAATTCCAAGCTTTGAAATCACCGTGATTGCTTAGTATGCCTACTATTTTCATTGAATAGTGTGACCTTGATAAATGGGTTTGACATTTCCTGCTGCGCAATCACTATTTGGAGTTGAGGTCGGTTCGTTGCTCTTCAAGCTATCTTGTGATGGATGATGTGAATTGAAATCATACCCTCTGGCTGGGAAGGTCCACATCAACTAATTACAATTATCAAGATCTGATCATCACAGTTTAGTCAATTTGGACTTTAACACTACAGTAAAATTTCTACCTAGAGAACCTGATTGATGGGTGAAAAGAGAACCTGCTTGATGGCTGATTGAAGAAGGCGGATCAACTTTCTCCTAACCCCACGGACTAGTCAATGACGACTTTAGTAAAAATCTACTGAAAAAGAAAACTACTTGATGGGTGAAGGATGAATGTGGAACAACTCCCAACCTCACAAGATGATTATTGTGATGAATATATGTCATAATAGTAAAGGAGGTCAAAACAATGAATTAAAAAAAGTCCACCATCCACCAGTGGAAGGAGGGGGGCCTCAGTGACGTACAGTGAAGAATTGCAGTGCAATGATCGATATGGAGGTAGGTGGGCTTGTAGGCCATGCCTAATTATTCCTCTCGAAATGGACAACCTTCCAAAAATGGGCCCAGAATTGTCAATGTCTTTGAATTGCTGTCCAAGTTTCGCCCACAACTGGTTACCAAACCCCACTACTATACTTTGGGCATCATGATCTGGAATGATTGTCTCCAAAGCTTTCATGTGATCAGATGAGTCAAATGTGGCTCAATCAGCCAAGATAGCTAGCCTTAAAAGTCTCTAGATTTAGTTGATAAAAGGATCATGTAACCTGTCTTTTTCTCTATATTGTGGGCTCAACCTTAAAAATTGACACTGCAGACTTCAGATAATTTTAATGGCAATACTTACCTTCAGTTTAGTCTTGGTTCAGTTTCATGTTGTAGATTGTATATTTATTAAGAAGTTGTTTAAAGCATAGTAGCATAATTCAGTTGTATTGGCATTTCACGTATGGAAATTTGAAACGAATTCGAATTAATCGAATATTCGGTCGAAGTGTAATACGAATACGGATTCTTAGTAATGTAAAATTAAAGTTTGAAAACCAATTTAAAATAAACAAACTTAAACACTATAAAACATAAATACCATTCAATTTATACTTTCGTATTAAAATAATTATTAATAATTAGTTGCTGTCACTCACACTTGCCATATGGCACATTGTTGAAATTATATTTTTTTGTTTTTTAAATATATTTGATTTTATTATATAAATGTCTATGTACATTTATCGTATATTTTTGAATACTTGATTAAAAAATATTATATATAAGCAGTCTACTTCCTTATTTTATTCGTACTAGATTTTTTCATTAGGTATTTTTTCCATATCGAATCGTATTCGTATTTGTATTCAAATTATGCTATTATGGTTTAAAATCAGATGATTTTGATTTTCCTAGTTATTATTGATGGAATCTGGTTATCTAATCTTTGACCATATCATAATTTTGAGTTACTTAGAATCCATTTTTCATTAAAAAAATAGATTCAACACCTTCAAAATCTCAAAATCTTCTGTTCCACTTCAATTAAACAATCTCAAATTCCAATCCATTTTTAAAGAAAATAATAAAAAAACAATCCAACATATATATAAATCATCTAAACTTTAAACATAGTTGGGATTCACAAATTCTTGACGAACTGAACCGTAATTGTTTTAGCTGGACTTTTGGATGACTTGGTTTACTGGTAGGTTAGTATGATTTTAAAATAAAATTGGTTGACTTTAAATAGGTACTTAAAGTAGACAAGACTAATTTGCCTTAGTTTACGTTGGTTCTTTGAACTTTATTAATAAAAACAACTTTGACTAGATTTTCGTTGTGACTTTGGATCTTGTAAAAGTAAGACAATAAAACTTTGTTGTTAAACATGTGACTTTTGGATCTTGGAAAAGAAAAAGATGATTTTTTTTATTTTTTTTCAATTTTAATATGTGGTCATTGGCTTAGCAATGGCCGTTGGCTTCAAAGAGTCTTTTATCTGTAATGCACTGAGTGGGGTTGGGTCTGATCACTTCTCTTAGTTTTCTCAAATTGAAAACCTCACTTGTAACTCTGAAAGATAGTTTTGGTGAAGTTAGTATAATAATTTACTTTATAAAATCATCATTTCATCTATATGATGTAAGAAATTTATATTAAAATAGTAAATATTTTTAACATTATGAGATTGATGAATTGATATATAATGAATAAATGAATTATTATAATATAAATGTATATTATAATTTATAACAACAGCGTAAATCCATTGTAAATTGAAATTTATCAAGTATCAAGAGGGATCCAATTTCTTGAAGTTAATCTTAATTTTTTTATATGTTTAGAGAAAATTTTACACCTCAAGACATGATTGATCCAGGTTAAGATGGATCTATGCTACTATTTATTGTATGAGCCAACATTGATTTTTTTAATAACTTTTTATTTGGTTTTAAAAATTTTATTTTATGAGCTGAGATGGATTTTTTAAATTATTTTTTATTTGGTTTTAATTATTTATTTTATGAGCCTACATTAATTTTTTTAATTACGTTCCTTCCTAACAAAATAATTAAAAAAATTCACGCGGGCTCATAAAATAAAAAATTATGGAAAGTATTTAAAAAAAATCCATGTGGGCTCATAAAATAAAATGTCAGTTCATAAAATAAAAAAATTATGGAAAGTATTTTAAAAAATTCCATGTGGGCTCATAAGATAAAATATTATGAAAAGTAATTAAAAAATCGATATTAGTCTATAAAATAAAAACTTAAAACTTAAACCCGGATCCCTCTCAGTGTTTGATAGATCTAGGTTTAAGATGGATCTATGCTACTATTTATTTTATGAGCCAACATTGATTTTTTTTAATAACTTTTTATTTGGTTTTAAATTTTTATTTTATGAGCTGAGATGGAGTTTTTTAATTATTATTATAACATAAATGTATATTATAATTTATGACAATTATTATGTAATAAAATGTTTATAACAACAATGTAAATCCATCTTTAACCGGCCATAGAAAATTTTACACCTCAAGACATGATTGATCCGGGTTTAAGATGGATCTATGCTACTATTTATTTTATGAGCCAACATTGATTTTTTTAATAACTTTTTATTTGGTTTTAAATTTTTATTTTATGAGATCGATTTTTTAAATTATTTTTTATTTGGTTTTAATTATTTATTTTATGAGCCTACATGAATTTTTTTAATTACTTTTTATTTGTTTATGCATAATGCTACGTTACGTGACAACATCTCTCCCATACTGGGTTGTAAAGCACCTCGCTACTCTCGGTGCAATTATGATATTAGTGAGAATAAAATTTGGGTATATTACAAGTCATTTTTTTATAATGTGTAACGTACCTGACCCCAAAACCAAGGCCAAGGTCACAAGGAAACCCAGGAGAAGGCTGAATCAAGGTAAATGCACAACGAAATAAGGTTATCTAAGGCTAGGCCATCATGTCATCATGGCAATTAAATAAAACAGTCAACCCTTTGAAAATGAAATGCAAGAATGAAATGTGGCAATTAAATAAAACAGTCAACCCTTTGAAAATGAAATGCAAGAATGAAATGCATGCATTAGATGCGACGAAATCTGAGCAAGCGATTAACATGATTTCAAACATGATATATCAAATCTATTTCAGCCATATAATCACTAATAAATTCAAATCTACAAGCTACCATAAACAAGGTAAATAATTAGATCTACAGACTGCCATAATCAACCATATTAACAATGTTAATAACCAAATCTAGTGACTGCCACCTACAACCATATTAACATAAACACAAGTAGATATGATGGATGCCATCTACAACCACAAATATGATAATAACATAAGATCTCACGGGTGTCACCTACAACCATACAAGCCATAAGCAAAAAGTAGATCCAATGAGCACATGTACATCATAATACTATAAATAAGCACATAATAAAATAATCATCACAAACTACCAACCATAGCCATATCAACATGAAAAATTCAAGTATGAAAAATATCATCTACAACCATATAAAATCGTATCTTAAGGCTATCACCTACAGTGATATAGATCATAAATAAATTAGATCCATGAGCACATATAATTCCAAGGATGCAGTAAATACACATATAATAAAATGCTTATCTGATTGAGGGGAAACTAGCTTCAACCAGACAAATTTCCACCCAGCCATATACACAGTCAAGTCAAGCCATACTTGAACATGTCACCCCCAAGCTGAGGCCATAGATCCACATGAGACGAACTCTCAAACCAACACGTATGGTGCGCTCATCTCAATACTAGAAACACTGCCACATAGAAGTAACCATATCTCAGCCATACAAAAAGATTTTTCAATGAAACCAAAGGTATTCCCTACTGGAAAAATCGCTCCAGATGCAATGGAATAGGTCTCACAACCCAAAAATGCTCAGAAACATCTAAACCAGAAGATGTGGCTGTGCCCTTCTCAAGAACCCTACCACACAAAAATGTCCAGATCTTAGTCATACTAAAACCATTTTCAGTGAAATAAAAAGTGTTCCTTACTGGAAACGTTGCTCTGGATGCCATGGAACAGGTATCAAAACCCAAAAATGCTCAGAAATGGTCGAACAAGACCATATGGTTTCTCCCTTTCCACACTATCAGAAACCACAACTACACCTTTCCCCATCTAAACTTTTCCTTACATATACACTACCTGGTGCAATGGGATTCCCTTCACCACACAGGTCCCTCAGGACATCACCATCCACCGTCGGGCTTCACGTGTAGATATTCAGACAGGGACAAGCAATGGGACAAGGACTCATGTTGTGCTCTACACAATCAATCCTCAATCCCCATTACATGGTCTTCAAACCTCATTACAAGGCCTTGAATCTTCATTTCCCGGCGAGTTGTGACTATCCACGCTCACAACATACATCTAGATATCACCACCCTCATCCAAGACTTCAATCTTTTCCATACAATGCTTCTCCTCCACAAGAGAATTCACCTTCAGTCCAATAGCCAAGAGAGAGCCCATTCAAATTCATATAGAGAAATTCGAATCCACTCCAAGAGTCTAACTCCAACTCGCTATGGAGGTTACCCAAACCACAAGAGGTTAACTCCAACCCAAAGAGGCCAACTAGAATTAGTGAGAGGAGGTTACAAAACATGAGGGGAGTTACACAACTTTTGAGGTGTCAAGGCTAAAAATAGCCAGTGAGGGTGCACTTGTGCAAGTGGGGGTTACAAAACCAAGTGTAACCTCCACAAAAGGAGTTACAAAACCACCAAACGGGCACATTTAATAAGTGGAATCCATCCAAGCACCGAGGAAGGCCCACTAAATCATGAATTAGGCTCAATAATACCAACATAGGCTAAAATAACCAAAAATAGGAAACAGAGAATGTTGTTTGGGAGAGCCACAACTCCTAGTCCCCAACCCCCTCATATGTGGAATCCATGGCCCCCCAGCCACATTAGTTGTCTAGGTTGAGCTATTTACTTAATTAAAAACAATAATAATAATGTCCATAGTTCATAGTCCAGGAACCTAGTGCCACATCACAACACAAATAGTAACCACAACATATGTCTAGGGGCTTAACACACAGGGTATTACACAATGTGTTGTTTTCAAACCAACATAGATCCATCTTAAACCTGGATCTATTAAGCACCGAGAGGGATCCAATTTCTTGACATGTAATTTTTTTCTTGATGTGTAAGAAAATTTAAGACAAAAAAATTCAAAGATTAGTTATGATGATTCAATTAGCATAATATATATTTAATTTCATTAAAACATATGTAAAAAATTTCTAGCCGACATGTTTTTTTATTTTTTATTATTAAAATATGTCACATTACATTACATCACATCACATCACATCACAACATCTCCCCCATACTAGGTTGTAAGCACCTCGCTACTCTCGATGCAATTATGAGTATAAAACATGTTTGTAAAAACAAAAATATAATTAGGTTGATGAAAGGTCAAAGCATGGTCAAGGCGCACATACTCTTTCATCTCGTGCCTAATTAATGTGTATAAGTATACTGTCACGAAGCTCATTGTAATTATCTTATCAATTTGATCAATAAAACATTATTTAATATATCTCTTGTATATTTGTAGAAATTATTTTGTTTATAGTAGGAACCGGGATTGTTCACTCCATTTGATATCAGGGCCAAAACCTTGGAGAATTTGTGGGTTAAAATGGCTCAAGAAGCCAATCAATTCTCATGGGTTAAATCCCTACACTCCCAACGGTTCCTTATTGCACTCTTCTCCATAATATATTCTCGGTAATCAAATTGTACAAACCATACATAACAACAAAATCTGACCTTCTCTACAACTTGCAACTCCATACACTCAATGTCTAATAGTCATGTACACATACATTAATCCACTGCAATCTATTGTACATATTTATCCATACACTACTGTAATAATTTGTATCGGCCTCAATTTGCCATGTTCCATACAAATCTGATGTTGTACCATCCAACATCATCCAATTGTACGACCACCAATCCAAAAACAATCGTTGCACCATCACACATGCAGAGCCATTCAAACATTTCAATCTATACAATTTTCCACATCACACTAACATGATCAACTGCAAATTACATACAATCAAACCACCACTATATTCTCACCCTAAACCATCAAATTTATCATTTGTACATTCTTCTGGACATGCCTATCATTACATTGAAATCTGTACACATTAATTTTCTTAGCCAATAGTTCCATGGAAATTATGGGTAGGATCGTGGACAAGCTAACGAAAGGCTCCCAAAGATCATGGATAAAATTAACCAGAAGAGAAATATTTTCCATAGATGTGATAGGAGATAGACTCCAGGACATCTATGTGAAAACAAGTCATTATAGTATTCGAAAATAATGGACATAAAAGAAGTTGGAATTTCAAAACCAGCAAATGAAATTACTAGTGGGTACAATCCAGAACATGAAACTTACGAAAATCCATCCAAAAATCTGATATCATCAACCATAGTTCAAGAAATAGATTGGGGTGGAACAAGTCCACCCAATAGATTTAAAATCGAAATACCAATGATTGAAAATGAAGTCGTCAAACATATCATTAGCTTCAATCTCATACGCCTAGCATAAATAATGAAGAAGATGTGCGTAAAAACAATTATTCCAAAATACCAAATACAACAACAGATAAAAAAATACATTCTAACACATTTAAAAAAGGCTGATAAAATCTAGGTTCCAAGAAAAAGACCATCCTACAATTACTGGCATCCATGATGAGGAAATCACAATCTAAAACCTTGAAGCTTATATGAGTCATAAAAGATATAAAGGTAATGGTATGTAATGTCCCCAAATTTTTGCTAAGAACCACTCCATTGGAATAGGAGATGCAATGGCCTAATTCACTTGGTAAAGTTCATGATAAATTATTAAGGTGGTGGCATGGGTCACAAAGTTGTATAGTATAATGTCCAATAATTGTGAATGATGCAACATTAGGAAAAATTGGACAAAGAGGGCACATAAGGAGGTTGAATTGGGCCCCACGTGAGTTGTAACTCCTTCAAATTCAATTTCTAAGGTGGCCTTGGACACAATTGGGAAAGGAGGGTGCATAAGTGGATGAATGAATCCAAATATGTGGTGTAACTCCCATCCAAGGTGGAAGGAATCCTATCATGGAGGCATCTCATGGGTTGTAAATCCCCAGGCTAAAAATATCAAATCTATGACAACTTATGACAAGAATAAGGTCCCATGACAGCTTATGACATCTTATGACAGCCTATGACATGTTACAGGTCCTAAAATTAGCCAAGGAGGGTGCTAGAGGAGAGGGGTGGACCCACATGCTAGTGTAACTTCCCCAAAATCAAGCTAAGCCTCTATAATTCAAATTTCCAAGGTATATGGAGTTATTATTTGGAAAAATAACATTAGAGAGGAAGTAAATGAGTCCCAAGGCTTCATTCTCTCATAAAAATAACATTTATTAATATTTTATTAAATATTTGTGAGAGAATTCTATAATGAGGTGGAAATGCTCCATGAAGATTTATAAAAAGGATGAATACACAAGTGAAGGGGATTTTTGTCATTTGAAATTTGGTATTGAAGAGCCGTTGAGCTTCTCAAGCTTTGGAGGTGTGCCCCTTGCTACAAAACTAGTTTCGGTGGTGAAAGATTTCACCCTAGTTAGCAAGATAGTAGAAATCACTCAGATTTCTCAATTGTGCTTCATATGAATGAGAGGTGAGGAGGAATCACTCATTTTTCTCAAGTGAGCTTTAGTTTATGCAAGTTTATATCTTTTTCTATTGCTAGTTCAAATTCATCTATAGGTGTTTGGAATTTCAAGTTCTAGCAGTAGAGGTTTCTGGTGTTTTCCGGGCATTTTGGTGTTGGAGTTATGGGTTCTTGCTTGAGGAGGGCGCACCATTGGATACATTTTCACTTGAATATATCATTCTTTGGAATTATATGACTACTATGTAATAGAGGGTGCAATTTGGGAGGCTTATCTATCATTTGGAGGTGTTTCTTGTTGATTTAGAGCTTGGATCAGTGAAGAAGGGCTGGGATGAAGGTTCTTTTTTTGACAGTTATGAGCATTTCTGGGATGTGAGAGCTATTCCATTGCATTCAGAGCGTCATTTCCATTGGGAAACACTTTTTGTTGCATTCAAAAAGGTGTTTGGATGACCGATATGTTCCCATTTTATCAGATCTACCCCATTTTGTATCTCTTCCGGTAGAGGTTCGAACTTGTACAATTGTAACTAAGTATTTCATGAGTTTCAAGATGTGTACGAGACATGTACTATTGTAATCAGTGTCATTAATTTTCCCATACAGTGAATAATAAAGATCCAATTGTTTTCTTCATCGTGTGTTCATATTTGAGTAAGAATTTCCAAGGTATATGAAGTTATTATTTGGAAAAATAACATTAAAGAGGAAGTAAATGAGTCCCAAGGTTTCATTCTCTCATAAAAATAACATTTATTAATATTTTATTAAATATTTGTGAGAGAATTCTAGAATGATGGGGAAATGCTCCATGAATATTTATAAAAAGAATGAAGAAACAAGTCAAGGGGATTTTGGTCATTTGAAATTTGGTATTGAAGAGTCATTGAGCTTCTCAAGATTGAGAGGTGTTCCCCTTGCTACAAAAATAGTTTCAGTGGTGAAATATTCCACCCTAGCTAGCAAGAGAGGAGAAATCACTCATATTTCTCAATTGTGATTCATGTGAATGAGAGGTGAGGAGGAATCACTCAAATTTCTCAAGTGAGCTTTAGTTTATGCAGGTTTATATCTTTTTCTTTTGCTATTTCGAATTCATGTATAGGTGTTTGGAATTTCAGGTTCTAGCAGTAGAGGTTTATGGTGTTTTCCGGGCATTTTGGTGTTGGAGTTGCGGGTTCTTTCTTGAGGAGGGTGCACCATTGGATCCATTTTCACTTGAATATATCATTCTTGGGAATTATATGAATGCTATGTAATAGAGGGCGCAATTTGGGAGGCTTCTCTATCATTTGGAGGTGTTTCTTGTTGATTTAGAACTTGGATCAGTGAAGGAGGGCGGAATGAAGGTTCCAATTTTTAAACTTATGAGAATTTTTGGGACATGAGATCTATTCCATTGGATTCATAGCATATTTTCCAATGGGAAACACTTTTTTTTTCATTCAAAAAGGCGTTAGGGTGACCGAGATGTTCCCATTTTATCAGATCTGCTCCATTTTGTATCTCTTATGGTATATGTTCGAACTTGTACAATTGTAACTAAGTATTTCATGAGTTTCGAGTTGTGTAAGAGCAATGCACTGTTGTAATCAATTTCAGTAATTTTCCCATACAATAAATAATAAATATCCAAGTGTTTTCTTCATATGGTGTTCATATTTGAGTAACCAATGATTCCATGTATAAATCTTTCTCATATGGCTATGCAATTTATAGTATCGACTAGAAAACTTTAATAGAATTACCCAGAGGTTTGTTACTGGGCCATTTATCTCTTTTTGGATGTATTTGAGTCTTATTGAATCTTTTTGGAAGGATTAGAGTCTATTAGGAAGTGTTTGGGTCAAGTTGAAAAACCAGTATTCCTATGTGGGGAAAATCGAGCTAGTTTCTAACTAGTCTTGAGAGGGTATCTTTCATACTTCTTTGGAAGTTCTATGGAGTCTATTAGTGGGTTATATAGTTTTATTTGAGTCTATTTTGTTAGTTTTTCAGAAATTTCAATCTGATCTAGGATCTTAACTGAGAGAATAACATGTACATCATATCTACAACATATCAATCATGGACACAATAATGCAAGCACACAAGAGACACAGAGTTTCACCGGGGAAAACCAAGAAGGTGAAAAACCCCGCAACTTCCTCAAAGATAGATAGAGAAATGATACAACCCAAGTACAAGAGATGGTCTTCTCTAGCAGCAGCTTATCCTCCTCCACAAGTGCGCCACTCTCCAATGAGAGTATGAGTGAGAAAGTGAATGATCAAATAGAGTGCCTCCCGCACTCTATTTATACTTGACTTGACTTTCCTAATAACCTTTACTAGGTCAACCTTAACTTAACCACATAACATAATGCTAACAGGGCTAACCCCCAATAGGGTGGTCTAATAACCCTTTTACCCACATGACTCATACAGGGCCAACCCCATCAAGGTGGTCTAATAACCCATCAAGTATAAGTTACGACACTTACAATATAAATGACGACACTTCCGTATAGAGGAATAATAACATCTATATAGGAATACAAACACTTCCGTATAGAGTAATAATAACATCTCTATAGAAATACAATATACATAGGTCAAATACATTCCGAAGTTACAATTACATCAACACTCTCTCTTAACTAGCAAGGTATTTCTCGACACAGGTCTTCTAGCACAAGTCTTCTTCTCTGGATCATTGTCATCGAATCATCGACCTCGAATCATCGTCATCGTCACTACTGCTTCTATCTCAATCAATCTCCAATCTATTCGTCATAGGAAGTTCTACAGAGCCAGTCATTTTTCATACTGGATGTAGGCCCACCACCTGTAGGTCTTCATCATCACTGGCCATACTGTGGAATTCTCAGGACTGATTACGTGCCTCAACAAAACCTCGAAATAGCATCCCAGGACTGATTACGAGCTTACTGCTCAACCTATCGGATCTCCTAGGATCTTTTACATGTTGACCTTCACAAAACCTACTCAGAGCATCCCAGGATGTTACGAGCACACCGCTCTACCTATCTGGATCTCGATAGAGCATCCCAGGCTGTTACGAGCACATCGCTCTACCTGTCTGAATTCTAAAGGATTTTTTCTATGTGAACTTTCGCAAAACCTACTCATAACATCCTAGGATGTTACGAGCACACCGCTCTACCTGTCCAAATTTTAAAGGATCTTTTCTATGCGAAACCGTAGCAAAACCTACTCAGAGCATCCCAGGATGTTACAAGCATACTGCTCTACCTATCAGGATCTCGATAGAGCATCCCAGGATGTTACGAGCACACTGCTCTACCTGTCCGGATTTTAAAGGGTCTTTTCTATGCTACCTATAGCAAAACCTACTCAGAGCATTCCAGGATGTTACGAGCACACCGCTCTACTTGTCTGGATCTCGATAGAGCATCCCAGGATATTACGAGCACATTGCTCTACCTGTCTGGATTTTAAAGGACCTTTTTTGTGCTACCTACACAACGTGTCCACGACCATAGAGTATCAACCTGATACTCACCATACATCATCCTGATGTACATCATCACATGATCAACCTGATGATCATAGCATCAACTTGATGCATGTCATCTGGAGCAACATCTTGAAGCTCGTCATCTGTGATCATCCTGATCATCATCATAGCATCATCCTGATGCATGTCATCCAGAGCATCGTCCTGATACTCATCATCCATGATAAACCTGATCATACCATGCATCCACCTTATGCATACAATGTATCTGCCTAATACATATCATCATACATGATCCTCCTGATCATACAATGTATCTACCTGATACATACACAAATACATGATCCACCCGATCATACAATGTATCCACCTGATACATATCATCATACATGATCTACCTGATCATACAAGTATCCACCTGATACATACATAAGTATATGATATACCTGATCATACAATGCATCCACCTGATACACACATAAATACATGATCCACCTGATCATATCAAGCATCCAACATGATGCATATACATATACATGATCCAACTGATCATAACAAGCATTCAACATTATGCATATACATATACATGATCCAACTGATCATAACAAGCATCCAACATGATTCATATACAGAGCAGTAATTGGAGCATCGTCCTGATGCTCATCATCCAGCGCTTACATCCACAGCCATGGGAAGGATCCTCCTCTCACCATGCTTGGAATGGCTCCAGCAAATGTGTCCATCACTTCTTCCTCGAAGTGTCATCAATCTAAAGAAAACCAAGCCTCTCTCTGAAGTACTCAAACTTCACTCTGGCTAGTGGCTTCGTCAGCACATCTGCAATCTGTTCATCCGCCGTAACATATAGGAGCTTCACTGCTCCTCTCTGCACCATATCCCTGATATAGTGATATTTGATCTCTATGTGCTTCGACCTATCATGGAACACTGGGTTCTCAGACAACTTCACACAACTCTGGTTGTCACAAAAGATACCAGTAGCCTCCAGCGGGAGATCAAATAACTCAGACAATAGCTTCCTCAGCCATACTGCCTCACAGCTAGCCGAACAAGCTGCAACATACTCTGCCTTGACTGTACTCAGTGCTACGCGAGATTGCTTCTTGCTAAATCAAGAGATCACACCTGATCCCATACTGAAGCAACACCCAGATGTGCTCTTCCTATCTGCAGCACTACCTACCCAGTCCGAATCAACATAACCCTGCAAGTTAAACTTTTGATTCGCATCATACTTGAGCCCATAATCAATTGTACCCTTCGGGTACCTCAGAATATGCTTTACAGCAACCAGGTGATCACATCTGAGATCTGTCAGGAACTGGCTCAATGTGTTCACCTCAAAGCAAATATTTGGTCTCATGTTCGTCAGGTGCATCAAGGACCCAATCATCTGACAATACATCATGACATCAACCGGATCAGATGAAGCATCACACAGAAACTTTAGGTTCGATGCCATAGGTGTGGCCATGGCCTTGCAACCCATCATCCCGAACCGCTTCAGGATCTCTACTGCATACTTCCCTTGTCCTAGGAAGATTCCATCTGCACTCTGCCACACCTCCATGCCTAGAAAATAATGCATCATCCCCAAGTTCTTCATCTCAAACTCGGCAGCAAGCTTCCTCTTTGTATCGGCAATCAATCTATCCTCACCTGTAACAAATAAGTTATCCACATACAAAAGTAGTATCACTGGATTGCCTTTCTCAACCTTGTAGTAAAGATTGGAATCCACTTTACTCTTGGTAAATCCCAAACTAGATAGAAAGCTGTCTATCCTACCATACCAAGACCTAGGAGCTTGCTTCAATCCATACAAGGATTTCTTCAACCTGCACACATATGACTCCCTATTATGTGTCTCAAAACCAAGTGGCTGCTCCACATACACTTCCTCTTCGACTACACCATTCAAGAAAGCTGTCTTGAAATCCATATGGTGTATCTTCCATCTCATCACTGCAGCCAAAGCAAGTACTGATCTGATGGAAGTGTATCTGGCTATAGGTGCAAAAGTCTCTTCATATTCTATTCCCTCTTTCTGAGAGAAGCCACGAGCTACAAACCTCGCTTTGTATTTTTCTATGCTACCATCTGCAGCATGCTTGATCTTATAGATCCACTTGGAAGTCACAACAGACTTCCCTTCAGGTCTTGGGACTGCATCCCAAACATCATTCTTCATGATCGACTACTACTCCTCGATCATGGCGTTCTTCCCAAATCCTGGGAACTTCAATATCTTCAATAGATAACTTTGTTGTTGAAAAAATGTTGTAGTCCTTCTTTTGTAGGTGATGGTATACGATCTTTCCTACAAAACAAGTTAAATTGCATGATTAGAAAACATCTCGTAGTTTTCAGAACAAATTCCTACACATAAATAAATATGTCATACAGTCATGCAATTATCTTAGCCAATGCTTCAATACAACATTTATCCATATCCTGTAACTTTCTAGATGCCTTCCAATCTCCACCAGAACATTGTTAAGAGTGTGCACAACTCCCAACATGTCAGCAAAGAGGTTTCATTCTAGATAAGTAGCAATGGAATGTTGTACAGTGCCATAGGCCACTTACCCATCAGATGCATATTAGTAGTATATTGTTCATTAATGCAATTATTCTAATATGCATAATACACAACCTAAGTCTAGGAACATAAGTGTATACATCATTGAACAATATTAATCAAATATACAAGAAATGATAATTTAAATACTTATCTTTGTTTGTTGTTGTTGGGTTGACTCCCTCTCAGTCTTTGCTTCCTTTCTGCAACTCCATTCTGATGTGGATTGTGAGAAGTGGTCAAATCCCTCTGAATGTCTGCATCCTTGCAGAAACTACTGGAGTGTGCTCCCTCTTGATCTTTGCTTCCTGGATTACCTGTCCTTGAACTTATATCCATCCTTGATCACTATGCATGCTTACTAGTATCATTGTTGTGTTATCCTCGAGATCTCATACATAATCATACATTCATTAGTATAATCTCAATACTATAAAAAACACAATAATATTAAACATGTATAGTCATGATCATTTCAAACACATATAATAAACATTAGTAATCAAAGTTTCAGGGAGAACTTCTCTTACTCATGCATATTCATATTTTACCATAGAACACTTCTGGTTAGTCATATCATCAATCAAGGTAAGAGACATAATTTGCATAAACCCATGATTAATAACTTCAATGAATAATCATTATCAATCATGCCATGTATACTTATATAAGAGATCATAACACAAGGTAGGATTCTAACTTGATATAGGAAAAACATACCTGGATTAGCATGCTAGCTAGTTATGTCTAACATACCCGCATAATGTCTTCTTGTTCTCTTCAATGACTTGTGCTAGTAACCTGCATATCTCATAGGTTAACCATTATAGAACCAAGTTATACATACCCCGTAAGTAGATATTCTATGTGATCCATGACAATGGATGAATCTTTGTCTTCGTGTCACCATGGTCATATGTTCTTGAACTGGAACATGATTTGTCTTTCTTGATGTACCTTTCAAGTTAGCGGACAACATCAACCTCATACAACACCACAATGCATTAGTACAATCATAAGTGTCAAAACCCTAATCAATGAATATCTCCTCTCATGCATTCATATTTTTATTAAGGTGATACGACAAGTCTAAAATTAATCAAGATTGTACTAATCTTAATGAAGACAACCATATCATAAACTTAATCATGAACAGATTTCGAAACATACCCGTAAGTCATACCTGTTGAGTTTGCTTGTAATATTCTTATGTAAGACCTTAGCCTCATCTTCCTCTAAAATTGGAACTTCTTCACTTATGCAGGTGGCCAATCCATTCTCTTCTAGGATTAACCCAATCCACTTGATTTGTAGAAACTGGATCTGGAGCTAGATTAGGGTTTGTCAGGGAAACCCTAAAAATTCAAACTTTGAATTTCAAACTTCTGAAAGGATAGAAAGATGCGCTTTGATGAGCTGATCAACCTGGTATACTTAGAATTTGAAAACTGCAAAATTTCACCACTCAAATTTGCTTTTCAATCTTCCGAACTCACTAGGGAGGACCCTGAATTAGGTTTTGAGTTTCCTGGAGCTTCACCCAACCAAATAGTTTGATCCAAAGCTCTAAACTTCGATTTTTTCAAGGAGCTTCCAACTATGGTCACAGATTGCAAAAATTCCCATTTTTGCAAAAGCCCTAATTTTTCACCTTTCCGATCAAGGTCCCGAACTAGGGTTTGATCAAGCCCGACCTTATTCTCAACCAAAAAATTTGATCTTGGTCTCTAAATTTCGATTTTGATGAGGAGCATCCAGCCGTGGTCTCCAATACAAAAATTCCAACATTCTCTGAAACCCTAAATTCCCGGAGCCATGAATGAAGGTGCTCAAAATCCAATTCTATTTTGATAGAAATATGCACCTGATTGTTTCTGGTGTAACTTCAAAATTTCAGATCTACAGGGTCTTAAACTTCTTCCTGTGGTATCCTGACCTGTTATCTTTCTAACCCCACAGGTCTGAGCTCAATTGGATTCTCTGATAGAGAGTTATACCAAGTGTCGCAACGTGATCTGTTTATGGGATAAAACAGGAGAGCGAACTTGTACGGCGTGCCACGTGTCACTGGTTCAGTTTCGACCTCTGAAAAAACTTACCTGAGAAATTAAAGCCCATTCCCTACCTTTCAATTTTTACAAAATTTCATTTGGAGCTTCCTAGCCCACGTTATGGCCTTTTTTCCTAGGTCACCTGTTTATGACTGAGATCTGGAAGAGACAGAAACCCAAGATTGTACAGATCATAACTCACAAAGTACAACGAATTAGAAGTTGTGCTTCTGACACAAGGTACATGGGGATTTTATCTACGACGTTTAAAGGTTTCAGATCCCGAACCTTCGCAAAAATGGATTTATAGCGAAATTACTACGATGACTGGTTTTTTCCATATCAAGCCCTAGCTTTGCAAGTGCAACAAGTGTCATAAATGCCATACCATGCCTTCTTTCAGGCTAGCTCTGATACCATGTTAGTTTTTCAGAAATTTCAATCTGATCTAGGATCTTAACTGAGAGAATAACATGTACAGTATATCTACAACATATCAATCATGGACACAATAATGCAAGCACACAAGAGACAAAGTTTCACCAGGGAAAACCAAGAAGGTGAAAAACCCCGCAACTTCCTCAAAGATAGATAGAGAAATGATACAACCCAAGTACAAGAGATCGTCTTCTCTAGAAGCATCTTCCCCTCCTCCACAAGTGCGCCACTCTCCAATGAGAGTATGAGTGAGAAAGTGAATGATCAAATAGAGTGCCTCTCGCACTCTATTTATACTTTACTTGCCTAATAACCTTTACTAGGTCAGCCTTAACTTAACCACATAACATAATGCTGACAGGGCCAACCCCCAATAGGGTAGTCTAATAACCCTTTTATACACATGACTCATACAGGGCCGACCCCATCAAGGTGGTCTAATAACCCATCAAATATAAGTTACGACACTTACAATATAAATGACGACACTTCCGTATAGAGGAATAATAACATCTCTATAGGAATACAATATACATAGGTCAAATACATTCCGAAGTTACAATTACATCAACATATTTGATTCCATTAAACTGATATTGGGAGAATTCAAGTCACTCATATAGTGTTTGGGAAGAGTTGGAATCCTCGTGTTCGGTGTGGCCAAAATTGAACTAGTGATTCCTAGTTTCTTTACAGCTTCCAATTTTATATAATATATAATTTGTGACACATATCAGTGGAATATAAAAACATTAATGATATGTGCACCTTTAATGTACATTAGAAATACACATACACTCCATTATTGTTGAACGAGACCATCCCATAAGCTTTCGGAAGCCACTATTTTGGAAAAAGTTGAAAATCAACATAATTAAAGTTAGAACCTTGGAGATAATATTTCTTATTTCTGGCTGGGGATATTACAGTGCTATCATAGCATGTTCCTCGACATTTGTGGGAACTAAGAGGAACCTTGAAGAAAAAATTGGAAGAAGTTTTGTGGAGATGAGGTTGGAACTAGTTGCATGGGAGCTTGAGGAGAGCTTAACATGGGAACAACCACTCCCTGAAGATGGTTTCATTTATTCCGTGGAATACAATGAATAATTTTTAAGTATAGATGGAGGATTGCATGTTTGACATGAGTTGGAGGATTCTTTATGTGATAGCATATATAGTGTTGAAGGTGAAAATTCTTCAATAGCTAGACTCTTAGATGGTAAATTGTTACCCACTTCCTTTCATGCCTCGACCATAGAGGAGAAGAAGTTTGAATGGGAGAAGATAAGGGAGGTCCATTGTAACAATAAAATGATAAATTAATAATAATATTAATTTATTATAATTAAAGACTATCTAAAGTCAATAGTCATGCCCTTTTACGAAAAGGTGCATGACGGGCTTATATAAAGCCCAAACCTATGTAACTATTAATCATCTACCATACATTACATCTTTTACTTTACTACAAGTCATTTATGGCTTTCTTACGTTACTTGTACTGGTTATTTACTTAGTAAGGGACTCTTGTTCCTCCAGTGGTATCAGAGCTTGTTGATTTCGGCTTGTGGCCAAATTGTCAAAGTTTCTTTAAGATTTAGGTTTTTAACCTTACATTAGGCTTTCAGCCATCCTTATTGAAAAAAGAAAATTATTAAAAGATGGGAAAAAAAAGAAGGGAATAAAAGGGAAATTAAAAAAAGAGAGAGAACAAGAAAGAAGACCTCATAAAAAAGGAGAAGAATAAAACCACATATTGCCTTGGTTTTACAAAACCATCCCGTGGTTTTATAAAACCAGCCTTGGTTTTATAAACCAGCCTTGATTTTATAAACTAGCCTTGGTTTTGTAAAGAAACCATTATTTATAACAACTCATACCTTAATTAAGATGAGTTTAGTTATTATATAACTAAAAAAAAAACTATATATATATATATATATATATATATATATATATATATATCTATAGTTTATAAAACATTAATATAATACTATCATTAATTAATAATTATTATTATATTAAAAGAAAAATTATTATTTTATTAAAATAATAATTATTTGTGAAAAAAAAGAAGAAGTTAATTGACCTGATAAAAAGGGGTCAAGGAAAGTTCTTTCCAAGATAGACATATTGGGAATTATTACATCTTTTTAATCCACCCTTGTCAAAGGAATCGAAGACCAATTAAAGACCATCTATAGTCTAGAACAAGCATAAAGACCATCTCTAGTCCATAACAAGCATCTAACGTCGAAGAAATCAGAGACCATGGAAGTTGGTTTGCGACTACATATAGAAAAATTAGAAGCCAAGTTAAAGCACTATCAAAGAGATAATGAAGATTTACACGACAGGATTACAAAATTTGAAGCAGTAATTGAAATATGTAAGCTATAACAAAAGTTCGATGAACAAAAAATCTCCGACCAGGAAAGTTATATAGAAAAATTGTATGTACAAATTGATGAATTAAGAGCCGAAAATGAACTCAATCAGAAGCTAGAAGATCAAGATATAAAGAATGAAATAATTAAATACGAAGCAGAAATAAAACGCTTGAACAAGATCCTTAATGACAAGGATGAAGATCTGAAGAAGATACGACATAAATTAGGAGATCAAGAATCAAAGGTCGACCAATGTCGACAACAAATACAAGATCTTCAAACACAAAACGACAACTCTAAAAAGGCATACAAATCGCAGATCGCAAAGAATAATAAAGCATTATCCAACAATGCTGAAGAAATTTTCAGACTAAGAAATCATAACAAGATACTAGTCACAAAAATTAAGAAACTAAAAAATAGCCGAAAGATAGAACAATATACGAAAGACATTGAAGGGAAACTTCTAGACAAGCAGGAAGAAAATAGTTGCATCAGAAGTCATAACGAGGATCTTAAAGAACAACTTAAGAAGTCGGAAGAAGTTAGGAAATCACAAGTAGAAGTGATTAAGAAGTTTCAAAAGGATAAGATACAGTTAGAGAACAAGTTGGAAAAAATACAAGACGAAACCTTAAAACCTCAAGGGACGAAAATACAACTTCCAACTTAGAGCAGTGATCAAGAGACGACTTTTGTAAAAGAAATTTACAATTTGAAAATTCCCTATCGACACCCCAACCATAAAAACTGATACCCTAAAAAGGCGGAAATGTCAGAAGATAAAGGTACTAAGGTGATCAAAACTCCCGATGACATATCAGTACGGAATCCCGACAATCATCGAAAAATAAACTTGGGATGGATTGATCCCTCCACACATCAGAAGTTATGCTCAACGCTTAAAAGTTCGTATCGACATGTGTCGTCAACTACGACACCACAAAAAGCAATACATAAAAATTATTAGGCTTTGAGGACAAAGCCTTTCTAAGAGAGAGGCAATGTAACAATAAATTAATAAATTAATATTAATATTAATTTATTATAATTAAAGACTATCTAAATTCAATAGTCATGCCCTTTTACGAAAAGGTGCGTGACAGGCTTATATAAAGCCCAAACCTATGTAACTATTAATCATCTACCATACATTACATCTTTTACTTTACTACAAGTCATTTATGGCTTTCTTACGTTACTTGTACTGGTTATTTACTTAGTAAGGGACTCTTGTTCCTCCATCCATGAGAATTCGGATAAGACATATCGAGATATAGATCATAATTTGCAGCAGTTTGAAGCTTTACTTTCGAAATGATCTTCATAATAAATTATGGCGAATATGTTTGGTATGTTTGCAAATAGGGCACCCAAAAGTTCCTGTGATGAATCTAATTCAAAAGGTGGTGACTCCACTGTCATTGTTCAGCCTTCAAATGTACATGAGGATAGTAAAAATCAACCATCATGTGTGAGACCCAAAGAAATTGAATCCATGTTCACAAACTCACCACAACCATACAAGAAATTGGATCAAAGGGACTCACAAATTGCAGCCTTGAGTCTTCCAATTGAACACAAAGTGGAGAAGCATGCCTGCACAAATCAACCACATGGGAATGATGAAGATGTGACACCAAGGTATGACATAAATTATGATTTTTGCAGTATTCCTATTTCTTTGCATCATCAAGAGATAACATCCCTTCCACATGAAGATAATTGTATTGTAGAATCTTCTAATGTTGATTTGGCGGTTAAAGATGCAATATGTGCTGTGGATTCATGCCACAAGCATTCTGATTTTTTATATCATCCATTAGAAAATGTAAACAAGACTAAATACTTGGGAAATGAGTGGTTGCAAAGAGCTATGGAAGCAAGTTTGTTGGCATCCCAAAAAAGGCAATAGGAAGAAACCTATCTCCCACCATTATTTATTCCAATTGAAGTCCCACCATTATTTCTTCCAATTGAAGAATGTGCAGAAGTAGAGCATGCAAGGGGAAAATATGATTTGGGGGAGGATGAAAATGGAAACAAATCAGAAAATTTAGTGGAAGAATGTTCCCATGAGCTACAACTCTTAGCAAGGAAGTTGAAGTTAAGCAAAGAGAATGTTAGGACAACCATAAACAATTTTTATGACACAAATGCCTTGGTGATAGATTGTTGTTGAAGAGCTTGAGGGCGAGATGATAGTTTGAAAGTAGAATCTTCCCTTGCATATTTTGAAGCCATTTGAAAGGAAGTGGCATCCATGAATACTAACTACATACACCTTCTTTCCGATAGAGACCATCTTCTTAGGCTTGCTGAGATGTACCATTGTGCATTACAAGAAGAAGAAGGTGAAGTTGACAGGCTCACCCATGAGCTTGAGATCACCCATGATTACTTGAAGAGCACACAAAAAGCACTTCAAGAATCAGATATGGAGGTTGAACAACTTCATAGGGAGTTGGAAAGATAACACCCTCCCTCCTACAATTCAGAAAACTAGTTGTATATGGCTGATTATATTCATGTTTCGATGGAGGAGCCTCATGTGGTGGTTGAGTATGAGGATATTTCATATTTGCGGAGACTTGAGGAGAGAGTTGGCATGGATAATGTTGACCAAGTACTTGTTTTGCATCAAGAAGATCATGAGATGCCTCTATGGGAGAGAGACTTGGTCATGGAGGAAACATATGTGTACACTTTATATGGACCAACTAATAGAGGAGCATACACATCCATGGATTGGGTGGATGGCTATATGACAAATGTGGAGTCACATTGGGATATAGGTTCAACATACACCAATAGTGTGTTGTATATAGCAGCACGGAGCAAGACATGGGAATCTCACCTGATTCATCTAGATGGGACAGATGACAGTGATGTGAGCCATAGGACTAGTGTGCAGAGTGCACTAGAGAAGCTTCATGTTCTATTGGAGATGCTCACAGAGGTTCAAAATAGTATTGGGAGCGATGAACTTCCAATTTGGTGGTGGGATCCTAGCATTACTTGGAGTGACATATTGCTACAGGTGACAATGATGATATTTGGAGGAGTGCATCATAGACAGTGAGATCCTAGTATTGTTGGGTTCGAGTGTCTTAGACACTCTACATTTCTAAAGTTCATTTGGGACCCTGGGACCATTTTGGGACTCAGTTGTTTCAGATGGGTTGTTGGCAGGATAGTTGGGGAGATGGAGCTATCTCTAGAGGATATGATTATGATCAGAGTTGTGCATCAATAGCATGGTGGTTCCCTTTTGAGATTAGTTGGGGATCTTAGAGTTACAGCGTAGGGAATATTTTTAGCAGCAGATCCGAAGTTGAAATTTAGTTTTGGATTTCATATGATGAGATTCTTAGAAGACCAGTTTGTTGGGGAGTTGATTGAGTTGTTGCAGTATAGATTCACTCTTCTTATTGGCATTGGTCAGGAGTTTTCCTATGTCATTACTTTGCAGGACCATACATTGAGCAGAGTGTACTTCACCTCCTTTCGATTGGGATGGAACCATGACATCATTTTCAACCTTAGTGCAGTTCAGATTGTGGGATGTAGAGTTGATGACCTGGTCCACTTGAAATTGGAACCTTATGAAATGTCATTGCTAAGGAATGTTGGCACAGGATTAGTCCGCATGAAGTGCGGAAGCCGACAGCTACGAAGTGGGATAATCCGTGAAAGAAGGGTCATTCACAGAGAATGAGGAAGCGCAAAATTAGTTTAAGTTGTTAGAATTGGTCATGTGGACCGTTTTGCAACCACTTAATGTCATATAAATAAGAGCATGATTGTAAGCCTAAGGGAAACTAGTTATCCATCTATCAATACAGCGATTGATCCATTTTTTTATTATCTTTGATTCGTTTTGTATCTGCGATATGATGTATTGACTGTTTCTGCGAAGGTCATTCTGCAGGTTTTAATGAATGCATGAAGATGTTCGATTATGGTTCTATCTTTGTCTTTTTTTCTATTAGATGATGAATACGAATGTTTGTAAAATGTTTACTACTCTGTGGGTTTGGTAATTTTTGTCCATGCGAATGAGTAGTTAGATCATGTTGATGTGAATGTCTATTATGTGTTGAATCTGTGAATGATGAATTGTTAGCATAATATGAAAGGTATAATCTCTGGTTTCTGCAGTTGTAATGTATGTTTGATGCATGTCCTCAACTCCACTGTGGAAACTTGGTTCTTGCAACCCCCTTATCCATCTCGGGTGAGACTTCACTCGCTCTGCGAGTGTTGCTGGAAAGGGTTAAACCTTTCCGAGCTGGTGTTTAAGGGAGTTTGGGTTGGTGTTTGTTGACGACAGTGCGAAGTGAACCCCTGTCGATAAATGTTGTGTCAACAAATGGTTCCGTTGCCGGGACATTGAAGAGGAAAAGAAGAGGATATGCTGTGGCACTTGACGAAACTGGAGATTCAAGAGTGGTTTGACAAGAAGGCAGAGGAATTCGCAGAAGGTGAAAAGTGGAACCCTAGACAGACAGTAACCAATTGGTTGCAGAAGTATATTTATTTGGATATCTACGAGATATTCTTCAGTGAATTCCCGGTGCTGTTGCACAAGTGGCTAGCGTAGCTGACATTTCAAAAAAATCACTACCAAAAGACTGAGCCTGATCATTGGACTCTAGAAATGATTCGACAACTTAAACGAGTCGACAATAAGGTATCAAGGGCTGTCGATTTCTGGGTGGATAGTATCCTAGAGGGATACATTACTGAGTTCGCAGTAAACACAATCAAATCATATAGCGGCGCAGAAAGGAAATTTTTCAAAGGACCAAGGGGAAGATTCTTACTATTGCTAAAACTGTGGATTAAGATGCTCGCCTGCGAAAAGGGCATATTGAGGATGACTTCCGACGAGTAGAAAGATCAGTGTGCGGATGTTGAGAGTATCACGTGAATGTGGATCCGATAAAAAGATGTGGGGTAGATGGACATGAGCGACGATGAGTTTCTAAGGGAGGCTGAAGAAGACTGTGGTAGCTTGAGGAGTGGGGCGATATTCCAGCGACCTGAGAAGAGGAGGAGGACTGAGAGAGAGTCTCCTGAAAGGACCGGAAAAAAAGACTACGAAACAAGACCACAAGGGATAGAGCTACCTTATTACAGCAAAGGAGATGGTGACCAGGCTACCGCAGAAGAATAAGAGGGAGGGATCATAAGCTACAACATACCTTCAACCCCGCGCACTACTCAGAATTTTACAGGAAGAAACACAAGCTATTCGCAAAGTTTCCCTACGTGCAGTGGTAGAAGTAGTGCATCGGTAAACAATAGCAGTAGGAATGTTAGGATGGCAGACGACACAAAGATGCCCACTTTCCTGGGGAATGAGACTAAGGATACCGAGCAGTATTGGTTCCTATGCGACGCAGTATGGATTGTGAAGCAGGTCCATGATGAAGATATAAAAAAAGGGCAACTAGCGACGACCCTTAGGGGCTGGGCGTTAGATTGGTTTATGAAGTTTACAAAGGTTCCAGCGGGAACACCGGCCAAGTCATTGGCGCAGATCAAAGCAGGAATGGTCAATGAATTTAGAAAGCCAAAGTCGGAGTCACAGTATGTCACCGAGCTCAAATAAATCAAGCAATACCCAAATGAGCCGGTGTGGGAATTGATCAACGGTATAAGACGTTGATAGCAAAGGTGAGTTTCAGAATAAATGATATGCAGCACAAGGAGTGGTTTATCGTAGGATTAGTGATACACATCTGTGAACAACTAATGCAATGGAAGGTAGCAACATAGGCCGAAGCATTGGAGATTGTGATGAAGATGGAGGCTTCACCAATCGGCGAAGTGGGGATAGGAATGGATAGGATCCAGGTGCAGTTGGCCAATCTAACACTTTAATTGCAAGATATGAAGAAGGGGAAGGAAACCCACGAAGACATATGGTGTACCAGGTGTAAAACAGAAGGACAACATAAGGATAATTGCCCGAAGTTTCAAGAATATTTACAATCAGGTGCACCGAACCCCCTCCGTCGGGGAGGAATGCCTTAGTGTCCTATCTGTCAAACCAGAGGGCATTGACCAGAATAATGTGTGTACTTGCAAAAGATGGCGTTCAAGCCAGTAAATCTATATTACAAGTTTTTTCGGTCAGTTGGTCACGATGAGAAAGACTGCAGGGCCTATGACCTACTTTAGGATCAAACTACCGATATGTACTTTATGAAAGGGGAAGAGAAACCGACGGTACAACAGAAACCACAGTATACCCCACAACAACCCCAGTTTAATTAGTCATAGTAGTATGATCAAGGGCCGTATGGGAAACCGCAGTATGGTCACCCGCAGTATCCGCCACCGTAGTATGGCCAGCCGCAGTATGGGCAGCCACCATATCAACAGTCGCAGTATGGACAACCACAGTACCCACCATATGGACCACCGCGTGGAGGGTTCAGAGGAGGATTCTGTGGAGGTCGAGGTGCTAGCGTAGGATGAAGAGGAGTTGTTGGACGAGGATGAGGGCCGATTGTATGTTACAATTGCCAGCAACAGGGGCATTATCAGAGGGATTTCCCGAATCCGACACCACAGTGCACTTATCGCAGTGTTGTGGATCATGGCGTTGAAGATTATCCGCAGCTCATCGTGAAATGGTAGACTAAGAATCTGCCACCACCTCCACAAAACCAGAATCAGAATACGCCACCGGCTGTACAGATGATATCAACAGAGGTTCGAAACTGCACTGTGACTATTGGAGTAGTGACATGAGGAGGATATGTGACAGGAGTTGACAGGCCACAGGCTATTGTCCGACCAACAATACGAAAGCATATAATATTTGACGTGGAAGTCGAAAGGGAAGTTTTCTTGAAAGCGCAGGAAGCGATGAGACAAAGGAGGCAGTTACCTGTTCAAGAAGAAGTTATCTACGATATTCCACCGATGTTCGACACGACGAAGTCGCGGAGGAAGGCTAACACTTTAAAATCCTTCTTGGAGAGTTTACTAGAGTTGGAAAAGGATCAAGATGCGTTGGAAGAAATATCCAGTCTGTTGCATCGAAGGGAGGGTGCACGCCAAGAACAAAAGGTGTTAAATTTTCAGAATTTTACTTCAATCTGATCTAGGATCTTAACTGAGAGAACAACATGTACAGCATATCTACAGCATATCAATCATGGAGACAATAATGCAAGCACACAAGAGACACAAAGATTTACTTGGGGAAAACCATAAAGGTGAAAAACCACAATAACTTCCTCAGAGATAGATAGAGCAATGATACAACCAACCAAGAGAGATAGCCATAACCTAGCAGCAGATCCTCCTCCTCCATAAGTGCGCCACTCCTCCTTGAGTGCATGCATCAGAAGTGAGTGAGTAAATAGAGTGCCTCCCGCACTCTATTTATACTTGACTTGACTTGCCTTTTTACCTAACTCATGTAGGCTCGAACTTAACCACATAACATAATCTTGACTGGGCCGACCCCCAATAGGGTGGTCTAATAACCCTTTGACCCACATGGCCGACCCCCAATAGGGTGGTCTAATAACCCTTTGACCCACATGACTTATACAGGGCCGACCCCAAACAAGGTGGTCTAATAACCCATCAAGTATAAGTTACGACACTTACAATATAAATAACGACACTTCCTTATAGAGGAATAATTCCATCTCTATAGGAATACAATATACATATATGTGAAATACATTCCGAAGTTACATATACATCAACAAAAGGTTAATCACATACACAAGAGAAAGATGGGGAGAGAGATGAGAATGTCGGCACAAATTGGAGCATTTGATGTCGACTCAATCATTTTGGACCTGGGGTCAAATGTGAATATTCTGACCAAGAAGACCTGGGAAACAATGGGAAAACCTTAGTTCACCTGGTCGCCTGTACAACTGCGATTGGAAAATCAGAGTAAGGTTACCGCACTTGGCCGGGTGTGCCAACTTCTAGTTGAAATTGAGGGACTCAAGACATATGCCGACTTCGATGTCATAGAGATTGTTGATAACACAAGCCCCTATCCCGTGCTTCTAGGGATAGAGTGGGCGATGGAAAACCAAGCCATCATCAACTTCAAGAAGCGGACTATGTCGTTTGAAAATCACAAAATGAGGGTCATCACACCTCTTGATCCTGCAGAAGGGCGGCGATACGTTGAACCAGCAAGAGATGAATTTATGGAGGGATGGGATAGTGTATACAACATATCCAAGGATTACATTAATCCTTCCGTAGATGAAGAATTGGGATGGCACAGCATCAGTTCTGCATCGTCAGATTTAGATGAGGTGCTCAAGAATTGGCAGAATCGGTTACACAAAGTGTCATTTAGGAGATGTGCACGGATCACACAGCCGCTACGATGGGTAGCCACAGAAGAGTGTACATTGATGAAATACGAGGGATTTCCCAATTTGAACAAGTTTCTCACTAAATTTGAGGAGAAATTGGTGGAGCCGCAATGTCTATTGGCCTTGGAGGAAGCCTTGAAGGCTGCTCCTGCGTGCTGGTGGGCGGCGCACAAGTCTAATATCACAAACTGGACACTATGTCAACACCTCATGGAGGTTAGGTTTGGCGACACTGTAGGATACAGCGAAAGGAAATATCATGGGAAAGGAGATTCGAAGGACCATATGAATGCATGTCAACACCAATGGGGCTCACGAGCGAAGCAGGAGTGGGTACATGCATTTGTTCACACACTAGATGAAGTACCGTGGAGTTGGTATGTTGCAACAGAATTGCAACGCGTGAGAACCTCTTGGGAATAGCTCACCATTAGCTTCAGCCAATCATTTTTTTTCTCAAATGATAACCCCTTCATCCATATTGCACTACAGGTGATCCGCGAGAAGATATTTGAAGTAGTACCGACAGAGCAACCATTGGAATTTCTATGGACTGCGACACCAGAAATGCTGATGGAGTATTATAATATCACGGGAGAGCCAGACGATGAGGGTCATCTGAGGGCCATATATGTTCCAGAATCAAAAGGTAGTCGCAGTGTTGAGGCACCAGGAATACCTTTCGTTAGGTTTCAATAACCGTTGAAAATCACGAAGGTGAACATTGGGTCGGAGGAGAATCCAAAGTTCGCAAGTATCGAAGACTACTGGGATGATTCAACTATTGCGAAGATGACTGATCTATTGCATGATTTTCAAAATATGTTCCCAATGAAATTCTCAGAGATGAAAGCAATTTCTGGGGACTTAGGTGAAATGAAGTTCCCCCTAAAACCCGATGCGAAGCAATTCAAGTAGAGGCCCTACAGGTTGAATCCAAGGTACAAGGAATGGGTGCAAGCTAAGATCAAAAGAATGCTGGAAGCAGGCATTATAGAACCAGTAGAGGAATCATAGTGGATCAACCCGATGGTGGTCCAGGATAAGAAATTTGGCTAAGTCCGAATATGTGTCAACTTAAGGAAGTCGAATGATGCCTGCCTACACGATTCGTTCCCGACACCATTAACAGACGAGGTGCTCGAAGGAGTTGGAGGTCAGGAAATATACTCAGTTACGGATGGGTTTTTGGGCTATCACCAGATCAAAATTGTGAAGGAATATAGGCATAAGACTACATTCGTCATGGAATGGGGATACTTTTAGTATACAGTGATGCCATTCGGACTGAAGAATGCTCCAACAATTTTTTCAAGATGAGTGGTTTCGGCGTTAAAAGACTACATTCATAAATTTCTTGCCATCTATATGGATGATTGGACAGCGTATGGGTTGGTCAAGGATCACGTTGCAAACTTGAGGCTAATGCTGGAATGATGTCGACAACACCAAATTTCATTGAACCTGAAAAAGTGCATCTTCTATGCTTCGTTTGGAATTTTGTTGGGGCACATTGTCTGCAAGGAAGGAATGCTGGTAGACCTGACGAAGATTGCAATTATTGTCAACCTCCCACTGCTGACGACAGTCAAGAAATTGAGAGCGACGTTGGGACACATGGGCTACTACATAAATTTTATCAGATGGTATGCAGCAAATGGATAAGTTGTTGAAGAAAGATGCCAAGTTTTTAATGGAACGAAGAGTGTCAGAAGAGTCTGGACATATTAAAAGCAAAGATGGTCGTAGCACCCATACTCGCATTTCCAGATTGGATGAAAAAGTTCCACGTTCACGTTGATGTGTCATCAGTCACATTAGGAGTCATCTTGGCCCAACCAGGAACATGTGACATCGACCACCCGATAGTCTTCGCCAGTAGGAAACTGTCTATTGCGGAGAAGAATTATACAACCACAGAAAGGGAAGGGTTGGCAATGGTCTATGCCTTACAGAAATTCTAACACTATCTCTTAGGGGGCCACTTCAAAATGTTCACCAATCATTCAACACTAAAATACCTGGTGAACAAGCCTGTGTTGGGGGGAAGATCTGTTG
Organism: Larix kaempferi; assembly: GCA_027924585.1. NCBI lineage: Eukaryota > Viridiplantae > Streptophyta > Pinopsida > Pinales > Pinaceae > Larix > Larix kaempferi. The sequence goes on from BSBM01000177.1 coordinate 26,618,139, forward strand.
ATGGTTGTTACTCTTCCAGGAATTTGACTTTGAGATAATCGTGAAGCCAGGACAACTGAATGCGGGATCAGGCCACCTGTCACGGATAGAGTCCGGGGAAGAACCAAGGAGCATTGACAAAGTATTGACAGATGCTTAGTTGTTTAAGGTCGGCATGGTCGATGACCATTACGAACAAATCATTCAGTTTTTAGCGACAGGGGAGGCGCTGGAAGGGTTCATACCAATCAAAAGAAGTAGCTAGTCGTCAGAGCTGCAAATTTTCAATTGATTGCAGGGCAATTGTATAAGATGGGACCAGATGAGATACTTTGACGATACGTCCTTCCGCATGAGCAGGAAAGGATCTTATCAGAATCTCATGATAGGATCACTGGGGGACACTACGGAGGACATGCAACTACTAGGAAGATCCTTCGAGCAGGACTATGGTGGCCAACGATGCATGGAGATGTTGCGGACTACGCCAAGAGCTACGACGTATGTCAACGGATAGGGAATCTGTAACGAAGGGACGAAATGTTACTAGTACCCCAGGTGACGCTGCAGGATTTCGACAAGTGGGAAGTTGAATTCGTGGGACCCACCAACCCACCAGGCAAAAGAACAGGGTCACGCTACATCATCACTACGACAAACTATTTGACAAGATGGGCGGAAGCTGCACCAGTGAGATATTTCTCAGCTGCGACTGTAGCAAGATTCCTCTTCGAAAATGTGGTCACCAGGTTTGGGTTCCTGAAAATACTGATGAGTGACCAAGGGACTCATTTTGTTAATCAAATGATTGCAACAATGACAAAGGAATTTCAAATCCAACACAAGAAGAGTACCCCCTACCACCCTCAAGCGAATGGGACAGTTGAGGCGTTCAATAAGATATTGGAGCATGCACTCACCAAGGTGTGCAACATAAACCGAGATGATTGGGATTTGAAAATTCCGGTGATACTTTGGGTGTATCGTACAACATGTAAACGACTGACCGGCCAGACCCTATTCAAGCTCGTTTACGGACATGAAGCAATCATGCCGATGGAGTATATTGTACCAAGTTTGTGCATCACAGTAGCCGTAGGAATGAGAAATGACGACGCATTGAAGGAATAGTTGGCACAACTAATACAGCTCGATGAGGATCGGTTCATCGCAGGGTTTCATCAAAAGGTAGAAAAGGACCAACATAAGGCTTGGCACGACCGCCATGTAAAACATAAGCACTTTCAGCGTGGAGACACAATTCTGTTATATGATAGTAAGTTTGCTAAGCACCCAGGTAAGTTACAAATGCACTGGTTAGGTCCTTACATCATAAATTTTGTCACTGACGGAGGTGCAGTGCAGCTACAAAGTTTAGATGGGGTATTGTTGCCTAAGTTGGTCAATGGGAATAGGTTGAAACCCTATCGCCATGATCCGGCGCATAGAATTTGAGAACCAGAACCAGTGGAAAAAAAAGGCAATTATGACAAAAAGTGGAAGCATGGCCAGTCGGGTCGCTTGTCGATGCTTCGCACGATTTGCATGCGGGAGTCAAATCCGAGCATGATTACTACGGATCAACACCATCGGAAGACGGTGGAGGAGTACGATGACAAAATCAGATGGATATGGGAAAAGATTTCACACATGATTCAGGAATCAGATGTCAAGGACACAAGGAGCAAGCATAAATACAGGCGCAAAAGGTCAGTTGACCAAGGAAGTATCCATAAGTCGGGCGGGGAGATTTAGTAAGCTCCATCATTGGTAAGGCAATGAGTTGAGTGAGCAATTCCAAGGAAGTTGTGGAAATGATCCATTTCATTTCGCGTGGCAACACTCTAGGTGCGCTAAGAGCAAGAATGGCGAGTGTGCATGAACAACCAGCGAAGGAAGCGACGCAGACGATTGGGAGGAATGGAGATGAGGTCTCACTTGAGATGTCTAAGAGAGTGGTAGTAGTTAGAAGACCCATGGTCCCTACGGCCACTAGAACACCAGGGGTGGAGGCTCGCTGGCTCCAGCAGCAAACAGTCCAAGGTGAGAAACAGATGTGCTAGCGCAGTTAGCCTGTTTCACAACTTGGCGACGTACATGACCTTTTCCTCAGTTCGGAACAAGCATGAAGCGCACCAGCCAGCGCATAAGGGATAGATGATGAAGTTTTCTAGATACTAGAGGATGAGTTCAAAAAGTACATGACAGCAAACCAGAGACTGGAGGATGAGTTCGAGAAGTACACGACAATGAGCTCCAGATGGTAAGAATAGCTTTAGAAGTTTAGCACAAGTGAAGGATGAGAACAATAACAGAGGTGTCTAGCTGAGGTGGCTCAAGGGAGAGCCACAAGTTTTTGTTGGGGGCCTGGTTGCACGGGACTAGTCCGCATGAAGTACGGAAGCCGACAACTGCGAAGTGGGCTAATCCGCGAAAGAAGGGTCATTTGCGGAGAACGAGGAAGCGCAAAATTAGTTTAAGTTGTTAGAATTGGTCATGTGGACCGTTTTGTAACCACTTAGTGTCATATAAATAGGAGCATGATTGTAATCCTAAGGGAAACTAGTTATCCATCTATCAATAGAGCGATTGATCCAGTTTTTGATATTTGATCCATTTTGTATCTGTGATATGATGTATTGACTGTTTCTGCGAAGGTCATTCCGCAGGTTTTAATGAATGCATGAATATGTTCGATTATGGTTCTATCTTTGTCTTTGTTTCTGTTAGATTATGAATACAAATGTTTGCGAAATGTTTAATACTCTGTGGGTTTGGTAATTTCTGTCCATGCAATTAAGTAGTTAGATCTTGTTGATGCAAATGAGTAGTTAGATCATGTTGATGCGAATGTCTATTATGTGTTGAATCTGCCAATGATGAATTGTTAGCATAATACGAAAGGTATAATCTCTGGTTTCTACGGTTGTAGTGTATGTTTGATGCATGTCCTCAAATCCACTGTGGAAACTTGGTTCTTGCAACCCCCTTATCCATCTCGGGTGATACTTCACTCACTCTGCGAGTGTTGCTGGAAAGGGTTAAACCTTTCCGGGCCAATGTTTAAGGGAGTTTGGGTTGGTGTTTTTTGACGACAGTGCAAAGTGAACCCCTATCAATAGATGCTATTTCAACAAGGAAGGAGGCAGAAAAATCAATGAGCATAAGTTGGGGAAGAAGAAGAAGCGTTACCACTCCCTGTTGAAATATTGTAACTTGGAAGAATATTCTATTTGTATTTTATTATTGTAATTTATTCGGAGATGTTTTATTCCTCCGTCAGGATGTCATTATTGTATTTGGTCATTTAAATTCAATGAGGTAAATCCTCCCATGTAAGTCGAGGCATTAGTTCCCCTAGAGTCAGATGTAATGGGGTGTTTAAGTCCCCTAGAGAATTCGTCCTGGTTAGTAATTGGTCATTTAGTTATGGGGTCAACCTAGCTGGGTAAAATGTCAAGTGAGAGATAAAGTATAAATAGAGGTGTTGTGTCTCTCATTTGAACACACACTCACTTGTGTATTGCGCATAGGAGAGAGAGAGAGAGAGATCTACAAAGAAGAAGGAGCCCTTGCTTTGGGGATTTTGTATTTGCACTTTTGATCATCTATATTGAGGAAGTTTTACTGGGTTTTCTACCCCATGAGGGTTTCTAGGATAAATTTGTGTCTATATTGTGATTGTGTTTCTTTCAGTGATCCTTATTATGCTCTTGTTGTGATTTTTATGCTAAACTTAACACTCCCAAGTTTAAATTGCTTGAGAACAAGCCATCTTTGGTGGGGAGGACTGTAATGTCCCAAAATGTTTGCTAAGGACCACTCCATTGGACTAGGGGATGCAATGGAATAAGTCACTTGGTAAAGTTCATGATAAATTATTAAGGTGGTGGCATGGGTCACAAATTTTTATAGTATAATGTCCAATAATTGTGAATGATGCAACATTAGGAAAAATTGGATAAGGAGGGTGCATAAGGAGGTTGAGTTGGCCCCCACATGACTTGTAACTCACTCAAATTTGAATTCTAAGGTGGAAATGGAGACAATTGGGAAAGGAAGGCACATTAGTGGAGGAATGAGTCTAAATATGTGGTGTAACTCCCATCCAAGTTGGAAGGAATCCTATCATGGAGGCATCTAATGAGTTGTAACTCCCCGGGCTAAAAATAACAAATCTATGACAACCTATGACATCTATGACAACTTATGATAAGAATCAGGTCCTATGACATCTTATGACAACTTATGATAGCCTATGACATGTTGTAGGTCCTAAATTTAGCCAAGGAGGACACTAGAGGAGAGGGGTGGGCCCACATGCTAGTATAACTTCCCCAAAATCAAGATAAGCCTATCTAATTCGAATTTCCAAGGTAGATGAATCTATTATTTGGGCAAATTACATTAGAGAGGAAGTAAATGACTCCAAAGGTTTCATTCTCTCATAAAAATAACATTTATTAATATTTTATTAAATATTTGTGAGAGAATTCTAGAATGAGGGGGCAATGCTCCATGAAGATTTATAAAAAGGATGCAGACACACGTGAAGGGTATTTTGGTCATTTAAATTTTGGTATTGGAGATCCACTGATATTCTCAATATTGGGAGGTGTGCCCCTTGCTACAGAACTAGTTTTGGTGGTGAAAGATTCCACCCTAGCTAGCAAGATAGGAGAAATCACTCAAATTTCTCAATTGTGCTTCATGTGAATGAGACGTGAGGAGGAATCACTTAGAGTTATCAAGTGAGATTCAGTTTATGCAGGTTTATATATTTTTCTATTGTTGGTTCGAATTAATCTATAGGTGTTTGGAATTTCAAGGTCTAGCAGCAGAGGGTTATGGTGTTTTTCAAGCATTTTGGTGTTGGAGTTGTGGGTTCTTGCTTGAGGAGGGTGCACCATTGGATCCATTTTCACTTGTAGAGATAATTATTTGGAATTATATGAATTCTATGTGATATAGGGTGCAATTTGGGAGGCTTCTCTATCATTTGGAGGTGTTTCTTGTTGATTTAGAGCTTGGATTGGTGAAGGAGGGTCGGAATGAAGGTTTTGGTTTTGACACTTCTGAGCATTTCTGGAATGTGATACATATTAAATTTCATTCAAATCATTGTTTACAGTGGGAAACACTTTTTTTTCATTCAAAAAGGTGTTCGGATGACCAAGATGTGCCCAATTTATGAGCTCTACTCCATTTTGTATCTCTTCTGGTAGAGGTTCGAACTTGTACAATTGTAACTGAGTATTTCATGATTTTTTATCCATGTAAGAGCCATGTACTGTTGTAATAAATTTCATTAATGTTACCATATAGTGAATAATAAATATCCAAGTTTTTTCTTCATATGGTGTTCATTTTTGAGTAACCGGTGATTCCATGTATAAATCTTTCTCATGTGGCTATGTAATTTACGGTACTGATTGTAAAACTTTAATAGAAGTATCCTGAGGTATGTTATTGATTCATTTATATTTTTTTGGATGTATTTGATTCTTATTGAATATTTTTTGAATTAGATTCGATTAGGAGGTGTTTGGGTCAGGTTGAAAAACTAGTATTCCAATGTGGGGGAAATCGAGCTAGTTTCTCACTAGTCTTGAGAGGGTGTCTTTCATACTTCTTTGGAAGTTATATGGAGTATATAAATGGGTGATATAGTTTTATTTGAGTCTATTGAGTCCATTAAACTAATATTGGGAGAATTTGAGTCACTTCGGTAGTGTTTTGGAAGAGTTGGAAACCCCATGTTCGGTGTGGCCAAAATTTAACTAGTGATTCCTAGTTTCTTTACCAACTTCCAGTTTTATATAAGATTTGATTTGGTACACATATCAGTGGACTATAAACACATTAATGATCTGCACACCTTTAATGTACATAAGAAATAAACATACACTCCATTGTTGTTGAACGAGAACATCTCATAAGCCTTCATAAGCCATTGTTTGGGAAAAAGTTGAAAATCAACATAATTAAAGTTGGAACCTTGGAGATAATATTCCTAATTTCTGATTGGGGATATTATATGGTATTTCATGTCCCAAATTTGGAATTGGGTCACAATGGCCTAATCACATTAGCCATATTCATTAGAGTTTGTAAAATTGATGTTAAGGGTCAAATAATTGCCAAGGAGGAAAATTACTAGTTTCCTAGGTTTGGGGTGGAAGCTTTGGGATTTGGAATAAGGGGGATAATAAATGATGTTTAGACATTAGAAGGGTTCAAGTATTTAATAAATAGAGTGAATAAAGAAATTCAAGAGAAATCCTAAGTGACAAATGGTTTTGGAGACATATGGAGGATGTGGGACCCACACTAGCTTGATTTTTCATAATACATGGTATCTCTCTTTTGCAAATTCGAATTAATGAGAATGTGAACACTCTTGGGTGAGTTGGTAAGTCATAACACATGTCATTGAGCATCTTAGGTCGAATTTGGAAGGATTGGCAACCTCCATGGAAGATAAAGAGTCAAAGTGGAAGTTTGTGGACACTTGGGCTAGATTCCCTAGCCCCTATGACACCAATGATGGAGCATCTATGACAACTATGACAAATTGCAGACCTGACCTCTGACATCTGACCACTATGACATGTCAGCCCCAAAAATAGGCTCAAAGAAGGCGAATTTGGGAGTTGGAGAAGCCAAAGAGACTCAAAATCGAATTTGGGAGAAGATGGAAGGTTGGAACTAGGAGACAAGTGGCGAATGTGGAATATTTCCTAAATGAAAATCTATTGAATCTATTGAGAGGATTTCGACCCTTAGAAGGATAATGTTGGTTATAAAATGTACAAATGAAGTATGAGAATAGCTTTTGATCATTTGTAGAATTTGCAATTGCATTTGTGAAGAGGGAGAGCTAGTGGATGACTAGTTTCTTGCCTTAGCCAATTTCGAGGGTGAAAGATTCCCATCCAAGTTGGAAATTGGAAAGGCCATTCAGACCTTTCATTTGGAGCTTTAATGGAGTCTTTATTTGCAGGTGTAAGCTACAGGGCAGCTCATGGTTTCTTCTATTGCAGCTCACTCCTTCAACCATTTCCAGTTTTGATGGCATATTCTTGATCCTTGAGGGAGGGCGTTTTGGTGAGCTATTGTACTCTTTGGGGGAGCTTCTAATGCCCCATTTCTTTTGTAATATGAATTAAATACTCTGTTCTTCATCTCCAGAAAGTTTCAGGTCGAAATTCCAAGTAGAAATGTATAAATCTCATTTTTAATGGAAGAACAATGCCATTTCCCCACTACCTTGTTGTGAACCAATGTATTGATGATGATTTCGAATGAATGGATGATTATATGATGCATTTGTGATTAATGGACTGCCATGGATGTATTTTACAAGTTTCATGTACTGTACTTGAGCATTTGAAGTATTTTTACTCAGTTTAATTGCATTGGGAGAAGAAATAGTGCCATTTCCCCAAGGGTCGAATTGGTGATTTTTGCAATTGAATGGGAGAGGGTGAGAACAGTGGTAATAAACCATTAATGGTTCATATGAGACCTTAATAACATACTTAACACATTACATACCTCTGTTTATAAATTTGAGTGGGTTTGGAGGCATTTGGGAAGCCATTTTCAGTACTTACCTCAGGGGGATTTGAACCCCAAATTACTAGTAAAATTGCATACTTGGTCCAGAATATTAAGAGAGTTTGCAGAGGTATTTTGGTGGCCATATGTTATCCATGAACATCATATTCAAGTCCTAATATCATTCATACACCTTCCTTGAAGATTTGAAGGAATTTGGAGTCAATTTGAGACCTAGAGACCAATACTAGTCAAAGGGAAATCACTAGTAAAGTTACCTACATTGACCAGAATTGAAAGAGTATTTGCAGAAGTGTTTTAAAGGTACAAAGGCATCCCTAAAACACATATTTATGTTCTAATATCATTCATATACATTCTCAGAAGATTTGGGATCATTTGGGGCAAATTTGGGACCTAGAGATCAAAACTAGTCAAAGGTCGAACCAAGGAAAAAAAGTGGAAAATTGTCATTTTAATAAAATTCCTAACAAGGAACATTACATGGTACTAGTGGAATTTGGCACTACTCATTATTATATAGATATCATTGTATCTAAACAACTAAAAAATTTTGGTATGGTTATAAGGGACCTCACAATTACAATAGTTGATATACAAAAGATCAAAGGAATCGGTATAAGATGTCATAAAGTGTCAGTTCAAATCCAAGAATTGGATCTACAAACAGGTTTATATACTCTACTATTAGAAAAATAGGATCGCAGAGTAATAACAATAAATAATATGCAAATACAAATTACATTAATACAATACAAGAGAGACACCAATATAGTGTTGTTCACCCAAGATGGGATACATTCACACAGAAATTGCCAGTCCTTATTATTATACCGTCCAACAAATGAAGGGATACAAATTGCAGCACATTCGCTGCAACTTCCTCTTCACTCTCTCACAGTCTCTCTTACACAATCATAGATATCTTTACAATGCTACAATACAAAGCCGTATTACAATGCCTTCCTTTTAAAGAGGGATTACCATGGGAAAATACTATGGAACACCCAATACAATGGGCCCGTAAATCACCCATTATTGACCAAGTCATGACTATGAAATTACAACATTTTACAAGGAATTTTTTCAAAAATTTCGCTACAGGGGCGCTGCTCCCGAACCCCCTCCAAGGGGGGCTCCTAAAATGTAGTCGCCACCCCCTGGACCCCCCATGGAGACTATATTGGGGGGGAAATCCCCCCCAAACCCCCCCGACATGGATTAGGAATATCGAGACATGGTTGAAACACAACCTCTGAGTAAGGAAGATCAGGCTCCACAACCAACATCTACGACTCAATGAGATGGATGTGGTGTTAGGTAATGGTTGATGTAATTGGACATTTATACAATCAACCTTGAAGAACAATTCATGGAGTTTAACTAATAATGCCAACATTATAAATTATATGTCATTGAAGGATTGCTCTTAAGAAAGATAAATTACAACTAATAAAAAAGGAGCAAAAAACACATTCAAACATACATAAACAAAAGAAAGGGAAATATGTTACCAAGAAGCATACAAGTTTCATGTTAAACAACCAAGTCAAAAAAATTTAAGATATGATACAAACAACACAAAGGAACCTTGCCAACACCCAAAGCAGGAACAAATTCAAACCCCTAAAACTAGATAAATATGATACCACCATGAAACATGCTTAGTTAGCGATAATCCTATTTATTATGCTTTGAGGACAAAGTGTTCCTGATGGGGGTGACAATGTTTTTTTCCTTGGTTTTTTCCTTGGAAAATGTCCGTAATTTTATTTCAAAAAGATGATTAAAATTACATATTGCAGATGTAGTGAGATCAACAAGGATCCCTACATTTTCACATATTGTCCCATATAAGCAGAAAAACAGCTTGTAATGAGCTGAACCAAAAGAGAAAACTAGAGAAATAGAATAGATATATCATGAACAGTGGAGAAATTTGGGCCACCGGTTTCAGGTTTGGTCCCTGAAACCGCCGCCGCCGCCACTGGATCGTGCTCAGACCCAATGGGTCGCCGCGCAAAGGTGCCGCCCTCTCTCCATACTCAGAAATATCCATCACGCTCCATCAAAGCCTGAAAGCAAACACCAGGCCCAGCCATAGAGAGATGGCGAGATTCGGTCTCATTTCATTCCAGAGAAGGAAGCAGGGTTTCCTTTGAATCGATAACCCACATTAACGGCTACTCGACCTTCGTTTTCGATCTAATCCTTCTTGGAACCCTCGGGAGCCCTCTCTTGGATGTGAGGGAACCGAAGTATGCAAGAAATCTCCTCCAAGATCGCAAGAAGTCGATCAGCCGTCGCCGCCACGCCGTCAGTAGACCAGCTTGAGGTTGTGAGCTGGGTCGATGGATGCATCTGAAACCCTGGCCTGGGCCATGGCATCCGCCCTCTGCATCCGCCAAGAACCATTAGACCGCCATTGGAATGAGGATCCATTTCTGCAGGTCGAAGCCTATGTGAGGGAACCGAAGTATGCAAGAAAACGCCTCCAAGATCGCAAGAAAGGCCGTCGCCACCACGCCGTCAGTAGATCCGCTTGAGGTGAGCTGGGTATGACGGGACTGCGGATACAGTGTTGTCACCCACCGGCCTCCAAGTCCGCCGAATGCAAGCCATCGCAGTGCCGCCGTCGTTGCCATTGGAGCTTGGAAGCCGCACCTCACCGCCACAGGACTGCTACCCTTGCCGTCGTCCATGCTGTGGGAGAAGGAGTCTGTGACCAGGGATAGGGCCCTGGCCGCCGAGATCAACTCGGATCGGCTCAAAACCCTAGGTTGCAGAGCTCCATCCCTGACCAAAATTATGCACCACCCCAACACTTGTTTTATTATCAATGGGGGTGACAATGTTATAAACACAAACATAATAATAAAAATAATATAATTAGGTTAATGAAAGGTCAAATGGAACATACCCCTGCACCTTGTGAGCAATCAATGCATATTAGTATATCGTCATGTGGCTCATTGTAATCACCTTGGAGTCTTATCAATAACACATTATTCAATATATTCTCTTATATATTTTCAAAAATTCTTATTTCTATAGTAGGAATATGGATTATTCACTATATAACACTTATTTTGATAAAGTGTTTCATATTCTTGTAACTTTCACCTATTTGATATGACTGAGTGTACAAGGTGACATGGTTTTCTAGGCCTTGGACAATATGGTCACATCGAAAAAAGATCAATCCATCCTAAGTGGACTCTTTTTGGAACTCTTTCTTAAGACAAGATTCAAGTTTCCTTGATTTTGAATTTGAATTGTATTGACCTTTAGATGCTATGGTAAGTAAGTATAGTGTCGGCTTTTGTTAGGAATTTTAGAGGTTGGTACATTAATTCTTGTGTGTTATAACTTATGTAATTTGGAAGATGATATGGTATCCTAATAAGTTGATCCTTCTTACAGATTTAATATTTTCACAGTACTTGAATTTTCATGTTGATATTTGATATTTTTGTATTCCTTGGTGTGCCAACATTATTTCATTGAGATGTGGCTTCATTAATGGTGATTCCAATGGACCATGAACTATAACAAAAATTGTAGATGTGGCATTGTCATTAACTTGTTTCTTGATCTCAATTTATGGATGCTTTTTATTTTATAAAACTTTTTTAGTTGTGATATTAGGATTTTCCACTTTAATCGACTTTATGAGGGTTTCCTTATCTACAATTTGGACTTTAACCTAAAAAAAATCCATGATTTTCAACAATACTGATTTAGGTGTTGCGTGTTCTTCCATTCTTTAACTTCTTGACTTTTGCAAGCAAATATTTATTATGATTTATGAGGCAAGAAATTTCTTCATTGTTCGCATATATGACTTTATTAATGCTTTTAATATCTTCCTTTTGAGCAACATTTATGTTGTTATTATGTTTTGAAATTGGTTGCAATCTATACATTAACACTCCACTTATCTTTGGATTTGAACAATTTCTTCATCTTTGTTGACAATGATTTGATTCAATTTTATCATTTTCTTTTAAATCTTCATAATTTTTTATTGATTCTGATATGAATTGGTCAAAAGGGAAAATATTCTGAATTAAGTTCTTACAATATTATTTTCTTAATTAAATATTCAAATGCTATGTAGCTTTTATCCAAATTCTTGGTAAAAACATCAAAATATTATATCCCAACAGTTTCCATTTTCTTAATTAGATATTCAAATTCTATGTAGCTTTTACCCAAATTCTTGATAAAGGTATCAAAATAATAGGTCTAAATTTTTTCACAAATTATATCAACTTTGTAAGTATCTACAACCTTATATTTTCCAGAAATAAAAACTATACTTGATATTCTTTTAAGAATCAAAGTAATACATATTTGTTCACAGTTCACACTATTTATCTCAACAAACTATTACAACATAACACATAATGAGAATCACAGAGACCTATAACCTGACTATTGCAAATATCTATTGATACCCATTCCAAATTAACAATTTCATTAACATCCTCTATGTTTTTAAATTCATATTTTACAATTTGTAATATATTTACCTACTTACTATTTATCCTTAGCATTTTATTCTGGCGTCATTGACAAGTTTTCGGAACACGCTCCCTTGTAGCGTTTTCAGTTGTACTACTCCGTTAGCATAGATTTTTCGACAACATGGGGACCCAGCGATGAAATGTGTAGCTTTTTAGGCTTCCCTTTGATTCAGCTATTGTAAACCAAGGCTAGATCGCCAACTAATATATTTTTGTTCTTTATGTTTCTATCATGCCAAGCTTTTCGTTGTTTCTTTTGGATTTCTTGATGATGGATTGCTATCTGTCGATGTTCTTCAAGTTTTGACAGTTGGGAGAATATTTCTTTTCTAGCTTGTTCAATATAAATATGTAGCATTTCTACATTCACTGGTACCCCTTGTAAAAAATGTAGGGGAACGACTGCTTCTTGTCCATATATGAGTTTAAATGGAGTCTGACCTGTCAATATTTTGTATGTCGTTCTATACGCCCATAGTACTTTGGGTGTCTTGTCGTCCTAGTCATCCTCATCGATATTGTTGGGTCCAGGAAATGCCCCTTTTTGGCCATCCTTATTTCATCATTTTTCCCTAATTACATCCTATTTCCACAAGCCATATATATGCCTTTTCTCCAGATCAACCAATAATATCGACAGGTATAATTCATTATTTCTTTATTCATTTTATGCCTAAGATTGTTATAGTTCAAGATCTTGGCCTTTGAATTATGCTAACTTGTGTGGTTTCATTTAGTCAAATCTCCTAGCATAGGTGTATCAGCTACCATGCCTTGGGAAGAAATCATACATGGCGCCAGCTGTTACTCTTTTAGCTCGATTCCTCATATTTTCAAGGGACAACGTATCTCTCCACATGAGCTGTAATAGGTAGTTGTAACAGATCATTGTAATAGAGTATAGCTGTGATAGACAGGTTGCCTTCCAAATTGCTAATCCGTTGATCTATTGCTCACCAGCATAACAACATCTTTTATGATTGAACAACCTCATTCAATGCGGCTGTAACAGTTAGCTGTGACTCTGCAGCATGTCGATCATAGATCATCATTTCTACACGAGATTAGTGGATCATGAACTGCATTTTGTATGTATAAATATGGGAAGGCTTTCCATGCCTGGGGTTGGTTAATCATCAATTGTTGTACGGGCTGTAACAGAGATTGAGACCGTGAATTTCCATCTTTTAATGAAGAGCAGAGTTACTTCCATTTCCATGTCTTAATTCGTGGTGATTCATAGTGTCTCTGTTAGAAGGCCAGGGCCCACCTTCTCATAGAGATTGCCGATTTAGTTAGATAGTTAGATTTATTCATTTCCTGTTGTGTGTTGTGGAATTGCATTAGGTGTATTTCTGATAGCTGCAACAGTGAATTTATGATTGCATTCTTTATTGGTATTTTATCTCCTACATATGAATAGCTGTAACTGTGTGGTATGACAGTCGACTGTGTAGGTTAGTTTGATTATGCATGTGTGTTCAATAGTTGTGACAACCGAGCTCAGTTCCAATCCCCTTCAGTCATTTATGCTTTCTAGGATTTTCCTTGATTATCAGTTAGAGTTCTAGCTTATGTTTTAATTCTGGTTGTTGTTGTATCTTCACTGAATTCATAGATTAGATAGATTATGATTGAGTTACAGTAGTTGCTGGATGAATCATTTTGGTAAAGATTAAATATGGTAGTCTGATAATTATAGGATTTAACTTCTTGCAAAAGTAATCTAGTTTATTTTCATTCTTAAATCTGTAACTGCTAGGTTGATTTCTATAGGAAGGTAGCTGCACTTTAATTTCCTAGATGTATGAGTTAGATTAGTTTTCTTATGGAATGAGTTTGGATGACCAAATAGGTAGGATTGTTATCTCCATTTACTTAATCAACGACTGGAAATGTTTATGCATAGATTGTGCTTATTGCCATTGAAATAAAAGACCTCCCTGGGTTTGACAATTTATATTGAGCATCCTGTGTGTTAGTTTTAATTAATTAGCATATAGGGTGACCAACAGATATTTCACATTTTAGTCAAGCATGCAGTTAGTGTTTTATTGAATGCCTCTATTGCGCCATTATATTGAGGATGATATGTTGTGCTCCTTCTATGCTCGATCAAAAATTCTTTTGTTAATATAGAAATTGTTTTGTTGACGAAATGGGGCCCTTGGTCTCTAATCAAGGTGAGTAGGCATACAAATCTTGTAATAATGTTCTCATAGATGAATTTGGAAGCTATCTCACTTGAGCAAGTCTCGACAGGTTCTACTTCTTCTCATTTAGTAACATACTCGACCACAGTAATGATATATCTTGCTCCCGTTCGTCGACCAGAAACCGGAAATGGACCGATGAAGTCGATTGCCCAAATTTCAAAATTTAGGCTTGGATTTACTGATATTAGAGGCATTTCATTAATTGGTAATGGTCATCCAAGCCAATGGCATCTGTCACATTTATTCTCGAATTCTCGGCAATATTTGTCGGCCACCATAATCCCGATTGTTGAATTTTTCTGGCTGTCGTGTCGGCTTGGAAATGTCCACCTACTGGTCCATTATGTGCTTCATTGATTATACTTTGTATTTCATGGTAAAGAACACAACGTCGTAGTACATCATCTAGTCTAAGCTTATAGAGAAATCCATTTATTATAGTATAGGGCATGGCTTTCATTGCTAGAATCTTCTTTTTCTTCTCCAATATTCCTTATGTAGCTTGTCCTTTTGCTAGAAACTGAGCAATTTCTTCTAAATCTGATGGAAAAACTTCAATTCTGAATAAGTGAGCATCGGGTAAATCATCCTCAATTCCAGTTGGGTCTCCCTCTATGTCTATCCTTGACAAGTGGCCGAGTCAGACATTTTCTTTACCTGGTCGAACTATAACTTCAAATTCAAATTCTTGGAATAATAGAAACCATCAACAGATTCTTCCATGGTGTAAGGGTTTATTGACTAAGTATTTCAAGGCTTGATGATCTATATAGAACACAAAAGGATTGGCAGGTAGATAATGTCTGTATTTCTGAAGTGCAAATATCATTCCCAATGCTTCTCTCTCAGTTGTCGAATATTTCCTTTCTGCCTTATTTAATTTTTTGCTACTGTAGGCGTTGGCGTAATCCATTCCATCGTCTCCAGATTGAGCTAGGATCACGCCGACTGCTATTCCAAAAGCATCGATATGTACGTGAAATTTAATCGACTAGTTTGGAAATCTTAATATGGGAGCTTCGATTAGTTTCCTCTTTAAAATGTCAAACGATGTAGCACATTCCTCTGTCCACTGGTATTCTTGGTCTTCTTTCAGCAACTCTTCCAATGGGTATGTCATGTCGGAGTAGTGACGGATAAATTTTATGTAATACCTTGTATGCCCTAGCAAAAATCTGACTTGTTTGGAGTTGATAGGCGGTTTTAGGTCAAGATGTAATACCCCCATTTTGACCCTTAGGATATTTTGTCTATATTGTAAATATTGTATGCATGTTATGTATGATTCCTAGCGTGGAGCTCCAGGCCAAGGCCCCACAAGTGAATGCTCAGCCTTGAAGAGGCAAGTATTTGGTATTATGCTACCCATGTGCTAGTGAGCCATGGAAATTGTAAATATGCATTTTAATAGAAATGCCCACAACTAGCTATGCAATGCAACAAGAGATGAGGGCATGATTTTTACAAGGAATGGGGGCGGGAATATTCAAACCATTGAGCCAATCAAGTCAACCCAAGTGTCAATGAGAGAACCCATGAACCCTCAACTACCCATGTTGGCTTTTGTGCCCAATCATTCATTTCTCCCAAGAGTTGGTTGAGGTAGTTAATGCCTTGGGGAATGGAGAGGTATGGTTGTCCAAATTCAGGTATGGGAAAGCCACCCTTCATGGAAATTCGTGTTTGACTTCTTGGGAAAGAAAAGAGCCACGAAATTTCTCCCCAAGCCATTCTTCACCCATCAATTTTTCTCTCTCACGATTTTGGAGATACCTAGGCATTTTTCCTCCATGTTTTTCTAGTTTTTCATTGTTTTCTAGCTGGGAGAAGGGCGTTTTCACGTTGCAGAAAAGTGGGAAGGAAGTGGAAATTGATTTGGGGTCCATAGAAGCTATTTTGGACCATTGAATGCTTATATATCTGTGGGAGAAATCATTTTCTTACCTGTGGTCGATTTTCCCTCTCACAATCCGTTTTTGGTGTGCCCACGATTTGTGGAAAACCCATGGCCATCTTGTTTCTAATCCCCTTGTTAAAAATGTGTATCCATGCCCAATGATTGTGTTTGATGTGTGTAGATAGAGTATGTTGGGGTATGGGGTATGGGTTATGGGTATCCATTGCTTTGGTTTGAGCTTGAGAGTCCCCTCTTCCTTGTATAAATCATGCCTAGCTCAGGGGTGGTCTCTGAGTGCTGAAAGCATACAGGCTAGGCAGAGACCTATGGTTGGGTGGACCGTTGCAGCGACATAGCTAGTTGCTTGGGATAGGTTCATAATCAAGATAAGTATTCTCTATGTGTATTTAACTCTGCAATGTTATTTAATTATTGACTATTATGTGTATGAAAATCAATGCATAATAGATATGCATGTAGTGGATCTTGCTTATGTTGTGTTTATTTGAATTATGCACCTACACATGTGTTTTTATTTATATGAATTTGATGAAATGGGCTGAGTTTTGGTAAAAATGCCCAGAAGTGTAGTCATGTTCCCTTCCTTGCATTGACGGGAGGGGACGTGACAGAGTGGTATCAGAGCACGAGGTTGAAACATTTGGGCCTTCATGGGCTACATCTCATAATTGCAGAGGTAAGAACCCTTCCTGCCAAGTACTAATCATCAGAAAAGAAGGAAAATTTTCAAAAAAAATCTAACTTTTTTTCAGTTTCTGCTAATTCTGTGTCGGCGCAAAATCGAAAGAGTCGACAATACGTTTCTGTGAGAAATCAAAAGTTCATCGAAAAAGGGTGTTTCGGTGAGAAATGGAAAACTCGCCGAAACGGTCAGCGAAAGATGGCGAGTTGTGTTGAAACTGTCGGTGAAATATGGCAATTTGGGTCGAAACAGTTAGCAAAAAATTGACAAGTTCGTCGAAAAAAGGGATTTCGGCGAAAAAGTAAAAATTCAACGGAACAGATCGACGTAAAAGTGGCAATGCGCCTAAATGGTCAACGCAAGATCGCGAATTGCGTTGATCGGTGACGAAGGGAAAGTTCGTCAAAACGGTCAACACAAGATCACGAGTTGCGTCGATCGGCGACGAAGGCCAAGTCGCTGAAACGGTTGGCCCAAGATCGCGAGTTCCGTCGATCACCGACGAAAGCCAAGTTCGCCGAAACAATTGGCGCAAGATCGCGAGTTGCGCTGATCAGCGATGAATCCCAAGTTCACTGAAATGGTCGGCACAAGATCGTGAGTTGTCACAATCAGCAACGAAATCCAAGTCCATCGAAACGCTCGGCACAAGATTGCAAGTTGCGGCGATCAGCATAAAATTGTAAGTTGCTCCGAAACAGGTCGGAGGAGAATTCACAAGTCCGCCGAAACAGGGATATTTTGAGGTGCCAAAAATTGAAAATTGCCTTGAACTCATGCGCCAAATTGTGCGAAATGGAAAGATTTACAAAAAAAATCCAAAGGGGGCAAGCCCCCTTGACCCCTGTCGTCCCCCGGAGATAGTAGTTGAATGTATGAAAGGCATTCTCTATGCTTGGAATGTGCACTATGGATTGCATAAAGGGGTTGTGGAACCCTCAGTAAGAGTAATTGGTTGTAAGATCCATTATGGAGGATGAAAGGGACCAATAATGGATATTGGTACCTTGGATAAGAACGCATCCAATATATTTTTGTTAGCAATCATTTGAATTGCAAGGAAGAGAAATGGGAGCTCTTGATTATCAAAGATGGATATTGTAATCCATAAGAGAATGTTGAGCAAGTAATGGGATAGGTTATCAGGAAAGGGACAAGCAACTTGTAAAGATGATGGGCAAATCGTCCTTGTAGGCAAGTGCAATGTTGATATAAAGGGAAATCTCTCACCTAGTTAAACTATTTATGTTTATAACATAATAATTGTATGCTTGGAAAGTAGCAAGAATGAATGTTATACACATGTATATATATATATATTGAATTGCTACTTGGTGAGAAGATCATATCTAATAATTTCTTGTGTGTGTGGTAGAAAGGCCATGAAATTGGATCAGCTATGATGTGGAAGAGGAATTCCCTGTTATGATGAGGGATTGAAAAGAGAGAATTCCTTAACTCTTCTCTTGCTTATATGATCATATTTTCAAGAAAAAATTGGCATAGGAATGCCAAAAATGCAAAATATTAGATAGATGAAGTGAATAGGCACTAGTAGGCATATTTCCAGATATTGTATAGTGCATGTGAAGATGTTTGTGCATGTATATGATGTTGCATGTGGGTAAAGCTAGTGAAGTTTTGCATATGCAGTGAGCTACTTAGAACAATCATGGTGGTTAATAATCATTATTGGTGTTTATATGGGTTGTAGGATCAATGACAACAGAAGCATGGCTAAAATGAACATGATGTTGTTGCATGTGACCACCAACCCTATGATAAAGTTCAGTGCAACAAATCTATGATCATGAAGATTGATGGAAGGACCGTATAGTCCTTGGTAAGAGGCCAGATCGATGAGGTAACACCAAAGATGTTAATGGGAACCATGAAGGTACGTTTTATTGTCCAAATGGTACAAGTGTTGAAAAGGAATTGGGTAAGAATCCCTTGAGCCATGTTTAATAATTGTAAAATGGTATGAATGTAAGATGAAGGCATTAATACAAAGGTAGATCATGCCATGTGTATGTTGTTTATGGGTTGATAACCAAGCAAGTGAGGATTTATGGTCTTGTTATGGTAGTGCATGCTATATGAGATAGTCATGGTTAGGGCCATGATGTGTTGGGATAATCGAATGCATGACATGATAGTATATTATTCGTGAGTCAATGCAAGGTGACATTTAGTGGATGTACAAAAAAAAAAATTGTACAATCTTGTGGTTATGCATTGAGTGAATGCACATTAAAAGATTATGTGAGTGATGTAAATATGCATGCATAGGTGTAGGTGCACGTGTTGAGATGCATTGTGTAAATGCATGGTTGTGATGTATGTTTCATTGCAATTAGATAATGGATGAGATGATGAATTGATGATAATTCTGGGGTAATTTCATGAGCTGCTATGAATGCAAGAGAGTAAGTGCATGAAGAAGGTAGTCATGATTGATGGGCTGCCGGAATACTCCGTGGAACGGCAGAGTAGTATAAATGATATGGTTGTGAAGTAATGGGTATCTAAAGTTTCATTTAAATTGTATAAATGATGTGATTGTACCTTGAAATTTTAGTATGATAATGATTCACATGAAGTAAATGAGTTTTGGTAATATTGAGATGTTAACAGCTGGAAGTGTTTGAATTATGGAGTATTATAATTCTGAAAATGCTTCAATGACTGTTGCAGCAATGAAACATTATATGCATAGAGACTTACAAAGTGTTTGGCTGAGAAGGACTGTCAACTCAGAGAAGGGATCCCCCATTCTTCGGAAATGAAGAGAGAATATTGTTGGTTGTGGAGCCTGATATTCTAGTATCATAAATGATGTTGTTTCAACTGTGTTTGTACCCCAGGTTTGGTTATGATCCCAGCACGCGCAACAGATTACAGGCCCATGGTTTTGGGTAGCCCGTGGTATTTTCCCTTTAAAAGGAATACATTGTAATACGGTTGTGTAAGGTATTGTAGCATTGTAAATATATATGAGATCGTGTAAGAGAGACTGAGAGAGAGTGAAGAGGAAGTTGCAGTGGATGTGCTGCAGGTTGTATCCCTTCATTTGCTGGATGGTATAATAATAAGGACTGGCAATTTCTATGTGGACGTAGCCCATCTTGGGTGAACCACGTTATATTGGTGTCTTTCTTGTAATGTGTTTGTGTAATTTATATTTTCATCTTGTTTATTGTTATTGCTCCGCGATCATGTTTTTCTAACAATTAGTATTA
Source organism: Larix kaempferi (assembly GCA_027924585.1). NCBI lineage: Eukaryota > Viridiplantae > Streptophyta > Pinopsida > Pinales > Pinaceae > Larix > Larix kaempferi. The sequence continues at coordinate 26,638,286 of BSBM01000177.1, forward strand.
GAGCCAAAGGTCTATCTGGTAGATAAACTCGCAGGAAAAAAGGGTTCCTAGTTCGAGTGGGAGCAATGACGGAAGAAGGAAAGTTTAAATTCGAGAAATTTAATGGCAAAAACTACCAGTTATGGAAGATTCAAATGGAGGAATATCTGTACCAAAAGGATCTATTCCTACTGTTGGGAGGAAAAGCAAAACAGTCGACAACTATGAAGGACGAAGAATGGGATGTTCTTGATAGAAAGACACTGGGAACAATACGGTTGAGGCTGGCTTTGTCGGTGGATTTCAATATATCAAAAGAAAATACAATGGAGGATCTGATGAGCGCATTGGGTAAGCTGTATGAAAAACCCTCGGCCTCCAACAAGGCATTTCTAATGAAGCGTCTATTTAATATGAAGATGTCAGAAGATGGATCTGTTGTTGATCATTTAATTGAATTTAACACGGTTACAAATCAACTAAGTTCTGTAAGTGTGAACTTTGATGATGAGGTTAGGGATCTTCTAATCTTGTGTTCATTACCAGAAAGTTGGAATGGCTTGGTCATGGATGTAAGTAACTCTGTCTCTGGTTCAAACACTTTGAAATTTGATGATGGTGTTAGTGTTATTCTTAGCGAGGAAATGCGAAGAAAAAGCACGGGTGAGACATCGGGTAATGCGTTGACCATGGAGAGTAGGGGAAGACAAATGGAGAGAGGAAAGAGCCAAGGCAATCACAACAAGTCTAAAAATGGCAGATCTAAGTCCATACTGGGAAAGATAGAGTGTTGGAACTATGGAAAGAAATGACACCTGAAGAAAGACTACAGATCTCTAAAGAAGAAAGGAGATGGACAACAGGAGACTACTCAAGAAGCAAATGTAGCAGGTGATGTGTTACAAGATGCTTTGATTCTTGCATTAGATAATACTAGTGATTACTGGGTAGTATATTCAGGGGCTTCATGTCATGCTACACCCCATAGGAAATACTTTCATGATTATGTTCTAGGCGACTTTGGACATGTTTTATTGGGTGATGATGAGCCATGTAAAATTGTTGGAATGGGTAAGGTATGGATAAAATTAAAGAATGGAACTGAATGGTTGCTGAAAGATCTAAGGAATATTCCTGCTATGAAAATAAATATGATCTCAACAGGGTAGTTGGGAGATGGCGGTTGTTTATCTACGTTTGGATAAACATGGTGGAAAATCACTAAAGGATCAATGGTGATAGCAAAAGGAGACAGGATAGGTACGTTGTATTTATGTCCTCATAATACTGACCATTCTATCTCTCTAGCTTCCACAGGAACAGATACAGCATTGTGGCATCATAGGCTTGGCCAAATGAGTGAGAAGGGGATGCAGATTATCCACTCGAGGAAGTTGTTGCCATATTTGAAGCAGGTAAGTTTGGAATTCTATGAGAACTATGTTTATGGAAAACATAAGAGAGTCAGATTTCTCAGGGTTGGGAAACATAAGAAGAATTAAAAGTTAGAGCTTGTGCATACAGATGTATGGGGACCGATTCAGGTACAATCTCTTGGTGGCTCTCATTATTATGTTACATTTATTGATGATGTAACTAGGAAAACTTGGGTTTATTGCATTAGACAGAAAGCTAATGTGTTTGCTACTTTTAAGAAGTGGAAATCTTTGGTTGAGAATGAGACAAGAAAAAGGTTGAAGTGTCTCAGATCTGATAATGGAGGTGAGTACTACAGAAAGGAGTTTGATAGTTACTGTTCATACCATGGGATTCGTAGAGAGAAGACAGTACCAGGAACACCCCAAGAAAATGGTGTGTCGAAAAGGATGAATAAAACGATCATGGAGCATGCAAGGTGTATGAGATTGCATGCAAGGTTGCCCTTACATTTTTGGGAAGATGTTGTAAATACTGTTGTTTACTTAAAAAACAAAGGCCCTTCAAGTGCTTTGGATGGTGGTATTCCAGAGGAGGAATGGACAGGTAAAAAGTTAAACTACTCATTTCTGAGAACTTTTGGTTGTGAAGCATTTGTCCATATTGATAAAGAAAATAGAACAAATCTTGAAGCTAAATCCAAGAAATGTACCTTTATTGGATATGGGGTTGATGATTTTGGTTATCGCTTATGGGATTATGAAAATAACAAAATCATTAGGAGTAGAGATGTGATATTCAATGAAAAGGTCATGTATAAAGATCAGTTGCAGGGAAAGAAACAGGAAAAGGAAAACACAGAGTACACAGTACTTGATGAAATTAAAGAAAATGAAGTTCCAAAGGTGTGTTGGAGGGGCCTAGGTCGTCCTGTCGACTAGGCCCTCCGCCCGACCACTCTGAAGCATAGGTCGACAGGTCGCGTCGACTAGGATAGGTTGGGTCAGTCGGTTAAACCGACAGATGGTTATATAACTGTATTGACAAGATATATATATAGGTTGTTGAGCCGATGTACTAGTTAGATTGGTTCTATGATTGTATTCTACTCTTGTCGGTTAATATAAAGGCTTGTGTTCTCTCTATCTATCTCATCTCTTGTGTCTGTATCATTGTATATGCTTGCTTATAATATGTAATGTGTCTATGGTAACCACATGAACCTTGGGACTACAACATATGGTTCCGTTTTCGGTTGATGCATTGACCAAATAGTAGCATGACCTATGATTTCAAAACAGGAGATTAGAGATTGGTGGGAGAAGAAAATCGTGAATTACCTGCAGAACTATGCGCGATGGAACAAGCTAACGATTAGCCAAGCGAGAGATCGATTCTTCTTCGAGACTCATGAGAGATTTGTAGACTCTGTGCCGACCGCCTTGAAGAACCTTCTAGATGAAAATACCAGTTTATGAAGCAGAGAGGAAGCTATTGTCAAAGTTGATCAATGGAGGACGCACGAATCTATTGGAATGGTACGAAAAGATTGCAAACGATTTCTGTGAAGAACAGGCGATTGAAGACCGCGTCTCTGTTGACGAAGTTAGAAGAAAGTTCTTAACCGAATTAGATGATCAATTTTTGTGTTCTCTGCCGACCTTATTGTTCAATTTTTTTATCGCAAAGGCGTTGCGCATATTTTGAGACATGACCGTTGCTGCTCCTGCCCCTTCCGAACTCTAATTGGAAGGAGAAAGAACATAAGTGGGAAAGATTTGTAAAGGAGCGTGAATGGAAATTCTTCTTGAACAAATGATGGTCTGTACTTCCCCAATGATCTAGAAAAATTCACGCCAATAATGGGGGGGTGACAAAGCATGTTCTGATGTATCTAGCTTGATGAAAAACGATGTATGACAAGACAACATGGACAGCAGTGGAAGAAAATTTGACAAAGAAAGACTTTTGAGTCATAAAAGCACCCTAGATATCCAGAAAATTGAAAGAGAAAAAAGGAGACAACGATGTGAAGAGCTGCGGGAGTAGGAAATTGCGCTCTGGAGGACACGAGGATCAAATGTCGTGACAGATGCAGAAGAAAATCTTCCAGATTCAAGCCGAGCCCACGATGATCGGGGCGTTGAAGAAGACCTATCGCTGATGGATGAAAACTTGTGGATAGAGCATGGTAGAGATCTCCAAGTTCAGGTACCTGAAACGGTAACACCTCCTTATCCATTTCATTTAACACAAAGTGTTCGGGTGCAGTAAATTGTTGAGGAAAACCTTGGTCTTTGTGCTGGTCAGTCGGGAATCTGGAGTCGTCGAAGTGAAGAAGGCGATGATATCAATAGATTATTGATTCATCGACCGGAAGAAGGAAATTAGGTGTCTTTTCAACCCGAATTTTCTAATAGAAGCTTTCATATAGTGTACTCAGAGCATGAAGAAGCGCCCCCCTTCCAATACCAAATTTGAGTGACTCGTCGAGTACATCGGGAAGTCTGAGATTCAGCGAAATCCCATTCGAGCAAAAATTTAATTGGATTTCGACAGAAGTGGTAGAAGAATACAGATCCGGCAAAACAGAAGAAGTTGTAGTTACTGGTTTTGAAGACAGAGAACCCAACCCAGATAGACAGCTAATTCAAGCTAACGAAGCACCAAGTTCTAGTTGTGGAAATAATCCACCTACACCACCATCAAGTTCTAAAAACAATACACCAGCAGACATGTCGCACTCAACAACACACCTTCCATTCTATGAAGGTGATGAAGATCCGACAAGACATTGGTTTGTGTGCGAAGCGATATGGATAACCAATCAAATTACCAGCGAAGAAAGACAGGTTGCTCAGTTTGTTGGTTCGCTGAGAAAAAAAGCACTGACATGGTATATGGGGTATATAGAAAAATCACCAAATGCAACCAAGGCACAAATTAAACAAATCTTTTTGGATTTTTTCATGATTGAAGATGTGACGTACCTGGCTATCGAACGACTGAAGACAACAGTCCAAAAGCCGACAGAAAATGTCAAGGAGTATGACAAGAGGTTCAAAGACCTTCTGAGCAAGCTAGACTATGAGATCAAAGAAAAGCTATTAGTCAAATGGTTTATTGACGGTCTCATAAGTAAAATCAGAATACATGTCCATCGACAAAGTGTTAATACTTATGCAGAAGCATTAAAAGTAGCATTGGAGATTGAAATGGATGACGAATACCCTCTAGTCTCCATGGACAGACATGTTGAGGAATGCCTTGAAAGTATGGAACAAGCTATCCGAAATATGACTTTGAAAGGGTCAAAATTATGGTGTACAACATGTCAAACTTCAGGGCATACCAAAGATTCTTGTCGAATTGAGGATCGGCGACAAGAAGTTAAGCTCATTCAAACCAAATGCTTTTGTGATCTATGCAAAGAGTATGACTCAAATACCACAAACGATTGTCCATACAATATGAAAAATAAGAACGCAAAATGGTGTCAAATTTGCGAAGTCAATACACATGTGATTGAAGAATGTCATCTGAACCTGAAAAATCGGCAAAATTACCATGGAGTGTACCAGACAAATTCTGTCAAGCAGCATCATGACAGAAATACAAGAAGCGATAGATTTGAGAGAAATGATGGAAGAAATAATCAGTACAATCAGAATAGGAACGATAGATACCCTAGGTATAACGACCGTCGATATGATCGACAATATGATGGCTACAATAGGTGCGGAGGATACCAAAGTCGTGGTCACGGCGGTGGTGGTTGCCAAGTTCGACCTAATCGACCTGGTATGTGTTTCACATATCTCAGCGAGGATCATCGGCATGCAGAATGCCCCTATAAGGAAAGAATTGATCTTAAATTTTGTACAAAGTGTGGGGTAGGTGATCACTATTTAGAGGATTGCCCTACCATATGATTGAGAAAATAAATAATAAAAAGAATGTTCATGTCTTATCTTGTGTATCCAAAAATGATGTGCTTCATACAAAAAACTTGCAAACTGTAACCAGGCAAGGTACTCACATTGGTCAAGATAAGCCACAGATAAGTAAAATTGTAGATAAATAGGATTAACCAAATCCTATGAAACAAAAATCTATGTACAAAAATGCATCCGACATATTTTGTGACTTAGCAGCACATGAAGATATTGAAGAAAACCAACAGGAAGTTCTCAATGAATTGTTCAGATTAATTTCAAATGATGAAGCTGTAGGAAAAATGATTGACCTGTTACATAAATTGAAATATAAACATGTCGAGCAAAGACAAACTAAAAACATTTGTCGACCTAATCAAAAAGAGAAAAATGATGCTGACCCACTGGTCAACCTCGACATAAATGGATATCATGTATGACAAGTCGTACTAGATTTTGTCTCTCAAGTGAATATCATGACTCATGATACCTGGGACCAACTCGGTCGACCATAATTGCAGGAATCAGGCATTTATCTAAAGCTTGTAGATCAAGGATTAATTGAGCCAATTGGAGTATGGAAAGGAGTCAAAAATTCCATCAAAGGCATAACGACAAAAGTATATTTTGAGATCATTAATCCCAAGGATGATGCAAGTTCTTTCCCCACCTTGGTCGATCGACCTTGGGGACGAAAGATGAAGGCTTCAATTTCCTTAGAAAAAAGTCACATCAAGTTGAAAGGAAACAGGAAGAAGGTTATCGTACCAATCTTCCCATCTCAAGGATAAGTATGGTCGGAACCTATAGAAGTAGATAATGATATTCGACAGCTTTATCGAATAGACAATAATGAAGATCACATTGAACCAAATTGATAAGGAGAACTCCACATTGGAGATCCTGTTTCACTCGGATATAATTCTGATGTAGAACTCTATGACTGGCAGATAGAGAACTATGATTTGCACGCAAAAGAATGTTGGACGGTAGAAGCCATCTCAACGAAGCAAATAAAGAAGTGTCTCTCAGTATCATATACACTGAAGATATTTGAACGGAAAATGTGAGCATATCCAACACTTGTTCCAGACGGAAGTTCGCAAACAAGTAATCCGACATTGAGGTACAAAGAACATGATTCACCTACTGTACATGTCGAACATGTATCAAAACATGTCGGAGAGCAAGGCCGACTACAAATTCTGGTAGAGACATTTGCTGGTCAAGCTGGGAGATGGTGGGACACTCATCAGTCGAAACTCCAAAGCTGGAATACCGCATCGACATATTTTATAGAAAGGTTTGGAGGAAGGAAGCTGACAACTCAGGCCGATATCCCTCTGTTTACACAGGAACAAAATCCTGAAATCCACATCGACTGTTGCGAAAGAGAATGGAGAAAATTGGGCTATAAAGATGAAAGAGCATGGCCTCAAACCTTCCCCAGAACACTTGATGATCTACCTAATAAATGGTATAAGATGGAAGAGGCGAGAGGAGAAACTTTCATTTGGAAAGACTTGAAGGAAAATTTCATTAAGGATTTACAGTTTTCTCCATAGGAGGAGAAGTTGGTCGAAGCAAGTAGAACTATCAAATAATTTCTGCAGCCGACAGAAAACTCAATACGTGCGGGAACACAACAAACTACTTGTCGACCTACTACCTGCTATAATATAAAGTCGACAAGAAGCCAACATTCGACAAGACTAAGACTCGAAACGGAGAGATCAGTCGAGAAGAGTTTTCAATGGAGATAGGATCACCCCAATATGTCGAAAGCCATAAAAACAATCTTTAGCACAGAGATTGTCGAAAAAGACGAACCCGAAAGATTGTCAGAAAAGACTTTCCACCAACATTCACACAAATCAAAGAAGATGAAAGACCAATAAGTGACATTCGTGTACCAGAATGGATGGATGCAAATATTAAAACAAAGGAAGTAGATATTTCAAAAGACAACCGACCGAAAATGGAAAAAATTGGCGATTACTGGAATGAGGAACAAACAGCTCAAATCACCAGTATCCTCAAAGAATTTCAAGATGTATTTGCTCGAGATTATAAAGACTTGAAAGGACTTGTGCAGGAGATGGGCGAGATGAAAATTGATATTAAACCAGACGCCAGGCCAGCAAAGAAAAGAGCCTACAAACTTGCTCATAAATATAAGGATATTGTTAAGAAGGAGATTGATAGTATGCTTGCAGCGGGAATCATATATCCTATCGACCAGTCGAAGTGGGAAATCCTGATGGTTGTTCAGCCAAAGAAACAAGATCCGACACGACTGAGAATCTGTGTCGACTTTTGTGAGATGAACAAGGTAACACTCATAGACCCCTTTCCAACCCCTTTTGTAGATGAAATTATTAATGAAGTTGTAGGGCATGAGTGCTACTCTTTCACGGATGGATTCTCGTGGTACAACCAAGTACCTATTGCAAAGGAAGATAAAAAAAAGACAATATTCGTGTGCGAATTCGGGTCATTCGCGTACAAAGTTATGCCCTTCGGTCTGAAGAACGCACCAGCGGTCTTTTCAAGATTTTTTGTCAAAGCATTTCAAGAATATATCTACAAAACCATGGCTATCTACTTCAATGATTGGACAATCTATACATTGCTAAAGGATCATTGCAAATGGCTTCAACTAATGTTGGAACGGTGTCGGCATATACAGTTGTCGTTGAACATTAAAAAGTGCATTTTTGTGACACCTATCAGCATATTACTGGGCCATGTAGTTTGCAAAGAAGGAATCAAGGTAGACTATGCAAAGATCAAAATTATCCTCAACTTAAATCCTCCAGTCAATACGAAACAAGTATGCATTTTGTTGGGTCATACCAGATATTACAGGAAGTTCATCAGACATTACTTTGATATGACTTACCCTCTCGAAGATCTATTAAAGGATGATCAAGATTATAGGTGGACGGAGGAGTGCGACATCTCATTTAACATGCTGAAAAGAAAAATGGTCGAAGCACCCATCTTCCAATTTCTAAATTAGTTGAAAAAAATTCATGTGCATATTGATGCATCTGGAATAGCAGTCGGTGCCATTCTAACACAACCTGGAGAAGATGGAATGGATTACCCTAATGCATTTAGCAGTTAGAAATTGAATAAAGCTGAAAGAAATTACTCCACAATTGAAAGAGAATCATTAGGTATCGTATTTGCACTACAGAAATACCATCATTATTTATTGGCTAACCCCTTCGTATTTTATACAGATCATCAAGCTTTAAAATACTTAGTCAATAAACCATTGCATCATGGGAGATTATGTCGTTGGCTTCTACTGTTTCAAGAATTTGAGTTCGAAGTAATTATTCGACCCAGAAAGGCTAATGTTGGGCCAAACCCCTGTCGAGAGTTGACACAGGAGAGGAGCCGACAGGAATCGAAGATGATTTTCCGGACGCACACTTGTTTCGTATTGAAGCAGTCCCTTCAGAACTTGTAGAAATTGCACAATTTCTCGAGGATGGACAAGCCCCTGAAGGAATGACTGAGAAAAAGAGGAAGATCCTGGCTATGAAAGCATCTCCCTACACTCTAATCAATGGATTCCTCTACAAACTTGGCTTGGATGACATATTATGTCGATGTGCACTTGAGCATGAACGACAGAACATACTTGCAGAAGCTCATTCTAGACCGGCCGAAGGACATTATCATGCAGACATAACAGCTAAAAAAATTATGCAAACCGGACTATGGTGGCCAACAGTTCATAAAGACTGTCGAGAATTGTATCTAAGTGTGATAGATGTCAGCGTATGGGTCGTCCGCTCCCAAGAACATAAATTCCATTGGTTCCAATTAACCCTAGCCGAACATTTGAAATTTGGGCGATCAATTTTATTGGACCATTTCCAGTAGTAGGGAAGCAGACAGGTGCTCGATATCTTATCACTGCTGTGGAATATGTCACCAAGTGGGCAGAAGCAGAGCTGGTCGAAACATGTTCAAGTGAAGTTGCCGCCAAGTTTATTTATGAAAATATCATAACACGTTTTGGATGCCCCTTAACATTGATAAGTGACCAAGGTACGCATTTTGTATGCAAAACCATTGAATCACCGACTAAGGAATTTGCAGTTGATCATCGAATAAGCACAGCATACCACCCTTAATCGAATGGCGCCATAGAATCGTTCAATAAAACACTCACAAGAGGACTAACAAAAATATGAAACACAGAGAAAGATGACTGGGATGACAAAGTACCTGCTATTCTCTAGGCATATAGAACAGCATACAAAAGAACGACAGGTCAGACACCTTTCTCACTTGTCTATGGACAAGAAGCAGTCGTCTCATTGCATTTTCGACGACAGGCACCGAATATTGCAGCAATATTGTGCATTGATGTCGAAGATGCTCGGCAAGAACAGCTATTACAACTGTCAAAGTTGGATGAAAGTCGACAGATGGCTATAGAACATCAACAAGTCCAAAAACAGCAGCAGAAAGCGTGGCACGACAGAAATATTAAACAGAAAAATCTGTCAGTTGGAGACTTGGCACTCCTCTATAATAGCCGTGTAAAAGGGAAACCGAAGAAGTTGCATACAGAATGGATGGGCCCCTGTATTGTCGAAACTCTAAATCCCAACGGATCAGTCTGACTAAAAATGTTACAGGGTAGTGCTTTCAAGAAAGCAATAAATGGCGATCGACTTAAACGATACAAGTCATGATTATTCTCTATAAAAAAAATGGTTAGAAGTAACCGAATGAGAGAAGTACTATAAGCAATCAAGTAAACAACAAAGCATGACAAAAGCAGAATGACGAGAGATTGGCAGAATAAGGATGGAAAGAGAAAAGAGAAAATCCCAGTGCATAACCGTTGATATTATAAACATCGACAAGAATGCTGACGAGTTGCAGAGGAAAATCAGACACGATAGAAACAATGGAGCACGGACCGACAAAACTCATCTAGAGAAGGGCGTCGACATAACACATCAAACGAGGTATCACGACATCATGATGACAAAGAAATAAAGCATAAAGATACCCGCGACGCCATAAGTAATGCACCTGACAGGACGTCGATATCCTGTCAGCTCAATTTAATACCTATGTCAAATCAACCATCAATAAAGGCCTCTACGTCTCGTTCACCCATGCTGAGCACTTCCACCATAAATCCGGAGCTCGAGGATTCTTGGGCACTCTTTTGCTGAGAACATGAACTGCAAGATACAGAGCTCCCTGACCCTACTGAAGCAACTTTCGCCTTCCTGAACCCTGAATCCGCCATGGCTCCAAGGAAAACCTTAACAGCAACCAGGGCCACTGCAACGACGGTTAGAGAGCTCGAAAAAGAACAATCACCATTGGAAACAAGATTACAGATGATTCAGAACGCAAAAGCGTTAGAACCCACTTGGAAGAGAGCTTGGAAGGACATTGAAGATAGGGGGAAGGAATCGGACGACAGCTGGAGGGAGGAAGCACAGTGGCTACAGACAGCCACAATTCTACACTAAGTTTTTTTGACCCAAAATCCGATGGTGAAAAATTCAAATTTGCTACAACCTATGGTCGACTATCCGACAATTCCAGTCTTTTTTTATCGTCGGTGGGATATCAGCTAAAATCCGACATAGTTCAAGACGTCGGATATTCGACTAGAAAACACGTCGGTTAACCGACTTCCTCCAGCTTCACAGGAATTCGGATAAGCGACAGTGTCAACTTGCAATATTTGTCGGATGCCATCCTTTCCCCGTCGATTATGCGTCGAAAAATTCGTCGATTAAGCGACGTGTTTGCCAAAAAAAAAAGACAATTCCGACGTTCCGAGCCTTCGGAAGTATAGCACAATCATAGGATATCACCATGCAATCGTCGGAAAGGTCATTGGTTAAGCAACGTGGACAACATAGCAAAAAAAAATGGAACCGACGTTCTGAGCCGTCGGTAGTATTGCAACACCGTCGGATATTATCCTATGGTCATCGTTATTATGTCATCAATTAACCGACTACCCAATACATTTAAAAATAAAAATAATAATACAGGAAATCAATATATTCTATCTCTATTGTGGAAATATGTAGAATAATTACATATATATATAATTGAGAACCCCATTATGCTCTTCCCATTATATTGGCAAAGGAGTAGCCTAAGGGAATAGAGCCGTTGTAATAAAGTCATTGTATTAGAGTCATTGTATTAAGCGACGGAGTCAATCATTATTCAAGTGGACCTACAGACTAGTGGGTGCCTATTAAGGTGGCACAAAAGACTGTACTCTAAGTCTCAAGTGCTAGTGTCTATGGAACTTACTTTATGGACTACAGGCTTTCCACGTAGAAAAATAAAAGGACTGGGAAGTTATGTAACATTGTGGCATATTCATCACAAAGAGTGTGCTTCCATTTTGTCAAGGTACTCTTACCTAACTTCTCTAATTTGGTATACTGAAGAGTATGTATATTCATGTATGAGATCATATTCTTTGAATAAGGCTCAAGAGATAGTTAATGGGTAGTTACTTAATGTAAAAGGCTCATTTTTATTAAATAAGAAGCAGTAGGTGGTTGGTAGTCATTAATTTTGAGATTGCATGTAGTTAGGGTTTTGGTAGTTATTAAGAAACTATTTATAGCACTAGAAGGATGTATATTGTTTTGTCAAAGATTGATATTGTATTGAAGCTTTTCTCAAAGGAGCTCATCCTCTCCAAGAGGCCCATGAACATTACTCTCTCTTTTTTAATTTATTAATACAAGTGTTATATTTTGCAAGTTTAACTTCTTTCTTGCATTTTCTTTTGTTCACTTATATTTATTTGAGGTTAAGCTGGATATTGATTCCAAGGAAATTAAAGAGAAGGTTAAGGATATTGATTCCAATGCATCATTTACTCAACCTTTGAAGTTATGGAAACTTGAAATTGGTTATGAGGAGAAACCAAAAATCACAACAAGCTCCAAGAAATTGTCAAAATTTAAACGACACGCGTGTGGGTTGTAGAAAGCCAGCATCGTAGCCATTCATTGAGCTCCTCTCTGTTTCGAGAATAACTTCATATTCTCTACTGAACAGGGCCAACCACGTGAAGGTGGAAGATCTTATGGCCCCTCCCCCCCCCTCACATCACTCTCAATTCCCCATACCCAATGCATGCAATCGAAAAAAACAAATATGTCCAAATTCATCCATATTTTATCATGAACTTTCATCCATTATTCATTCAATAAATGCTAACATTCACTAAACCATTGTTTCTGTCGATACACACATTCATTCAATAAAAGATAACATTCAATAAACCATTCATTAATGTAATGTCCCCATTTTGACCCCCTTTGCATTAAATCGTAAATGATGTAATATTGTTATTTAATCATGGTGAGGAGCTCAAGGCCAAGGCCCCACCATTGATTTAGCGTTTTATGTATCGGCAATTAAAGAAATAGATGCCTATGGTTCTTGTGCTAGATAGGCACAATGTAAATAAGACATCATGTAAATACGAATTTTAATGAAAATACACACAACTAGCTATGCAATGCAACAAAGAGATGGGGGCATGATTCTACAAGGAATAGGGAGGAAAATTATTCAAACCCTTGAGCCAATGGTGTTAATCCATGTGTCAATGAGAAAACCCATAAACCACCAACTACCCATTTTGGGTTATGCACCCAATCATTTAATTCTTCCAGAAATTGGTTGAGGCAGTTAATGCCTTAGGAATGAAGAGGTATGGCAGCCAATTTCGTGCATGGGCAAGCCATCAACCTGGGAATTCGTATTTTTGCTTCTTAGGCAAGAAAACACCGACGAAATGGTGCCCAAAGCCATTCCTCACCCAGGGCTTTCATCCTCTCACACAGATTGAGACTGCTGGAAGTTACATTCATGTTTTTCATCAAAAACGCAGGGATTTCATTGCCCAGAAACTCGTTTTTGGTTTTGGACAGTAGCTGGGAAGAAGGGGCTACGATTTGGGACCGTATGGAGGTCGTTTTGTCCCAGAATTGCCATGGGCATTTTCCCTAAAAATGATTTCTGCTTCCTGGGGTTTCCCCAAACCTCCATTGTTCATTTTTAGCCTTCCCACATTTTTTTGAAGCTCAGGGAATGATTTTCATGCTTATCACTGTACAAACATTTTCCTCCTGTCCAGCCATTATAGTTAGTTGATTATCTGCATCCCTGTTTGAGTTGGAGACTGTAAGCAAGAGATTGGAGTGGTAGTGGACAGAGAGGGCTTGATAAACCTAGTGGGGGAGACAACCTCTCAAGAAGATCAAGAGGGATTGGGCTACTCTTCTATGCACACCCTCAGAGCACTAGATGGGGAAGGTATGGCTTGAGGGACTGTACAGCAGTGAAAAGAATACTTCCTTGTGCTGGGTGTGTAGGTATTGTGGGTTCCAAGCTAGATAGATCTTGTAAGGTTATCCCTAGCTCTGTGCTTGAGCTAACTATCTTAGCAACTCTTCCTTTCCATTTCATAGTAGCCTGATAAACCCAATTGTAGATTGGCTTGGCTCATTTTGGTGTATGCTTGGCTATGTGTGAGTCTGTTGTTCCTTGGTTCCTTGTAGAAATCATGCCTAGCTCGGGGGTGGCAGTTGTATCAAGAGGTTGATAAGCACAACTGACCTATGGTTTGGTGGAACGTTGCAGATGCATAGCTGGTTGCTTGGGACTACTTTGTTAAGATAAGTACTCTCTTTTATAAATTCTGCAATGTCTTTATTTAATGGCTGTCACAAAAATGTTTGAATGTATGTTAGATATTAAACATGATTTTTTTTTTATTCCGCTGTGTTTCTATAACATGCACATGTATATGTATTTTTATCAATGAGTTTTTACTTAATGGATATGGGGCTAAATGCCTGGATTTAGTGTCACATCCTCTCTATCATGCTGGTATGATGGGAGGGGACATTACATTTTGGTATCAGAGCTGCTGGTTGCAGCATTGGACCTCTATGGGCCAAAATCGATTACAGTTACATGGGAAGGTCCCTTCCTGATCACCACAGGTCTCAGCATCGGGCCTAAACTGGTTAAGTGGATAGTTTGCAGAGGTAAGATCACCTCCTGCTGAGCAGCAGTCATCACAGGAAGAAGAAAAGAAGAATCCGAAATTGTTTTAAGTGTTTTTGGAAAAATTTTGTTTAAGTCTGTTTCGGGAAGAGTTCGGCGAATCATCCCGCAATTGTGGAGGAGTTCGGCGAATCGTCCCGCAATTGCGGAAGAGTTTAGAAAATCGTTCCGCAAATGCGGAAGAGTTCGGCGAATTGTCCCACAATTGCGGAAGAGTTCGGCGAATCATCCTGCAATTGCGGAAGAGTTCGGCAAATCGTTCCGAAATTGCGGAAGAGTTCGGCGAATCGTCCCACAATTGCGGAAGAGTTCGGCGAATCATCCCGCAATTGCGGAAGAGTTCGGTGAATCATCCCGCAATTGCGGAAGAGTTCGGTGAATCGTTCCGTAATTGCGGAAGACTTCAGCGAATCATCCCGCAATTGCAGAAGAGTTCAGCAAATCGTTCCGAAATTGCGGAAGAATTCAGCAAATTGTTCCGCAACGCGGAAGAGTTCGGAAAGTTGGCCCGAAACTACGGAAGGATTCCGCGAATCGTCCTGAAATTGTAGAAGAGTTCCGCGAATCATCCCACAATTGCGGAAGCACTCGGAAAATCGCCCCGCAATTGCGGAAGCATTCGGCAAACCGCCCCGCAACTGCAGAAAGAATTTTCCAATGTCTTCCGAAATTGCAGAAGGAATTTCCCAATGTCTTCCAAAACTGCGGAAGGAATTCTCTTTTGAAATTGCGGAAGAACTCCGAAATTGTGGAAGAACTCCACAAGTTGCTCCGAAACAAGGAATTTCAGCCATTTTTCAAGGAGATTTTCAGGTGCCGAAAATGGAAAAATTGGCATGAAACTTATGCGTCAGATTGTGCGAAATGAAAAATTCTATGATTTGAAAAATTGTCAATATAATATTTTCCCACGTGCATGAAGTAATTTATGAATTTCTGAGAATATAATGCAGCTAACAATTGTGTGGATGAACACATTTTGCAGAATCATAGTTACATCAGGGCAGCACTTTAGATAGTATAGTTGGAAAGTTTTGGATCTTGGTTGGGCCAAGAAAATCAACATCATGGATGATGCACAGGATCCCTATGAGCCTGAGACAGATGCCATGGGGGAGAACATACATGTTGAAAATGCTGAAACATAATCTAATGGGAAAAGAAATCAAGAGGCTCCTCCAGGTATTGTAGCCACCATGAGAAGCCTAAGGGTGGAGTTGCAAAGTTGTAGAGAAGATAATGAAAGGATGATTAAAGCTCAGGAAGAACAAAATCAGTTGAATGCAACCATGCTACAGAGTTTGACAGACATCCAAAGGCAAATAAACTATGGGCATCAGACATCAAATCTAGACAGGGGTGGGAGTAGTTCTAGGAGGAATTCCCGCAAGAGGGCCAGTAGCCCAAGAAGAGTTTCTACAGACAGAACATATACTCTAGAAAACTCTTCTAATGAATCATCTGACTCTGAAGAATCCATTGAGGGTTCAAGCTCTTCATCTCGCAGGAGTAAGAGGAAGAAGCACTACAAGAATAATTCACATGGGGAATTTAAAAAGGCGAAACCCCCCACCTTTGACGGAGAGGTAAAATCTGGTCAAGAAGCTGAAGCTTGGCTTCTTGGGATGAGAAAATATTTCCAAGTCCAAGACTACTCTGGGAATATGAAGGCAAGGGTTTCCATCTTCAACTTGAATGGAAGAGCATCTATATGGTGGGAACACATCAGGCAAGTGAAGAAGATCAATGAAAGGAAGATTGTGTGGAAGCAGTTCAAGAAATATTTCAAGCAGAAGTACCTCTCTGATAGGTACTATGATGATAAGATCAAAGAGTTCCATGAGCTGAGATTGGGACAATTGACCATGGAAGAATATGCAAACAAGTTCTTGGAGCTGCTGAGGTATGTCAGGTATATTCGAGATGATAAGGTGAAAATTCAGCGTTTCCTAAGTGGACTGCCCCAATCATATACAGATAGAATTGAGTTTGATTAACCTCAAACTCTAGAGGAGGCCATAAGAAAGGCCAAGTATTGCTTTGATCAAAACAGAAGCAAACCAGAATTCCATAAGGCATGGAAGGATAAGAAAAATGAAAAGTTTGATCAAAGGAAGTTGGGGTTCAAGCCTCCTCAATTCCGGAATCAGCAAAGGCAACCATCACAGGTTGTGACTAAGCCAACTAGGATGATGGGAGACAAGCCAAGAGATCCAAAGGAGCCAAGAGAAGCACTTCAATGTTGGGGTTGTGGGGGAGACCACATGCTTAGGAACTGTCCACATCGGAATGGGAATCCAAATCAAGTTCACAACATCCAAGGAGTTGGAACTGTGGGTCAAGTGGCGAGAGAAATCCCTAGAATCTATGCAGTAGTAGAAGACCGCCAGGCAGATCATCAATCAACTGTGGTTGAAGTTGAAGGTAAGATTGCTAAGCAATCTGTTTCTATTTTGATTGATCCCGGATCTACTCACAGTTATGTCACTCCTAAAATTGTTGAGATTTGTGCTTTCAAGAAATTAAAGCATAGTAAATCATGGTTAGTTCAACTAGCCACTGGAACCAAGAGAAAAGTTAATGAAATAGTAGAAAAATGTCCATTAGAGATGGATGGGCTATTCACTTATGCAGATCTGAATATTTTGCCACTTGGTTCCTATGATATTCTCATTGGAATGGATTGGTTAGAAGCACACAGGGTTAAACTTGACTGCTACAATAAGACATTTGAATGCATGGATGAAGAAGGAAACCCGAGGGTTGTAAAAGGCATTCCAAATGTGACTTATGTTAAACAGGTTTCAGCCATGCAGCTGAAGAGGTTCTGTAGGAAGGGATGTCAATTGTATGCAACCCACGTTTTAGAGGCAGCAGAAAATGAAACTCTTAAAGTGGAGGACTATCATGTATTGCAAGAATTCAGGGATGTTTTTCCTGATGAGATTCCAGGACTTCCTCCAAAGAGAGACATTGACTTTACAATTGAACTTGTGCCAGGAGTAGCACCAGTGTCTAAGACACCCTACAAGATGAGTACACCGGAATTGCTAGAATTGAAAATGCAATTACAAGAGTTGTTGGAAAAGAAATAGATTAGGCCAAGTGTGTCCCCGTGGAGAGCACCTGTTCTATTTGTGAAAAAGAAAGATGGAACACTCAGGTTATGTATTGAATACAAGCAGTTGAACAAAGTCACTGTGAAGAACAAATACCCATTGCCCCAAATTGATGACCTTTTTGACCAAATGAGAGGAGCAAAGGTATTTTCAAAGATTGACTTGAGGTCTGGTTACCATCAGGTAAGAATCAAAGAAGAAGATATTCATAAGACAACCTTTAGAACGAGGTATGGACACTATGAGTTTGTAGTGGTACCATTCGGTCTCACAAATGCACTAGCTACATTCATGTGTCTCATGAATAATGTTTTTAGCAAGTATTTGGACAAGTTTGTTCCTGTATTCCTAGACGACATTCTCATCTATTCTAAGAATGAAGAAGAACATGAGGAACATTTGAGAATGACAATGCAATTACTAAGGGAGCATAAGCTGTATGCAAAGTTGAGCAAATGTGACTTTTATAAAGATAAAATTCATTATTTGGGTCACATCATCTCCGACGAAGGAATATCTGTAGACCCTGAGAAGATTGAAGCCATTATGAATTGGCCAACTCCAAGGAATGTGACTGATGTGAGATCTTTTATGGGCCTTGCTGGCTACTACAGGAGGTTTATCGAAGGATTCTCCAAGGTTGCAAACCCGATCACTTCTTTGCAAAAGAAGGGGATAAAGTTTGAATGGTCACCAAGATGTGAGGAAAGTTTTCAACGATTGAAGAATCTTCTCACAAGTGCACCAATTTTGAAAATTGCAGACCTAGAAAAAGACTTTGTGGTGTGTATCGATGCATGCAATCAAGGACTTGGAGGAGTTCTTATGCAAGACAACCACGTGATATGCTATGAGTCAAGAAAGTTGAAGGAGCATGAGAAGAACTATGCTACTCATGATATAGAACTTGCAGCCATAGTACATGCCTTAAATATGTGGAGGCATTACTTAATGGGAAGAAAATTTGAGTTAAGGACAGACCATTGTGGTCTGAAATACTTGTTTGATCAGCCAACTTTAAATGCTAGGCGAGCTAGATGGTTGGAATTTTTGTGTGAATTTGATTTTGAAATCAAACACATAAAAGGGAAAGAAAACAAGGTGGCTGATGCACTTAGGAGGAAGGCACATGAAATGCATGTGGCAACACTTAGTACTTGCCAACTAGATTTGAAGTAGCAGATTGTTAACCATATTGTTGAGGATGAAGTGTACGTACAGATAAAGGACAAATTGCAGCAGCAAGACCTTGGCAAGAAGATTAAAGGCTATCATTTGGAAGAAGGCGGACTTCTTACTTATAAGAATAGAGTCTATATTCCAAATGCGGCAGATTTGAGGAGAATTGTTATGGATGAAATCCATAAAGCTCCATACTTTGGTCACCCAAGATATCAAAAAACAATTGCTACAGCAAGAAAATATTATTTCTGGCCAGGCATGAAGAAGGACGTCGCTGAATACATTTCTAAGTGCATGGAATGTCAGCAGGTGAAGAGTGAACACCAACATCCGGTAGGTTTATTGCTCCCAGTGCCAATTCCATAATGGAAATGGGAATTAATATCCATTGGCAATCTTGTAATAAAGTCCATGGATATTAATTCCATGCATAAAGCCGATGCCATTGCAAATATTTTCATGAAGGAAATTTTCAGATTACATGGGTTGCCTAAGGCAATAATTTCCGACAGGGATACCAAGTTCACTTCCAATTTTTGGAAGGGTCTCTTTGCAGATTTGGGTACACAGCTAAGCTTTAGTACCGCATACCATCCTCAAACAGATGGGCAAACAAAAAGAGTAAATTGGGTGCTTGAAGGCATGCTCCGCATGTATGTAATGGACAAACCATCCAAGTGGGAGGATTATCTACATTTGGTAGAATTTGCATATAACAATGGGCAACAAGCATCATTGGGAATGAGTCCTTGTGAGGCTTTGTACGGCATAAGGTGTAGGACACCAGTGACTTGGGACAATCCAGTGAACAAAATTGTACTTGGGCCATAATTGCTTAAGGAAATGGAGCAAGAAGTTGCCAAGATCAGACAGAATTTAAAAACAGCCCAGGATAGACAGAAAAGCTATGGAAATAAACATAGAGTGCATAGGGAATTCAATGTTGGGGATCATCTGTATCTTAGAGTGAGATCAAGGAAGAGTTCCTTGAAGCTTGGGATTTGTGCCAAGCTATCACCTAGATATTGTGGGCCATTTGAAGTGCTTGAAAGAATAGGGCCAGTTGCATATAGACTTGCATTGCCTGCTAGCACTAAAGCTCATAATGTTTTTCATGTCTCTTTGCTTAAGAAATATTTACATGATCCTAACCATGTGATTAATTGGGATGTGATCCAGGTGGAACCCGAGGGAGAATTCCAAACTGATTCGTTGTGCATTCCTAGACAAGAAGGTAACATTGCTCTGGAACCGAGCCATCGGACAGGTAAAGGTGCAATGGAAGCACTACGGTCCTAATGAGGCTACATGGGAGATGGAGGATGCCATGAGGATAGCATATCCATTTTTGTTCAATTTTGATGAGCACTGAGGACAGTGCTAATGTAAGGGGAGGGGAATGTAATGTCCCCATTTTGACCCCCTTTGCATTAAATCGTAAATGATGTAAATATTGTTATTTAATCATGGTTAGGAGCTCAAGGCCAAGGCCCCACCATTGATTTAGCGTTTTATGTATCAGTAATTAAAGAAATAGATGCCTATGGTTCTTGTGCTATATAGGCACAATGTAAATAAGACATCATGTAAATACAAATTTTAATGAAAATACGCACAACTAGCTATGCAATGCAACAAAGAGATGGGGGCATGATTCTACAAGGAATAGGGAGGGAAATTATTCAAACCCTTGAGCCAATGGTGTTAATCCATGTGTCAATGAGAAAACCCATAAACCACCAACTACCCATTTTGGGTTATGCACCCAATCATTTAATTCTTCCAAAAATTGGTTGAGGCAATTAATGCCTTGGGAATGAAGAGGTATGGTAGCCAATTTCGTGCATGGGCAAGCCATCAACCTGGGAATTTGTATTTTTGCTTCTTGGGCAAGAAAACACCCACAAAATGGTGCCCAAAGCCATTCCTCACCCAGGGCTTTCATCCTCTCACACAGATTGAGACTGCTGGAAGTTACATTCACATTTTTCATCAAAAACGTAGGGTTTTCCTTGCCCAGAAACTCATTTTTGGTTTTGGACAGTAGCTGGGAAGAAGGGGCTGCGACTTGGGACCGTATGGAGGTCGTTTTGTCCCAGAATTGCCATGGGCATTTTCCCTAAAAACGATTTCTGCTTCCTGGGGTTTCCCCAAACCTCCATTGTTCATTTTTAGCCTTCCCACGTTTTTCTGAAGCTCAGGGAATCATTTTCATGCTTATCACTGTACAAATGTTTTTCTCCTGTCCAGCCATTCTAGTTAGCTGATTATCTGCATCCCTGTTTGAGTTGGAGACTGTAAGCAAGAGATTGGAGTGGTAGTGGACAGAGAGGGCTTGATAAACCTAGTGGGGGAGACAACCTCTCAAGAAGATCAAGAGGGATTGGGCTACTCTTCTATGCACACCCTTAGAGCACTAGATGGGGAAGGTATGGCTTGAGGGACTGTACAGCAATGAAAAGAATACTTCCTTGTGCTGGGTGTGTAGGTATTGTGGGTGCCAAGCTAGATAGATCTTGTAAGGTTATCCCTGGCTCTGTGCTTGAGCTCACTAGCTTAGCAACTCTTCCTTTCCATTTCCTAGTAGCCTGATAAACCCAATTGTAGATTGGCTTGGCTCATTTTGGTGTATGCTTGGCTATGTGTGAGTCTGTTGTTCCCTGGTTCCTTGTAGAAATCATGCCCAGCTCGAGGGTGGCAGTTGTATCAAGAGGTTGATAAGCACAACTGGCCTATGGTTGGGTGGAACGTTGCAGATGCATAGCTGGTTGCTTGGGACTACTTTGTTAAGATAAGTACTCTCTTTTATAAATTCTGCAATGTCTTTATTTAATGGCTGTCACATAAATGTTTGAATGTATGTTAGATATTAAACATGATTTTTTTTTTATTCCACTGTGTTTCTATAACATGCACATGTATATGTCTTTTTATCAATGAGTTTTTACTTAATGGATATGGGACTAGATGCCCGGATTTAGTGTCACGTCCTCTCTATCATGCTGGTATGATGGGAGAGGACATTACAATTAATCATTCAGTCAATAAAAGTTGAAATTCAATAAAGGTAACAGTTTACTACACTTAATCATTAAAACATTAGAAAATTCATTAAACCATTCATTCATTAATTAGGCCAAAAATCGTGGACGATATATTGTTATCAAAAATATTTAGACAAGATTTGAACCTGCGACCTATGTCTAGTCCCAAGGATACCACCTTCAAGCTTGACCTTATCAATCAATTCCCATCGCCATTTCCTCTCATACGACATCCCAAAACCATTTCTCTCGAGACCCACTCTTCATTTATTTTGCATGCATTTCACTATGCAACCGTCTCAAATTCCCACTGTGTTTTCCATCAATTAGTTGATCAATTCAATATGACCCATGTCCGCCATCCAATGAGTGTTTCCACGGTCTTTAGTTTCAGCCTGGCAACGGTTGACGATTCATGGTATTACGTTTCCCTTCGACTACAAATGACAAACTCATAGTTCACTATTAAGGTTTGTCTGACAAAGCTGACGGTCAAAGAAATCTTGATAGTGAACTATGAGTTTGCCATATTGAAGGGAAACGTAAATATAGAATGAATCGTCACCGTTTTCAGGCTAGAACTCAAGACCGCGGAAACACTCCTCAGACGGCGGGCGTGGGTCATACCGAATTGATAAACTAATAGAGGGAAAACGCAACGAGAATCTGAGACGATTGCATAGTGAAATGCATACATAATGAATCAAGGTTGAATGTGGTAGCCCGCCATCTCCCATTGTGATATGCATGCAGAATGAATCGAGCTTGAAGGTGGTCACCCTTGCCAGCTGCACTTCAAGCTTGAAGGTGGTAGCCTTGGGACTAGACATAGGTCGCAGGTTTGGATCTCCTCAGTTCAGTTAGTACCCTGTTATTTTTTCGATGCAAACTATATGTTTTCTTTAATTTGTTGTTGACTTTAATTCCCTAGCATAGGAGGAGCCATTATGGTCAAGTTGCATTCCTAAAAAAAGTATGAACATTCACAACAAGAAGCATGTCTCTAATTATTGTCGGTGTATGCTAGCTTAGTTGCAAATATCATGCTTCAGAAGAAGCCAGCCTCGAATGGTAAATATACCAATTTGGAAGGGTTTAATGTGAGGTTAAGGAAATTAAAGAGAAGGTTAAGGATATTGATTTCAGTGCATCATTTACTAAACCTTTGATGTTGTGGAAACTGGAAATTGGTTATGAGGAGCAACCAAAAATCACAACAAGCTCCAAAAAATTGTCAAAATTTAGACAACACGCGAGTGGGTTGTAGAAAGCCAGCATCGTAGCCATTCATTGAGCTCCTCTCTGTTTCGAGAATAATTTCATATTCTCTACTGAACAGGGCCAACCACATGAAGGTGGAAGCTCTTATGCCCCCCCCCCCCCACATCACTCTCAATTCCCCATACCCAATGCATGTACTTGAAAAAACCAAATATGTGCAAATTCATCCATATTTCATCAAGAACTTTCATCCATTATTCATTCAATAAATGCTAACATTCACTAAACCATCGTTTTAGTCGATCAACACATTCATTCAATAAAAGATAACATTCAATACACCATTCATTAATCATTCAGTCAACACATTCATTCAATAAAAGTTGAAATTCAATGAAGGTAACAGTTTACTACACTGAATCATTAAAACATTAGAACATTCATTAAACCATTCATTCATTCATTAGACCAAAAATAGTGGACGATATATTGTTATCAAAAATATTTAGACGTTGTTTTTCCCGTCCTTCTTTTTATAAGTTTTTCTTCTCTTGATCAATGGTATATAATCTATGATAGGACCATCTACATCATCTGGACTTTCTCTTCCAGTTCTTGGTTCTTTAGCAAGCGCTTTTGGTGATGTTTGCAATATCCTAGCGGGTGTGCGGCTTCACCAATTTTTTCGCAATCGTGAAGCACCTCTGCCACTTCAGGGTCTAACGAAAAACCTTGCGATGCTGATTCATACTGCGATTCACTGGTGGGCTGCAACAAACATATATAAAGCACTACTGAGTTCTCTACTGATAGATTCCAAATTTTATATTAACGTATATAACACATCTATCATGATAGATTCGTAAAATTACAACACAGTTTACATTATCATAACGAAACCAGTATATCACACGAAAAATACATAACAAAATTAACATTATGCTACGTATTATATTGGTACAATTGAAATGAATTATACCTGCGACCTCGAGGATCGCGATCCACTCATTCGATCAATGGTCATAAGCGACTTGCCCCAATCTGCTAATATCTGGGAGCTGCCCCTAACAACACCCTAATAAAAAAACATATTGAAAGTCACCTAAACGATTCCAAAACTATTCATGAGAAAACACATCAAAAAAATTATTATTCATATTATATTTTTAATATTGCAAAGATGTATACCTGTTGCGTGGACCCTGGTGTGGCCGACCTTACGGAACCGGCCTCTATCAAAAACATAGACTAGAAAATTATGTAAACGAAACCAAAATATTCATTGAAACATTAATATAATGCTAAAACATTTTGACATATTTTAATTGTACAACTCAAATCAGGTCTACCTGTTGCCCCGAGGGTGTTGTCGTCTGATCAACATTCGACGGGTGTATTTCCCGATCAACGTTCTGCATCAAATATAAATTTCATTATATAAAACAAACCAAGTTATTAATAATGGAAAAACAAAGCAAATAAAAACTCTTTTCTCTTATTATATTTGTACTATTAGAAAGATATATACCTGCTCCGTCGAGGAAGAAGTTCTCCTCCGACCATTTGTTGGCAAGGATTTATCCCGATCACTGGCCTGCGAAGTAAATATGGGAAATTTAAACGAAATAAACTAACAAAAAATCCTTGTGAGGTTTAATTTATTACTAAAAGGTTGGGTAAAATTTTATATAGTAACCTTGTTTGTATCTACTCGGTTGACAGGGTAATTAATAAGCAACTCATCCCCTGTAGATATTGTTTTAATAGAAACTACAAAAACACGGTTTCCTTCATGCCCCTTAAGTTTGCAGTTTGGTTGCTTAATTGTAGACCCTGGTTGTGTACTATTTATAAACCCCGTAATATTCCCTGTGGCCTTTGGCCTTCCGTCCATGTACAACGTTCCTCCTTTATTTTGATTTTTGTCTTTCAATTGTAAATAGTTTGTTGACAATCCATAGCTACGCATACTTTTTGTATATCGGACAAGGTGCATCGTTGTAGTTGTATATGGGTCCAACATACTCCATCAATTATGTACATGTCCCGTAACCGACCAAGATGCAATCCATGGAAAACAACTCGAAACCATGTATCGACGATGGTGCAATTCGATATCTCCTCTCGTTCACACAAAAATCAGTGTTCGGTGGAGGAAGATCCTTCGATACCCATTGTTTCACTAAATGTCTGTACCTCAAGGGCACCTCTTCGTCGTCTTTTGTCTCATCACCATAGGAACATTCCCCCCCTTGACCGTGAAAAAATTCATTGCGTCTATTGAATATTCTTTTGGTTTTTTGACATCTAGTTGATACAATTCTTCTAGACCTACTGGATGTCTCACTTTCCTCTAGCCTTCCTAAACTCCCCTCGCTCGAGGAAGACAGATCAGACAAATACCTGTTTGTTTCTACCTGCACCATTGGAAAAACGTTTAGATTCGACCGCAAGGCATAGCGCCTCTTAAAAGTTGACGTGTATCGCCTTTTATAATTTTACTTGATCCTCATTCCCTTTGTCAACATGTAGGCATTCAAGTGACGATCGGAAGACGACCAATTTATCTTTCTTAAGAGTAGAAATTCATGCAATATTTATGAGTTGTTTTTTACTATTTGATTTAACGCTACATCACACATGTAACACACATGTAGCACACATGAAACACAACACATACACGTTACAGGATCTCCTCTAATGCTAAAAGTCCTGGCTACTTAATGAAAACGATTTACCACATATTTGATTACCTTAGTGTAGACGTTTCCTGTAATATACTCAGAAGAGTTACTTTCAGAAATGACTGTGCCTCTTAGAGGCCAATCAACTCTAGGAACCAAGTGACCCTATGATAGGGCTAGTACAAACCAGAGAGAGAGAGATGACTGGGCTATGGTACGGTCAATCAAAGAAATTCAATGACAGTAAAAAGGCTCAGTACAAAGACCAACCAGTAAGATACAAGTAAAAAAAAAGAATGGGTATAAATACTCACAACCCTTGGGACTAAGGGGGTGTACACTACCTCAAACATGGACAAACTACCATAGTTATAACCACAAGACCAAAAACATAAAAGGCGGTCCAAATCAATATATGCAATATCTCCTTGTAACTACCTCATATATGCAATAGCTCCTTGTAACTACCTCTTGAAACTCAAATAGTACCACCAAAAGTTATGATAGCATGCAATCTTCCAAATTAAGGTCAGGAGGGTGGTACAAAGTGGGTATAAAGACACATAGCAATTTGGAGAAAGTGGGTGTACCCCAAATGTGGACAAACTACCATAGTACCCACAAGACCTAAAACATAAAAGGTGGTACAAATCAAATGATATCCCAATATCAGTAAAACACCCAAAAGGTAAAAGGCAAGGTACCACAAAAATATTATCGACAAAATGAGAGGACCATAAGACAATTGACCAAGGTGGGGTACAACCATTCATCTCTCTCTCAAATGTACCATTGTTCCATATAACTTGAAATACCATCATCACAGTAAACAGAAAAGTCCACACGGGTGATGTGATCATGTGGTCCTCTAGACTACTCCTATGGTCAAGCGTCAGTGGCTCCATGAAGGGGTGTTTAGTCCCTTCAGAAGACCATCTAACTCAACCATCTCGATGACCTAGGAGAAGAGGACATCACACATCATCAAATAAGTATTGGTAACTACCATGTATGAACTCAAAAACCCTAAAGCAACCGAGCGTGCAGAAGGGGAGCTATGAAAAGACAAGGCTCGCAGGCCAAAAAAACAAGCTCAAAAAACTATACTAGGACCGATGTCACAATAAGCGAGCTAAAACAAAAGTGGCCAGAATGCCAACAAGTAGCACTAAAAAGAAAAAGACCATCTAAAAAGTTGAAAATGCAAGCAAACTTCCTAACTAGGAGCTAGAGACCTCAACAAATCGTATCCTTCGCAAGGTGATGAAATCCAAGTCGAACAATACGAAGTGAGAGACCGAATTTGAAGGATATCCCTCTACCGAAAGGGATCCTGGGTAAAAGAGCCCTAGTAGAAAAGTCACTAAGCTACCTCGTTCATGACACGTCGGAAAAGGTTTTCAGCACTTCTGCCTTATCACCCTTGTATCACCAGTATGGTGGCCAGAGAATACAAGGAAGACAATGATCAATGTTGCCTTAGGGATAAGTGGAGTGCGGCATTCCACATAGTTCCTCCGGTTCTCGATCTCGCGGCGGTTTAACCCCTGAAACAACAGGAGGCCCCTCCACAAAATGGTCGTGACCGTGTCAACAAATACTAGAGGATTTTGGTTCCCTAAAGACAATGACTATGTCTTAGATGAAAATGACAAGGGGGAATTATTTGGATGCCTATCCCCGGTGTCCTACCTAACTACCAAATTATTTTGATTTCCTCAAGTGAGGTTATGGTGTGTATAGTTAGGGGGTGTAAATTTTAGTGGTTGTATTACTCAATCGGGTGATGGAAGTGAAACTCGTGGTGTGATGACTGACTCAAACCATGCAAATGCATATGAATAAAATAAGCCTTTCCTTTCAATGAATGCTAGCTAAGGTAAGGAGAGAGTTCTTTCAAATTATAACTACTCTTTCAAATTAAATGAATGCAATAAGTGTTCAAGTTCATTCATGGGACCTCAAGGAGAGCTTCAGATACACTCAAGTCATGCAAATGAATTCATCACATAAAACAAAGTGATAATAAATATAAGGAATTGTACATATCCATGGTCAGAATTCTCTAGGAACACTTATAACATTCTTCAATCATTCTTCACAAAAACACAGGGATAGTAGAAACAATAAACTGCATATAAATCTTCATGAGCTTAATAAAAAAACAGTAACCACAACTAGGGAAGCTATACCACAACTTGTTTTTTTATGACTATAAATACAAGAGTATCCTAATCATGAGCAATACATCCTTTACTTTTACATCATGAGCAATACTAATCATTTCCCCTTTAACTTGCATTGAGTACCTTGACATGAATTCCCCCAAGCTACTATATTCTAAGTGTTAAAGCTGCTACAGTACTACCCTAGTCGAAGACTAAAATTGCCACAATCCAAGTCATGATGGTTTGATTGAAGTTTGAAGTATGATGATGCATGCTTACCTTTTATGAATTTACTAACCCTGATCAATGATACAATGAAAGCCAATTTTAAGAAGATGAAGACTTTAAAACAAACCATAATAGCCTAAAATACTTCCTAAACCAGAACAACAAAAATGGGTAAGCAAAATCGAAGTTCCGTTTTCCGTCGAGGTGGCTTACAAATTGATTTAAATTTGACCGCAATGGCACCAACCGCAATTTTAGGCCTATATAATTATGTTCCTTTTATATATATACGTTTCCAATTCGTCAAATGTTTCGTTACTTTGTACCATGGGGCCACTTTCTGGAAATTATCATCTACAAGCAGCCTCGACGGAAAACGGAACTTCGATTTTGCTTATATCATGATGCTAATGGTGTTATAGGATCTATCTCACATGGTTCTACTTCATAATGGGATGGGGCCAATTAATCTTACTTTCAAAACTCATATGGTGGCAATGATTGATACATTCTACACTGCCCAAACTTTTCTAATTGTATGAAAATTGAAGCTTTCAATTTTATCCAAACCATGTAAGGAGAACTTGACCTAATTGCAATTTTTATAATCTACATGGAAGGATATGTCAATTTATAGACAGGGCAATTTAATTTATAGACAGGGCAATTTTTAGCCGTAGTATAGTTATCAACCTAATCCTTCGCATATCAGGGCAATCTAATTTATAGAGACAGGGCAATTTAAAGAGGATGATGATTTGGTTGACATCCATACCAAATTGATCTTTAATTTGTTGTTGAGTTATTTAACACACAGACCGTATGACTTGAATCTGGGTGAGACCTAATTCTGCAACGAATTTCAAAATATAGAAGAGCAAATTGAACTCACCCATATTGTTTTTCCTAGCCCCCAAGTAGGATTTATCTATGAAGAAATGGCTATCGGAGATATATAGAGAAAACCAGATCTTGCACTACTCTATGGAGCCTTGATAGGCCCCATGAAAAAAACTCCAAGTCATATCTGGATTCACTGCTACTTCACTAATAACACAGGGAACCTTCAAAACTACAATGTGGGTGGCCTTAAGTCTTGCTTTTTGCATTCACGGTTTGGTTGGTTAACTTAACATCCCTCCAATTCACAACAAATTTTTGTGGCATTCATTTAATTTGGTGGAGGCTGAGGCATTCATTTCAAAATCAGAGATGGAGGCTGCTTCCATGCTGAGACTTGAGGAAATTTCAAAGTATGGTGATTTTAGTTTACAAAAATTACTACTTGGGGACTGTTTTGGGACTGAGGTCTGCTCAGGAGAGGCTACAACTTGTTATATGAGTTGAAAATTGGGTTAGGTTAGGGTTTGGAGCAGAAAATTAAAATATTTATACTTTAATGCATAAATAAATTCCTAAATCAATGCTAGAAACAAAATAGTACAGTTGTGACAAGGTAATATAAATTTAAACATAATTTTCATCTCTTTCAACTTTAACACCCCCAAAGGTCCCTATGTTAAAGTTGAAGTAGACAAGGACAATAAATAACAACAACATTAATAAAGTAATGAACAAGTTAAACTGAACTAACAACTAGCATCAATAATGCTGGTTTAGACCTTCCTTATAATTAGATATATTTTTCAATAAACCCTTTCTGCAATAGCTAACAGCCACCAGGGATCAACAACGTATGCCCCAGCAAGGCCCATAGGCTCAAAGTAGAGGCCAAAGACAGTTTGGATAGTCCTGTTCCTATGGATACTGATTATGAAGATAAGCATAATGACGGGGTTGGAACTAGTGGATTGTCTCTTGAAAATATGAGTACTGAACGCTTTCTAAAATTAATCATTTCACATGCCATGGTGTTTGTGCATCTGGCAATGGAATATCCTGAAACTTGTAGAATATTTGTTGAGTAAAAGGGCATTGAATCCCTTACAAGGTTCTTGACTCTTCCAAGTATTCCCCTATCTTCAAAAGGGATGTCTGTAGCTGTGCACATGGTTGCAGTTTGCAAAGCATTCACACAACAACACTCAGTTGCCCTTGCAAGGGTATTTTGTGCTCATGTGAAGGAACATCTCAAGACTACATTAAATGTCTTGGATCATGTTGCAGGGACTAATTTATTAGCTGCAAAAGATGGACTGAATAGGAAAGTATTTTGGTGCTTGTTTGTGGTACAATTTTTTGTCTTTCTAGCTGATGATACTAAAGAGAATCGATGGTTGGTAGCATTAACGGCAAAGTTTGGAAAAGATAGCAAGGATGTGCTTCTTGATATTGGGATTATTTGCTGTTAGCTCGGATTGGTGCTTTAATACAATAATGGAAACCTTAACTCGAGCATGTGTGAATACAAGTACTCAGTCACAATGAGAGCTTGGTAACTCTGCTTTATCGGGGTCATTAGTAATAGCCCCCGCCCCCCCCCCCATTCACCCATCAAACTAAAAAAAATAGTAGATGCAATAAGATAAAAATACCCCAATGTAGATTGAATTAGCAATGAAACCCTCTTGGAAGATCGAATTAGCAATGAAACCACAGTGATTTGCTACCAAATTTATAAATTTGTCAAATCAAAACAATTTAGGGCTTGGTACTCATGGACGTGGGAGGCATTTCTAGCTCTTATGGTTTATTTGCTTGGACTCCAGACCGCCACTCCCAATGCTTGCTCATTGGGTCACTCCCACTGCTTGGTCGTTGGGCCACTCCCTCTCCCCTGCCACAATCACAAACCACCTCTCCGGCCACAATCGAACAGTCCAACCCAAATCGATAGCAGGTCCAAATCGCAAAGGTGCAACTCCAAATCGAGGGCCACTCCAAATCGAGGTCACTCCAAATCGCAGGTCACTCCAATTCAAGGTCAGTCAAGGTCACTCCAAATCGATAGCAGGTCCGAACAGTCCAACCCAAATTGTAGTGGCGCAGGTCCAAATCGCAGAGGTGCAGCTCCAAATCGAGGGTCACTCCAAATTGCAGGGCACTCCAAATCGAGGTCAGTCGAGGTCACTCCAAATCCAAATCGCAGGTTTGTGAAATGAAATGGCCATTGGTTTTTATATTTGTTGAATATATATGTTATGTAATGTTTGTGTTTTGGTTTTTTTAATTTGTTTTTAATTAAATATATATATAACATTATATATAACAATTAAAATTTAATTGTTATATATAATGTTATATATATATTTAATTAATAACAAATTAAAAAACCATTGTTATATATTTATGTTGTAATTTTTTTTATTAATGTTTAAATTCTATTTATTATATATTCATTTTTTTAAATTTTAATTGGTTTTTTTTGTTATATATAATGTTTTTTTTAATTGTTATATATAAGGGGCTTAAAAACAACGATACTATATTTTTAATTTCATATTTTATTTTGTTCAAAAGTATGACAATATGATCGGGGAGGCAGGTGCGGGGGGGATTATTTTTTATCTTGGAGGAAGAAAAATCGCCAAATTTTCCTGGGGACTAGGCACAAGAACAAATAATGAAGCAGAATGGATGGCGATGTATCATTCACTTGAGCTAGTCTCATCCTTAAACATGGAAAAGTTACAGGTAATTGGAGACTCCAGGCATGTAATTCAGAATATGAATAATAGCTCTTCGAGAGGAGCAAAGAGCCAAAATCTTCGAAAAAGAATCAAACTTCTTCCTCTCCCCACCGATACTCTATTTCTCCATGTTCTCAGAAGCCTTAACTCGGCAGCAGATAGACTTGCCAATATTGGAACTACATTGGGACAAGGTCAGTTGGTACAAAATAAGGTCTTGGGACATAAATTCATCCCCTAGATAAATTAGTTATGGAGGTGATCCAATGTTGGGACATAAAACACTTTCTAATGTTTTCCAAGAGTAAAATTTGGAGGTGATTCTCCCGCGGTGGGCTCCCCATCTTCTCTGCCTGCACTTCCCATCTGATGGCACGTCGTAGGCCATGTTCCTACACACCTGGCTCCAGGACTCTCACGCTCCAGCATTTATTGCTGCAGGGCGGTTTAATGGAATGGCTTCGAGGTATGGAGCAATTCAATCGCATTTCGCTCAGCCCAGAGTTACAGCATCTCTCCGTTTCAGAGTTAGAACCTCGACAGCTTGAAGAAGACCCTCGCGAGCTCAGAATTATGGAAGGGATCCGGCAAGCCATCGCCACCCTCAGTCAGGTAACCTCAGAAGTCAAGGTCTACTTAAGTAGGACGTATTCTGTGGTCTGTTCCATTGCAGACCAGAACAAAGAGCAAAATTTGGAATTTAAATATGTTCACTCCCGTCTCTCCTGTGTGGAGTCCCGTCCGGACGACATCGAGAGGAATTCCAATGAACTGCTGGGGAAGATGGATAGCATCAGAGAAGATCTCTCAGTATTCATAAGCAAAACTCAATACAGCCAGTTCCAGGAAGCGTCGTCGGTCAACCAGGGAATGATGGAAGCTGCATCCTTTCTGCAACAGAACAACAGATAGTTTTTCTACTTAAGAAATTTTGGAAGGTGCCCCCACAGGTCTCATATGAACTTCATATTCTGAATGTTTTTTTGTTTACTGCTATGTAATCAGTTTGTAAAGGAATATACTAGTAAAATGACTAGAAATTTCAGGGAAATTAGGAGGAAAGACTCGGAAAGCCAAATTCCTTGTAAAATCTGCAGTTTATCTCTTTTTGAAGTAGAACCATGGCTCAAATTTTGTACTGAATGGCTGTGCATAGCCTTTTATATATATATATATAAAATCCCCTGTTTCTGTTAAAAAAAAAAGTATGACAATATGATCACACATTCGATGGGAGGATACGTCGATGAAGCAATGAGATGCTATGATCATGCTCTCTCATTTGTAATTCCAATAAATCCATGGTGATATGACATAATCTTATTATCCATTCACACCAAGAACAATATCACGCCCACCCGTTTCAATGGGAAACATGTTAGTTTTCCGGGAGTAATCACTCATTTGAACATTAATGAGGAGAAATAAATACTAGTCAAATAATTAAGGGAGATATAGGGTTCTTCACAGGGTTAGGAAGAAAAACTTTCTCAATGATGGGAGGGGATTCCTTTTGAGTTCTTCCATCAAGTTCATCATCATAAATGTCCTCAAATATGTCCACAAATAATTGCTCAAGAGAATATCTTTCATTACAATTGTAGCATAGAACCTTAAGTTGATGTTCCTCCATTTTGTCCTATGCCAACCTATGGACCTTGAAAGGTGGAAGAGGTTGTTGAAGAGCCACCATAGTTGGGGAAAGGAAATGAAATAAATTTGGGGATTTTGGACTGAGCATAGGATATAACACAGGCATGACAATAAATATTATTGTCCTCCAACCAAGTAGTAGGGTGGTTCACCTCTAAGTGGGATTTAATTTCCTCTTTAAGACCACTAATAAGGAATTGCTTAAAAAATAATCATTTAATTTTTATGAAAAAAAAAATGAACTTTGATTACTCCTATAATGAATTTCATTAGGTAATAAAATATTACATTAAGGGAAATTTAGTGCTTCATTTGATCGATCGAACCAACCAATCGGATCTGACCCGCCAAACTTGTTTAGAATTACTTCAAAAAAATGAGGTGTCATACTATTGGAAGGGTCGGAAAATGAGAAGTGATTCTTGGTTTCCATTTTGCTAACTAATTGGGTGAGAGAATCAACCATTTTTTGTATGTCCTCTATAGTTTACATGTTATGAGTGTTTATCATGGGACCATTAGGTCCATCAAACAAGTTAGTGATGATTTATCCCAACACAATCAACGACCTAAGAGGATTTCCTTGTGAGGGTCCATAACCAATGGTACTAGCGAGTCCACGAAACAATAAGTTATTTCAGAGTGAAACCATGATGATCAAATTACTCCTTGTTGAGTATCATTACATGGTTTTTAATGCAACATTAATGGTTGGTGTCAGTCATTTTTGAGTCTAGAAACCCTCCCACACCGTAAATGCATGCATCTAGTATAACCATGCCAAATTTCAGTCCAAGCCAACACATATTTAAAAAAATTCAACGTTGGTCCCATGTATCACATTATTTAATTTATAGGTATGGTTTATGATACTGCAATGGTGAGTGTCATTCATTCGAGTCTTGAAACCCTCCCACACCGTCAATGCATGTGTCTAATATCAGACTTCTGACTTCAAAATAATCCGACGAGATCGTTAAATCACCGACGACAAACACTGTTGCTTGTTCTAGGTAATAGTTGCGTCGGATATCATATAACGGTGAAGATCATGATGATGATGACGATGATGAAGATGACGATGATGATGAAGACGGTCGATGATGATGACGATGATGATGAAGACAATCGATGATGACGATGATGATGATGACGATGATGATGACGACGATGATGATGATGATGATGACGATCGATGATGATGATGATGATGATGAAGACGATCGATGATGAAGATATTGATGATGATGATGAGGAAGATGATGATGATGATGGTGGTGGTCGTGACGATGACGATAAACATGATGCTGATGATGATGATGATGATGAGAATGATGAAGATCATCATGATGATGATGATGATGATGAATATGACGATTATGATGAAGACAATTGATGATTATGAAGATGATTGATGATGATGACGATGATGATGAAGACGATCGATGATGACGATGATGATGACGACGATGATGATGATGATGACGATTGATGATGATGATGAAGACGATCGATGATGACGATGATGATGAAGATGATGATGATGACGATGATGATGAAGATGATGATGATGACGATGATGATGAAGATGATCACGATGACGACGATGACGATGATGATGATGATGATGTTTGAGTCTTGATAATTGTGCTTTTCCTTACTAAGCTTCTCTCTGTTTCAAGAATAATTTAATATTCTCTACTAAACAGGGCCAACCACGTGAAGGTGGAAGCTCTTATGGCCCCTCCCCCCCCTCACATCACTCTCAATTCCCCATAACCCGACAAAAATATCTATGTACACTAGAAACTTTAAATGTGTTTTTTAACATACTCTAAAACAAGCAATGTTTCCAATTATATCATATAGGAAAATGGAAACTCACTTCAATGGTCTTCATCATCTTCTTCATCTAGGTCATCATCTGTACTATCATTCGATGATCCAGATTCAACATTGTAAGGATTGGCCATATCATCCTCATCGTCGATGTCAGTTACAATCAACATGTCATCGTCGATATCATCTTCATGGACATTGTCTGATAGTACATCATCTGATTCAATAAGTTCTTCGACATCTTCTTCTGGACCATGATCATCTAACTCATGTTGATCATGATCATCTTCTGCAGCGTCTTCTTCTTCGAGAACGTCTTCATTACCTTCATCAACGTTGTACTTTACCGGCCTTCCCCTTGGATCGTGTCTCACAGCAAATGACCAACCCGCTCTACTTGGAACCTCAGAGTAAAATACCTGTTCACATTGGGTTGGAAGAACATAGGGCTCTGTTCCTGGCTCAAACAACCTTGTATTTACCATTGTAAAACCATTATCATGTTCAATAATTGTTCTATCGGGATCACGTTGATTCAATCTACACATGTACCATTTGACAACAAACAGAAATACCTTGAAGGAGTTAAATTCACACTGAAGAATGTCTTACAGATACCCATAGTATCGATTTTCAGATAGTTATGGATGTTTGTCACTTCTAGAAGAAACATTGGTCACCTCAAAGACTGCAGATATCCCACAATCAGATGTTTTCTTTATTTCATCCAACTTTTTGATGTGATATCTACATCCATTGCACCACACAGCCTTATGGTGTTTTACCTAGTACAACAAGCCATACAGGAAAAGATTACATAATGATCACACCATATTTATGATAAAGTAGTGCATGTTTATTATAATGCCATAAAAGGAAAATAACCAGCGTGACGTACAATGACAATATTTAAAGAAATAAATAAATAGTGTCGTTGATTAATATGCTTACCTGCTTATCTTTTAAACCTCTTGCTAAATCGATTTCCCTTTGTGTTACATTGGTGTCTCCATTGAGATGTGCAGCTTTAACCAATGAAGCCACACCTTCCCATGATATTCCATGACCATATTGTTCACATTTTTCAATCCATACCTTCATCCAATCAAGATTGTTTGCGATGTATAAATGAATCACATCCCACTCTCGACCAACTGTTTGATGACAATAAAATTAAAATTCAATGAAAATCTATATTAGTCACTTTAAAAAGTATATCATTACAATATAAAATGATGCAAACTACTAAAAAAAAATAGGATATATATGTATGATATATAAACATAAAAATCACTAGTGAAATGTGTTATATTACCTTTCACCTTCCTCGATCTACCTTTCCCCTTCAGGTACTCCCCTTCGAAATCGTTTTTGGAGTCTGGATCACAAATGTGACGTAAATTGAGCTTTGATGCCAATATAGGAAGATATTCACTAATGTACAACATGTTTTGGTATACCATATATCCCTCCATCATAGAACCCTCAGCATATGCTTGTTGTCTGACCAAACCCTTCATAAATTTCAAGTGCCTCTCAACCATCCATATGGACCTTGAGTGCGCAGGTCCACACAGTTCAATCTCCTCAACTTGGTGTATGAGGTAGTGTTCCTGTGCATTGAAAAATGTTGAAGGTAGATGCTTCTGCATTTCACACATGAGACAAGGAATTTCTCTCCTCCAATACTTTATGTCTTCTTTATGGAATTCTTTAGATGACAACTATCTACAAGTGACATGACAACCGGCCAATCAAGAGATTAAAGAAAAAATTCATTATATTATGTAACATGAAGTAGAGAATGAAAATCAAATTAAGAATAAGTTCTATGTTGAATTAAACAAACAGTAAGCACATGGAAAAATCACCACTTACCTCATGTATTTCTCGAGACTATATATTATTTGCTTGACATTGTTGTCAAAGTTGTCTGAGATAGAGAGAGGTAGAACATACTGTAACAATAATATCCAAATAGTTTCAGTATATCGAAAAAGAGTACTAGAAAAAGAAAAAAAAAATTATTAAATGCATACCATATTAATTATTACCTTCATGAAGACATGCCAATCGTGCGTTTTCACCCCCGCGAAATCACCTTTCTTTGTTATGATATTCTTCATGTTCACACAAAATCCGGTGGGAAATTTAATTTTTCTAATGACTTCTTTTACAACATTACTTTGCTGGTCCGTTAACATCCATGGAAGTGAGTTTATATTAATTTGCTCTCTGTTGCTATGAAATTGAATGACGTCTTTCATTGCATGGTTGTTATCTTAAATGTCTTTGCAAATTTTGACAATTTTTTCTTTGTCACTCCTTCCATCCAATATTCGCCATAATGTTTCAGTCACATTCTTTCCGATATGCATTGTATCAAATAGATGAGCAATTTGTAGGTGCTCATAATAGGGAAACCTACTAAATTGTCTAGGATAACTTTGCATTCCTTATGGAATCCCATTAATGCCTTCATGATGATCAGATGAACGACAATGATGAAATTAAATATTAAATCAATGTCAATTACACTAAACAACACACAATATAATAAAATACAATATGATCATATACAATGATTGATTATACATACCTTGACGATTTCTATTATATTGCAACTTCCATAGCTGAGGTGTCATTCTCTTTGGTTTTAATGCAGTCTTTTGCTTGCCATTGAAAAGATGTTTTTCGGTAGTTCAATACTTGTGATTCTTGGAGAGGAAGTGCCTATACTCATAAAACACCTCCTTTCCTAAGCTTTTTGAACGACAAGATTTGATCTTAGGACCACAAACTAGACATGCAAATTTCCCCTTTGTCTGAAGACCTAAATAAAAAGATGGAATATCAATATTAATGTCTATTATAATTATATAAAAAATGACTGAATCATTTAGAAAAACATACATGCGTATTATATTAACTAGTAGTTTGTAAAATTAAATGCAACTAAAGTGGAACTTATAATTACATACCACAGAAATGGGTTAACCCTGGGGCATCATGTATTGTCCATACAAGCATTGCATGGAATTGGAATTGCCTTTGTCGTATTGGTCTAGATAAGTCATACATAGTGATGTCATTCCATAACTTCAATAGCTCGTCAATAAGAGGTTCGATATATACATTCATATCTTTGACTTGGTACTTACCTGATTGATTTGAACATATAAAATAAATATTCTGATTATGAGACGTACCATTTAGATATATAAACCATATTTCACAATAGAAAAACTTTAAATATATATATAACATTATGAGACAAAAAACGACAAATGAGAATATACCACTGCAATAAAAAAAACTACAGTGTTCGTACCTGGAATAATCATCGATAACACTATGTGCTCCCTCTTTATTGTCAACCATGGAGGAATGTTGTTGTTGATAACAAAAATAGGCCACACCGAGTAAATAGATCTCATCTCTGCAAAAGGATTGACACCATCTGCTGCCAAAGAAATCCTAAGATTACGAGGTTCGTCTTTAAAGTGAGGCCATTTTTCCTCCATATCTCTAAATGCAGACCCATCTGCAGGCATCTGAATAATGTCGTCTTGAATTCTGTTCCGTGCATGGTAATCCATAAACTACGCTATGTTTTTGCACCTGAACAATCGTTGCAAACAGGGAATAATGGGAATATAACGTAGAACCTTGCAGGGCACCTTTTTAGTTACTTGATCTGTGTGATATCTACTGATATGACATTTAGGACATTCTGTTGCAAATTCATGTTGGTTGTAATAAAGAACATGATCATCGAGGCGTGCATGAATTGCTTCATACTGCATTCCAATTTCTTTCATGATGGCAGATAAATCTCGATATGTGAGAGGTAAAATATTTGAAGGTGGTAACAAATATTCACCTATCATCCTACAACAAATTAAAATAAAAATCTAGTTAATATAATATAGAAATAATATTAATGAAACAAATTTCATCCGTAGTAATTTGACTTATATATGAATTAACAATAAAAGACATGACAATCATATATATTTTGTGATGGAATATATTACATACCTTAACATCCGTGTGACTGATATGTTTGAAAGACCATTCATAACCTTCAAGTTCATTACCAACAATATAGCAGAGAGAAGATTTGTCTTGGAGCCGTCATAAAGGGGTTCGTATGCCTTTTCAAGAAGAGTTATATCATTACTATCATCAAAATGTTCATCATTTTCATGATGATCATCATCATCCATTTCAACATTAAATGAATCATGGATCAAAGTATTTGTAACATCATCTTTAACTATGTTATCAGTATGATCATCTTCTTCAATGTGATCATTAACTTGTTCTCCATTAATATTCATAGCTCCATGTTCCTCCTGTACTTTTTCTGGAAGCACTTGCTGATCCAGATGATATGTCGTAGGATGTCTTTCCTTTATAATTACATGAAAAAATCAATAGATAAAAGTTACAAAGAACAACGACCAATTGTACCATTGGTCAAAAATAAGAAATATTATAATAATACATAAATTTACAAAAGCAATCAAAATAAAAACATATATAATGCAAACTTACAAATGGATGGTATTCATGTCCCTCCTCTGCATGCCCATGCTCCCTACAATGTTTTGTGGCTGTTGTGATCAAAATTATTCTCCTCTTAAAGCCTCTGCATTGATTACATGGACAATAGCATTTACCATCACCCATTCTTTCAACTCCTTCCCACAATCTAGCAAGCAATTGTCGATTTTGTTTGTCTGGATCAAGAATATTCGTAGTTGACATTTTCTCGTAAAGAGCTTAAATGAAGATTATCGATCTTAGAAAATGAAGCTCCAGAGTACTTTGCTCACTTGAATAACAAAAACAACGAAAAACAGTATGTTGAACAAAAAAAACATCCGCAAACTGTCGCTAGTATGGCAAACATGTTGGAATGGTTTCATATTTATAAATTGTAAAAGTCAAAAAGTCAATCCTACATCGGATATCCGACGACAATAATCTAGTGACCGTTGGGAAAAATCTGTCGGTTATCCAACATCTTCGGGTTCAAAATGAAGTCGGTTATCCGACATCTAAAGCGTCAGATATCCGAATAGGCATCAGATATTAGTAGAGCCGTCAGATAGCCAGCCAGCCTTGTCAGACATTCAAAAATGCGTCGGATATCCGACGGGCACCTCTCAAAATTTATAAAAAAAAACAAAAAAAAGTAATTTTCAAAGAAAAATCCGACGACACAATCCATTTTTTCGGAGGTCGTCGGATTTGCTCGTCGTATTTTGGGTTCAAATCGACTAGTGCTACAGTATATGAAGGCACCCTTGTTGGATAGCTTTGGAGGACTTAAATAAATCATTGCACAATTCATTGTTAGCAAGTATCACAATGGCAAGCTTCATTTCGATGTTCTAGTCGACATCGATGGAGCACTTATCCACAAGATAACTGTGTTATCACATAAGGGAGATGTCATACCGACAAGTTCAGGAGCAGACTTGGTCGAATAATTTTTCAATACTCCTGCTAGGAAGAACTCACAAGGCATAGCCGTAAGTCAAATTGTATATGGTAACTATAAAACTGCTGCCAAGATTGTGTCACATGCGCTTTCACGGACAAGAAAGGGATCAAATTTGAAGACTGACATGTTGGAAGCTGTCAAGAATATGGCTATGCACGGCAAAGTATAAAAGTGGGTATATTTCTTGGCCGACATACTCAAGTACACATGCCATAAGTGCCAAGAAGAAGGGGCCAGCATCTGTTACCCATCTAGAGAATTGTCCTTATGGAGAATTTCCGTTGCTTCGCACCAGGAGCGAGCTGATATGGTCCAATGACGGTTAAACTTTGGTTGTAAGACTATTTTATAGACCTCAAAACAAAGGCGACAAGATGGAGGGTTCCACAGAACATCCAAAGAAGTATACCCCCGACAGCACACATCCAACTCTCTTTGGATGATACAGCGGTTTGGTTCATGGAAGGAGCAGCAGGTCAGGAAAAACGCCTTGACTTCTACCCATTATTAAATGAAATTTTCGGAGTTGAGTCGAAAATCCAATGAAGTACTTGCCATTCCGCCGCAAGCAAGAAAATTCAACTTCACTTATGTCGAGCCACTCAGTGATGCAGAAAAGGAAGAAGCATACGACAGTGGGTTATACATGCACACTTTCACTTATCAACCTGAGCCGATACCTAATCCGAAGGTACTATCACTTACACAAACTCTGCACAATGAATCAGTAGAAGCCACGGAACAGTCGAACAGTAGTGCAGAGTCCGACAATCCAGAGCATATTTTGACGGACGACAATATACAAAAGGTAGCAGCTGAACTTCTTACAGCCCGACAGAATAAGGTAATACCGACTCAAGGGAAAGGAAAAAGAAAGGTAACATTTCAAGAACCTACGGAAGATGACGATATCGAATTGTATGATACTGCCACCCAGATCCTTGGAGATGCAGCTAAGAATAATTTACCTGTCGAAGACCAGTTCATAAAAATTTTGGAAATAGATAAGTACCCAACATCCAGAGTTCGCGTCAAGAAACCAAATATTCCGGTCGAACCCCATGTCGACCTAACCGTTCTCACTCCCCCTTCTTCCCCGACCTCAATAGAGGAAGAAAGCACCCCTTTATCATTACATGCTCCTATTAACCTAGCAGACATTGTTTTGAGTCAGTTTATTGCAAACCTTCCGACGCTATGTCCCAACTGGTGCGAGATGGTCATTCAACAACCAGCATTTTCAACTGCAACCGCCATTCCACATAACTTGGATCCCCCCAACACTATTCAAACCGACGTTTTACCTTTACCATAGACAATACCAGAAGTCATTGGTCACAAAAAGATCCATCATATCAGAAACCCAAACCCATTAGGTCTGATTTATTCACAACAAACAATTGTCTATACCCCTCTTCTAGTCGAACCTTTACAACAACAAGTGATTCCACCCTGACCTGCAGCCGATCATAGTGAAAAGCCTCCCCAAGTCGTCATTCCCCATGTCGAGTC
The DNA here is from genome assembly GCA_027924585.1 of Larix kaempferi. Taxonomy (NCBI): domain Eukaryota; kingdom Viridiplantae; phylum Streptophyta; class Pinopsida; order Pinales; family Pinaceae; genus Larix; species Larix kaempferi. The sequence continues at coordinate 26,680,440 of BSBM01000177.1, forward strand.
TACAGTTCAAGAAATTGAGTCAAGTCTAGTTGGTCCGGGTCCGTTCGGCAGTACCACTTTATTGAGTCCACTTATGACATCAGTCGACCCACCATCCTTCCCGACAAGTCAGTCGAGTCTCCCTACCGACGGATCCAGTTCTAGTCCGGTGATACAGCAGCAAGACAAGGAAGCAATAACGACAGAAGCAGTTGAAGCCACCTCAGCTCAAGCCAAGGAACCAGCTGCAACTCAAGAAATTGCAGCTGACACGATAGAACCACTAGAACAAATCAACATTCAAGACACTAGTACAAGCAATATGGATACATTCAGCGTACCAACAAATATTCCACTAGATGCCGGAACTGTTGAACATGGAAATCCAGCCACTACAGAAGCAGAACCAAGTATACAAGTCCAGGAAGAACTAGTTGTTGCTAGCACACAAGCAGCTATTGACATGCACCTAGCAACAACCGACAAAGAAAAAGGGTCGGAACAACAAATCCTAAGTAAAGACAAAGAAAAAGAGAAAAGCAGCTAGAAGAAACACAAAGAAAAGAAGCGTAAAGAGAGAGAACTTCAGCAGCAATTACAAAGTCAGCAAACGCAGCAAAATCAATTGGAAAACACTCTCTCAGTCTACTTAGATCAATTTGGAGCTACTGCCAGCTATCAGCCACAGTTGGCATCACAAGAAGAGATTGATTTACTCGAAGATGCAGTCTTCAGAGCACAAAGATATCGTCGATAAGAATCTGAAGACCAGTTACTCCAGCTACAGGAAGAAAGGACTACGTTTCTCGCTAAGTGTGAAGAGTTAGCTCAGCAAGTCATCACACTTCCATCAAGTTCCGACACGACATCACCTCTTGACAGAGCATATTAGCTATTTGAATCTGTTGTGTCGAAGATACAATCCGAGCTTCTCAAGAAACAACAGGACCAGGCTGTCGAGGTAGATTCCCTCATGGAAAATCAGTTTACAGCTTTCACAGAAGCTCTCAATTTACTCAAGCAGTATGATATTCAAGTAGAAAAACTTGTCGAAGTTTTGAACAACTGGTATGTACACTATGGTGAAGTATACAAATAACTTCAAAAGACAAGAACCTTATTAGGCACACTTCACCGTCAGTGCTTGACCGCAGACGAAGCAATTACTGAAAGGCTTGAGAATCATATCATCATGGAAAATAAAAAATTGGGCAAACTAGAAAAACAAGAAGCACAGTGGATATCTCAAGCACGCTATGGCCTCAACAAAAGAAATTCAGCCCTGACTTCGACATTTACTTGATGCTGCCCAAGAAACAATTACTATATTTGGACTCGACATGATCCATTTACAGACTATTTCCACCCACGACAAGATGGAAAACTTGTCGAAGCTCACGACATTGATTGTTGACATTCAAAATTTGTTGCGCGCCTGGGAAGAGTTCCAGCACCATCTATCTGTTTCTGCCGAAGTTATTATTGAAGCCTGTCTACATATATCTGATGTTTCCAGCTCCATTTTACCTTCTTCATAACCGTCTTAATGATTCTTTTTGTATTTTGATCTCTCCATTTCTTCGGGACGAAGAAATATTTTGAGGTGGGGGAGATGTTGGAGGGGCCTAGGTCGGCCTGTCGACTAGGCCCTCCGCCCGACCACTCTGAAGCATATGTCGACAAGTCACGTCAACTAGTATAAGTCAGGTCAGTGGGTTAGACTGACAAACGGTTATATAAATGTATTGAAAAGATATATATATATAGGTTGTTGAGCCGATGTACTAGTTAGATTGGTTCTATGATTGTATTCTGCTTTGGATGGTTAATATAAAGGCTTTTGTTCTCTCTATCTGTCTCATCTCTTGTGTTTGTATCATTGTGTATGCTTGCTTATAATATGGTATGTGTCTATGGTAACCACATGAATCTTGGGACTACAACAAGGTCCCAAAAAATCAAGAATAGCAGCAAGTACCTAAAACTCTTGTAAGTGTAAGAAGATATACCAGGTTAAGTAGACTCCTTGAACGATACTCTCCTTCAATGTATTATTTATTGATGACTGATTATGGTGAACCAGAATGTTATGAAGAAGTAATGCAGGTGGAAACTAGAAAGAAGTGGGAGCACGACATGAATGAGGAGATGGACTCGTTGGTAGGAAACCAAACTTGGGATTTGGTTCAGTTTCTTGCTGGTAAAAGAGTATTGCAAAACAAATGGGTTTACATGTTGAAGGAAGGAGATGGAGGTAAGAAGCAGTACAAGGCTAGACTTGTTGTAAAGGGATTTGCACAGAAGAAAGGTATAAGTTTTGATGAAATATTTTCTCCTGTTGTTAAGATGACTTCAATTAGGACTATTTTAAGTCTAGTGGCGGTAGAAGATTTGCATCTTGAACAGTTAGTTGTAAAAAAAACCTTTCTCCATGGGGATTTGGAGGAATAGATATATATGCAACAGCCACAAGGGTATAAGGTCAAAGGGAAGGAGAATTTGGTATGCAGGTTGAAAAAGAGATTGTATGGCTTGAATCAAGCTCCAAGGCAATGGTATTTAAAATTTGACAGGTTTATGACAGAACAAGGTTATGGTAGATGCCATTCTGACCACTGTGTTTATTTCAAGAGTTTAGATAATGGAAGATATATTATCTTGTTATTGTATGTGGATGGCATGCTTGTTGCAGGGTCTAACATGAAGGATATAAATGTGCTCAAAAGGAAGTTAGCTAATTTATTTGCAATGAAGGATGTGGGTGTTGCAAAACAAATCCTTGGTATGAGAATAACAAAAGACGAAAAAAATTGCAAATTGACATTGTCTCAGGGTGAGTACATACAAAAGGTGTTGGAGAGGTTCAGAATGCAGAATGAAAAACCAGTTAGTACACCTTTGGCCAGCCATTTCAAACTAAGTAAGGAAATGTGTCCCAAGACACAGGAAGAGATAAATTACATGTCCAATATTCCCTATTCATCAGCAGTTGGTAGCTTGATGTATGCCATGGTGTGCACATGACCAAATATTGCACATGCAGTGGGAGTTGTGAGTAGAGATATGAACAATCCAGGTAAAGAACATTGGAAGGCAGTACAGTGGATTCTCAGGTATATGAGAGGTACTACCACTCATGCATTATGTTTTGGAGGTTCAGACACTGTTCTACAGGGATATGTTGATGCAGATATGGCAGGTGATAAGGATAGCAGGAGGAGAACCATAGGGTATGTGTTTACTATAGGTGGAACAACAAAAAAGTTAGATTTCGAAACTGCAAAAGGTTGTTACACTTTCAACAATGGAAGCATAGTATGTTGCGGTACAGAGGCTAGTAAAGAGATGATTTGGTTGCATAGGTTTATGGAGGAATTGGGTAAGAAGCAGAAGGATAGAAGGTTGTATAGTGACAACCAGAGTTCCATTCATCTTGCAAAGAACTCAGCCTTCCATTCTAGGACTAAACATATATAGATCAAGTACCATTTCATACGCTCTGTTCTGGAAGATGAACTGTTGAAGCTGGAGAAGATACATACTAGCCAGAATCATGCAGACATGTTGACAAAGGTAGTGACCAGAGAGAAACTAAGTTCCTACTCGGTTTCAGTTGGCCTTCTAGCGTGAAGGTGAAGATGAGAAATTTTTCGAGTCCAAGGTTCAGAGAATAGTCCAGCAAGTACAGTAGCGGTGGAGTTGCTGTGATCAGTCTCCAAGTGGGAGATTGTTGGTCGTGGAGCCTGATCTTCCAGTCTCATAGATGATGTTGTTTTCAGTCGTGTTTGTACCCCAGGTTTGGTTATGATCCCAGCACATGCAACAGATTATGGACCCATGGTTTTGGGTACCTCGTGGTATTTTCCCATAGTATTTCCCTTTAAAAGGAAGACATTGTAATACGATTGTGTAAGATATTGCAACATTGTAAAGATCTATGAGATCGTGTAAGAGAGACTGAGAGAGAGTGAAGAGGAAGTTGCAGCGGATGTGTTGCGGGTTGTATCCCTTCATTTGCTAGATGGTATAATAATAAGGACTGAAAATTTTTGTGTGGATGTAACCCATCTTGGGTGAACCAAGTTATATTGGTGTCTCTCTTGTAATGTGTTTGTGTAATTTATATTTGCATCTTGTTTATTGTTATTGCTCTGCGATCTTGTTTTTCTAACAAATACATCTTAAAAGGGATAAGTATTCTATAACCCTAGATCAAAACATGCATGTCTAATTATTAGGGTTAATATGCAGAGCATGTTCTATTTTATTTATATGACTTCAGGCTGCTTGAGTATGATTAGGGCCTACATGGCTCACATCGAGAAGGGGTGCACACCTTTCTGGTGAAGGGTTATGATAAGGTTGTCAATATTGACTACACCCTAAGGGAATGGATGCATTCCTAGTGTTTCAATATTTGATAGTGAATGTTATGAAATATGTTTGCAATTTTGGAACAACAATACTGATGATATTTCTTATCCATCTTGTGTTGTGATCCTGAACAGATGCAATTGGTACTACACACTAAGGAATCAAAGTAAAGAGGTTGTTGTGGAGGTTGTGGAATTATTGATGAAGGGTTGTTGTATACCTAATAAACCCAGTTGGTGTACTGGTTTGGCATTAGTTATTTGGATATTGTGGAGGTTGTGGAGGTATTGATGAAGGGTTGTTGTATGCCTAATAAACCTAGTCGGTGTATTGGTTTGGCATTAGTTACTTGGATGTTGTGGAGGTTGTGGAGGTATAGATGAAGGGTTGTTGTATGCCTAATAAACCCAGTCGGTGTATTGGTTTGGCATTATTTAATTGGATGTTGTGGAGGTTATGGAGGTATTGGTGAAGGGTTTTTATATGTCTATGGCTCTGAAGTAGAGCCTTGACCTAGAAATGGTCGTGGTGCAGTTTCCTTCCATTGGCTGATGACCCAGATGGATGTGTTGGCTTGGAAATGGAGAGGGAAAACCAGGAATGGGACTGGTTTGGCACCACCAATGCCTAATAAACCTATTCGGAGTACTGGTTCGACATTGACTATTTAGATGGCGTGGAGTAGCCTATTTTCTATCCAACATCCAATTCCACAAGTGATCCCAAGGCTTGTAAAGTAAAGCGGGACCCTGTGGACCAGAGAGAAAATTTCCACTGCAGATAAGTACTTAATTTTCATTCATTTATTATTTTGGATAATGAAAATTTCATGAACAAATCTTATGACAACCAAGATGATACACTATTTTTTCTATGTTGGAAACCTGGGTCGTTGCAGGAAGCAAGAAGCCTTGAAGGCATCCTAAGGACGCATTTGGACATGTGGCTATCCTATAAATCTTAGTATGAGAAGCAATGATAAGAATGGTTCTAGTGGACATGTGTGGGTCTTAGCAGCCAAAGGTTCTGTGGACAAACCATGGGGAGAGGATTCCCTGATGGAGAAAGCCTTGGACATACCTTAGACACTAAGTGTCATAGCCAAAATAAGAAAGGGCAAGTCAAGCATTCACATTGAAGTGAAAGAGGCTAAGGAGCATAGAACCATAGTGAGGGTGTGGCTCCGGATTGGAACAAGACTAAGAGGTGGAAACTCTTACTCTTCTCTTTCCTTTTGATCGATGCATCTTAGAAACAGAAAATTGTTGAATGCGTGTTCTGACTGGAAGTTGATTGTGTTTATTTGCTTGAAATAAATTGTGAATGTTGAAATAGTTAATTCCCTGAGAAAGGATGAACATGAATGAGTTCATGTGTATGTTAGTCAAGCATGAAAAGTGTGGAAATCTCATGAATAAAACATGGTATCTACATGTCAACTGTAACATCCCTCAAAATTTGACCATTATTATTATTATTATTGTAAATAATTATAATTTATGTATGTGGCTCTTGTGAGGATCTCAAGGCCAAGGCCCCACCAGTAGATCCTGAAAGTATTGTCGTAAATTACTATTAAAATTTTCTTTGAATTTAAGATGGACACAACTAAGCGCCAGGAGGGTAAAATCACCAAGGGAGAAGGTGAAGAGCACGATAACCTTTTGACAATCTAACTTTAGATGATGATTAATGTCCTAATACCTGGGGCATTTGAGAGTAAGTTTATACGAGAATAACCTTAAAATTTTAAAGGTCGTCATCATAGATTTGGGAGAATGGTTTCTTGTCGCAAGCTTGATTAAACTTCAATTGACTTGACTTTTAGTAAAATCTAAGCAATGATTCCAAGTAGTATTACAATAAAATGAATATCTCAAAACCGGCACATGAGTGCCTAAGAAATGCAAATTACTACTTAAGGAAAACCAAAAATTTATATAATTCCCATCCTTATTATTATTCCATGGCATTAAGACAAATACTATGAAGAATATTATTATATTCATGAGTTTAGAGCAAAGGAAAGGCTTAGCCTAAATTTATATATATATATATAGAACTTAACCTATATATATATATATATATTTGGTTAAACCCATAATTTTCGACATATTAGTTTAAAAGGGTAATACTAAGGGCTAAGTGATTGCGTGAATACATATAGTATATCAATATAAAACTAGAGTTAAGACTTTAGAAGGGAAAGACTTGAAATCTTTTCTAAAGTATTTTAGAACACGTCTATGGGAATCATTAACTTCCTAAAGGAGTGGATCGAGTGCTTCTGCCACTTGGAAGCTAAGTCATTAAAAGGACATGTGATAGAAATATTGTGAAGGATAACTATCTCCACATGTCCACCCCTCCCATAATTTAAGGAGCATGTCTCCATTGTGACGAGCACTTCCTTAAACAGCTTTATTTATTTTACCTACCCATTACTCTCCATTCGCATGAGTGGGGGGCGGATCCTTCGGGAAAAAGTTGAATGGATCTGCCCAGTCGATTGACACATCTACGCTGATGTGGAAGTAACAACCGAAATTTGGAAGGGCTTTATTAAGGGGGATTTTCGTTTTAGTTGCTGTGGAGTTTGGGAGGCAACTCGAAAAGAAAACGAGAAGGGCATGCTGTTAAGGGGGAGTTTGCCCACAGTGGATTTTTCATAGTGTGGGACAAAGGCATGACTAATTGGTTTCCCCTGCGATAAGCGCCGATCTTGATGAAGAAAGTTGATCCCTGCGAACAACCATAGAAAGATATGTTCTTGGCGATAAGAAAAGGTAGAGTGGATCTGCAAATATTTTTTCATATTTGTTTTTAGTTATAGATCTGTAATCTTTGGCGTCGACCTATGAATCGTTTCTTTATGTTCCTGTACATTTCCAGCTCATGATTTCTGGTTCTTTTTAGTCTCTACTCTACTCTCTATTTATACAATTCATTTGGAGGAAACCTATGTGATCTCTATATTATTAATCCCCTCATTCTATATTATTAGAACCTCATGATTTCACCCATCATTTGACAGGGCATAGTTGTTCTGGTTAATCACGATTGTTTTGGATTGTTTATTAAAATATTTATGGGAAATATTTATTGATACCGCTCAAGGGGATAGCGATCTCTGTACAATACTTGGACATAATTTATTGTTGAACGATGTCTAGCATAGGAAACTCCTTATTTATACCGGATTTACAAACCAAGTTTTAGCACCATAAGATGTAGGGTTTATGATCTGGACTTACGGCTCACACCATGTTTCATGGATTTTATGCATATAAGGTTTGGCGTTGTTAAACTAGTGGTTAAGCATAGGATCATAAATTTTACACTGGATATCAGTGTGATTAGGGTATAAAAAAGTTTCCCATAACCGTGTCGAAGATATAGTACATGGAGATTCGACTCTAGATTTTTTTTCTTGTATAAGGTTCACTTATATTTCGATGTTGGAGTACTGAGGAAAATCGCGTCCTCTATATAAATCTTTGCATTTTGATGTTGCACCTGAAATTTCTGGATTGAGTCGTTCCATGACGGAGGCGATGGCGTTTCTCTTCTCCTTTATTCAACCCTTCTAAATGGATCGTGGTTTAAGGTAAGCCTTGTATAAATTTCATCGCTTATAAATAGTTAGCATCTCTGCAGATCATGGTTGAATTCCTGATCTGAATCCCGGAGAAAAACGACGACATCAGAGTTTAAAGGCAGTCTTAAAATATTATATGATTTATATATTGATGGATCAGGTATCTCTACAATATCTTGGTTAGAACATTGATCTGAAACCCTGGAAAAAAAAAAAAAAAAATAGATGATCTGAACCTGCGCGTTGTCTTAAACCTTTTAGATCTATCCCTACACACAAAGCTTGTGGAAACCAATGTACTGGCATAGTTATGATGTAGATCTTATCTCTGCCCTAGCATTTTTAGTAGCCGTAAGATTTCATTTGGTTATGATAGATGGATAGCTGAACTCTGCGTATCGTATTAAAGATCCGGGGATAGCTGGATCGGTATCCCTGTATTTTTGTTTCTGGGTTTGAATATCTCTGCTTTCTAAGATTGGTTATCTGTGGAAGCGTAAAGATAGAACTCTCATTTAAATTTTAGTTATTTATGCCTTTACTTTTTTATTTAGATTTGTGCTGGTTGAACCAAATCTTTGGGTTATCAAGCTACCTCTTCACTCACATACTCTATATTTATGATCCAATAAAGTAGTGGCTCTGAAGAGAGACCTCAGCACTTGTGAACTACCTAACACTGCGATCTCTATATCGCTCCTATATATATATTTTATCCCTGTGATGAAATTTTTGATATATCGACTCAAAAGGAATTTCGATGAGTTCGATTCAGACGCATCCTTTTCTCTGCGTAATACCCATTCTTGCATAGACCTCCATAAGTAGTATGGTGGCTTTTCAGATAGAGAGATAACGCGCAGAGGTTGTTTCATATTATGTCTGGTGGTTGACAGCGTTAGCAAGATTAGTCTTGTGGTTTACATCATACTCTCTACTCGGCAATAACCTCATCGTCCTCCGTTTCTTTTAACCTCTATTACTTTTGGTCTGTGCCGATTGAGCATTTCATCTGGAAGATACATAAATATGACTAATGTTTCAAAGGATTCTTTTTGACAATAATAATTATTATAATCTTGATGACAGAACTAAAGGTTAGCTTTTGAGTATGTATAGTTAATAAGGAAATTTATATCGCAGCGTATAACTGTTACTTACTTAAACTTTGACAGAGACTAATAGATTTGAAGTCTATCTTATTGATAATACATAGTCTTATATACAATAGATTTGCTTACCAATAAAAGATATATATTTATGTTGTGGGTGTATCGACATAGGTTCCAAATTATCATAAAAGTGGAATTTGATTTTATAGTTGTTAGGAATAAATATATATATCATATATATACTGGTCGGCTCAAGAACGAGGGGATAATCTAAGTACCCTTATATAAATTCTTTTAATAAATAGGCAAGTTTACATATGTTTGATTTTGGGAATACCTCCCTTAGTAGGCACTTACCTTTTTATGCATATTGTATCTAGGAAGAAGAGAATCAATGAGGTTGTAACCTTATTGTTAGATTATCATTACTTACTTAAAACATATACAGATTTAGTTATACTAATACTTCCGCTTAGAGTTGATATGGTGTCAAAGGCCATGAAGGATTTGTGTCAAGATATTGATATACCAAAGAATAGATCTCCTTAGAAAAACCTTGATTTTAGCATTTTAATTTATGTATAAGACCATTTAGAGTTGTCGAGTTGGTTTAGAAATGGAATTGACTATTCTTTGTACACTCCTTATATTTATATGTTTGATTCATGAAAAATTCTATGTGGTAGAGGCTCGACGGAAGAAGGAAGAATCTTGTTGCAGCAACCATGTTGCTCATTGTAATCCTATCACTTTTTGCTTAATAAAAATAAACGTGGACTAGCCCGTGTACGGGTGAACCACGTTATATTTGGTCTCCTATGTTTTCTATGGTGTTTCTCAATGTGTCTTATGTATGAGTACTTGCTTTCTGTCCTTAAAAATGTTTATGACTATTTCGAAGTATCTGATCCATTAGAAAGTTGATTATGAGGTATATTGCTAATATGTTTCCCTTATGATTATGGTTATGATTTAGGTTGTTCTATCGGTGCTATAAAAGATATACATGCTTTCTAAAGATGTAGATTAAGACATAATGAAGTTTTTGGGTTCCCGCAAGATTTAAGAAATGATTGACGTATCAAGTTCATAATTTATTTAGTTGAAATTAAAATGTATACCTTTTTCCTTGATTAGCATAACGACATTTGTAAACAATAATAAGTATCACAAAGTTTTAATTATTTTGTAAAGCAGTATTTAAAGAAAGTGAAACTACACTTTATATTTCCGTGTATATTTTAGTGGCATTTTAGGCATTTAGAAAAGTTTTTAAATTTTACGAAATTTGGGTTCGTGACATATGGTATCAGAGCATTAGGTTACAACACTTGGACCTAATGAGCTCAACATGCAATAAATAAGTATGAAGGTTGTTAATTTTACTAATCGGTTATTTTGTTTCACTTTGGATGCATGGAACTGGAATGGACGAGGGGCAATGTCATTCAAAGATTCAAACTTCAAAGTTTCCCAAAGGAGTAAAGATGAGTATTTTAGTTATTAAAGCAAAGTAGTTGATGTGCAAATCTAATTTGATATGTGAGTATTGTGTATCTTCAATTTGATAAGATTTGACTGACCCTTGATAATAAGAATTGTTTTGATGTTGGATGTTAATGATAAATACTTTGACCTTAACTAAAAGTGCAGTATATATATTCTTATATTGTGAAGTTACATTTATGTATATTTGAAGTTACTTTATATCAATGTGAAGTTATTTTTATACATCCATATGAAGTGGTAGGATATCCCAAGCTATGGGCTAGATTATTGAGATGTTGTAAATAAAGGCATTTCATTACCATAGAATGCATAATAGGGTCATCATTTAGGATGGTTTATACTCCTATAGATCATAATGTGTTTCAACAAAATGTGTCATGTTTAGAATTAAGCATGATAAAATGAATATGAGGAATTATAAAGTGAAGTTCAGAAATTACTTGAATACACTATTGATAAGTATCATCATTTTGTTAAAGGTTCGAAAAGTATTCAATTTGAAATGAATCTATGTACAACTAGCCGTTTTAAACTATGAAACTAACATGTTTATTTGTTAAGCAAAAGAGTTTGCGTCAGGATGAAAAGAAGAGGATGCACAAGTAAATGAGCATGCGTATAATGCTATGGAACTAATATGTTCAGAAGATGAGCAATTGAAGCAGAGAAACTTATCCTTATACTAACATTTTAGGAAGTGAACTTAATCCCAACTGATGACATGATCAAAAGGGGACGTTGAATTATACAGATAAGTTGAGCTAGGTTGCTCAAAAGTAAGTAATGATTTTCTTTACATGTTATTTACAGGATTTTATCAATCATGATTAGTGATAAGACTTATGATTGATGATGTGTAATCATCAAAATGCATAGAATGAGATATATTCATTAATATTTTGTTAGTATTATGTCGCATGTGGAATGCAATAAATACTAAAATGATTGTTACTAAGTAAAATTCTCGGACTCAAATGAGAAGGTTTGAGGGGAAAATAATATTTCCTGAAACTCAAGTAGAGGCTGCATCTTGCACTCACTTACTAGCTGTTGCAGGGTGCAACTTCCCTAATTTGTGGTCATGTTCCCCATGGAAGTGGAATAGAGCAGGTGGGAAGCTCGTTGAATGTTATACTGACCCAAAAGTCCTAGGAAAACTTTATAACCATCGAATTGAGCAGAGGAAGGGCTCACGATTTTTCCTTGTGTTGTTAGAACGGAGCACACAAGAGGTTCTCTGTGGAGACTAAACTTTTTCCTTGTGGTGTTAGAACTGAGCCCACAAGAAGATTCGATGAGGGAAAGCTATGTAATGAGTTGCAGAGTAAGACTGTCTTATTTCTGCTGTATGCAGAGGTTTTCTGGCTGAGTTACAGAAGACTCATGTTTTGTATGGCAAGTCTCCACGATTGCAGAAATACATAAAGGTTTTTGTATGGCAAGTCTTCATGATTGCTGGAAATACATAAGAGTTTTGAATGCAAGTCTCCATGATTGCTGAAGAACAAGAGGTTTGATGATTACAAAGATCTGTTGAAAGAATTGTTTTATGATATGAGAAAATGATGGTGATTGTCTTGTAGCTAGACTATCACATGTATGCATGTTATGAATGTCGGAAAAAGAAAAAATATATATATATATATATTCCTCAAGGATGAGGAAGAATGATGAATGTTTACTGTTTGAAATGTTGTATACTCATATAGTACTAAAGAACGTTGGAAGGTCTTGTATGATCTATGTAATGTGCAGGATATAAGAGGTTGCGGATAATTGCAAAAATGTGAAGATGACCCAAGCATAAGAACAAAGGAAACAGAAGACGGTGACTGGAAGTAAACGACAAACCGTTGAACACCGAGGACGGTGTTATCTTTAAGGGGTGGAGTATGTAACATCCCTCAAAATTTGACCATTATTATTATTATTATTGTAAATAATTATAATTTATGTATGTGGCTCTTGTGAGGATCTCAAGGCCAAGGCCCCACCAGTAGATCCTGAAAGTATTGTCGTAAATTACTATTAAAATTTTCTTTGAATTTAAGATGGACACAACTAAGCGCCAGGAGGGTAAAATCACCAAGGGAGAAGGTGAAGAGCACGATAACCTTTTGACAATCTAACTTTAGATGATGATTAATGTCCTAATACCTGGGGCATTTGAGAGTAAGTTTATACGAGAATAACCTTAAAAATTTAAAGGTCGTCATCATAGATTTGGGAGAATGGTTTCTTGTCGCAAGCTTGATTAAACTTCAATTGACTTGACTTTTAGTAAAATCTAAGCAATGATTCCAAGTAGTATTACAATAAAATGAATATCTCAAAACCGGCACATGAGTGCCTAAGAAATGCAAATTACTACTTAAGGAAAACCAGAAATTTATATAATTCCCATCCTTATTATTATTCCATGGCATTAAGACAAATACTATGAAGAATATTATTATATTCATGAGTTTAGAGCAAAGGAAAGGCTTAGCCTAAATTTATATATATATATATAGAACTTAACCTATATATATATATATATATATATATTTGGTTAAACCCATAATTTTCGACATATTAGTTTAAAAGGGTAATACTAAGGGCTAAGTGATTGCGTGAATACATATAGTATATCAATATAAAACTAGAGTTAAGACTTTAAAAGGGAAAGATTTGAAATCTTTTCTAAAGTATTTTAGAACACGTCTATGGGAATCATTAACTTCCTAAAGGAGTGGATCGAGTGCTTCTGCCACTTGGAAGCTAAGTCATTAAAAGGACATGTGATAGAAATATTGTGAAGGATAACTATCTCCACATGTCCACCCCTCCCATAATTTAAGGAGCATGTCTCCATTGTGACGAGCACTTCCTTAAACAGCTTTATTTATTTTACCTACCCATTACTCTCCATTCGCATGAGTGGGGGGCGGATCCTTCGGGAAAAAGTTGAATGGATCTGCCCAGTCGATTGACACATCTACGCTGATGTGGAAGTAACAACCGAAATTTGGAAGGGCTTTATTAAGGGGGATTTTCGTTTTAGTTGCTGTGGAGTTTGGGAGGCAACTCAAAAAGAAAACGAGAAGGGCATGCAGTTAAGGGGGAGTTTGCCCACAGTGGATTTTTCATAGTGTGGGACAAAGGCATGACTAATTGGTTTCCCCTGCGATAAGCGCCGATCTTGATGAAGAAAGTTGATCCCTGTGAACAACCATAGAAAGATATGTTCTTGGCGATAAGAAAAGGTAGAGTGGATCTGCAAATATTTTTTCATATTTGTTTTTAGTTATAGATCTGTAATCTTTGGCGCCGACCTATGAATCGTTTCTTTATGTTCCTGTACATTTCCAGCTCATGATTTCTAGTTCTTTTTAGTCTCTACTCTACTCTCTATTTATACAATTCATTTGGAGGAAACCTATGTGATCTCTATATTATTAATCCCCGCATTCTATATTATTAGAACCTCATGATTTCACCCATCATTTGACAGGGCATAGTTGTTCTGGTTAATCACGATTGTTTTGGATTGTTTATTAAAATATTTATGGGAAATATTTATTGATACCGCTCAAGGGGATAGCGATCTCTGTACAATACTTGGACATGATTTATTGTTGAACGATGTCTAGCATAGGAAACTCCTTATTTATACCGGATTTACAAACCAAGTTTTAGCACCATAAGATGTAGGGTTTATGATCTGGACTTACGGCTCACACCATGTTTCATGGATTTTATGCATATAAGGTTTGGCGTTGTTAAACTAGTGGTTAAGCATAGGATCATAAATTTTACACTGGATATCAGTGTGATTAGGGTATAACAAAGTTTCCCATAACCGTGTCGAAGATATAGTACATGGAGATTCGACTCTAGAATTTTTTTCTTGTATAAGGTTCACTTATATTTCGATGTTGGAGTACTGAGGAAAATCGCGTCCTCTATATAAATCTTTGCATTTTGATATTGCACCTGAAATTTCTGGATTGAGTCGGTCCATGACGGAGGCGATGGCGTTTCTCTTCTCCTTTATTTAACCCTTCTAAATGGATCGTGGTTTAAGGTAAGCGCTGTATAAATTTCATCGCTTATAAATAGTTAGCATCTCTGCAGATCATGGTTGAATTCATGATCTGAATCCCGGAGAAAAACGACGACATCAGAGTTTAAAGGCAGTCTTAAAATATTATATGATTTATATATTGATGGATCAGGTATCTCTACAATATCTTGGTTAGAACATTGATCTGAAACCCTGGAAAAAAAAAAAATAGATGATCTGAACCTGCGCGTTGTCTTAAACCTTTTAGATCTATCCCTACACACAAAGCTTGTGGAAACCAATGTACTGGCATAGTTATGATGTAGATCTTATCTCTGCCCTAGCATTTTTAGTAGCCGTAAGATTTCATTTGGTTATGATAGATGGATAGCTGAACTCTGCGTATCGTATTAAAGATCCGGGGATAGCTGGATCGGTATCCCTGTATTTTTGTTTCTGGGTTTGAATATCTCTGCTTTCTAAGATTGGTTATCTGTGGAAGCGTAAAGATAGAACTCTCATTTAAATTTTAGTTATTTATGCCTTTACTTTGTTATTTAGATTTGTGCTGGTTGAACCAAATCTTTGGGTTATCAAGCTACCTCTTCACTCACATACTATATATTTATGATCCAATAAAGTAGTGGCTCTGAAGAGAGACCTCAGCACTTGTGAACTACCTAACACTGCGATCTATATATCGCTCCTATATATATATTTTATCCCTGTGATGAAAGTTTTGATATATCGACTCAAAAGGAATTTCGATGAGTTCGATTCAGACGCATCCTTTTCTCTGCGTAATACCCATTCTTGCATAGACCTCCATAAGTAGTATGGTGGCTTTTCAGATAGAGAGATAACGCGCAGAGGTTGTTGCATATTATGTCTGGTGGTTGACAACGTTAGCAAGATTAGTCCTGTGGTTTACATCATACTCTCTACTCGGCAATAACCTCATCGTCCTCCGTTTATTTTAACCTCTATTACTTTTGGTCTGTGCCGATTGAGCATTTCATCTGGAAGATACATAAATATGACTAATGTTTCAAAGGATTCTTTTTGACAATAATAATTATTATAATCTTGATGACAGAACTAAAGGTTAGCTTTTGAGTATGTATAGTTAATAAGGAAATTTATATCGCAGCGTATAACTGTTACTTACTTAAACTTTGACAGAGACTAATAGATTTGAAGTCTATCTTATTGATAATACATAGTCTTATATACAATAGATTTGCTTACCAATAAAAGATATATATTTATGTTGTGGGTGTATCGACATAGGTTCCAAATTATCATAAAAGTGGAATTTGATTTTATAGTTGTTAGGAATAAATATATATATCATATATATACTGGTCGGCTCAAGAACTAGGGGATAATCTAAGTACCCTTATATAAATTCTTTTAATAAATAGGCAAGTTTACATATGTTTGATTTTGGGAATACCTCCCTTAGTAGGCACTTACCTTTTTATGCATATTGTATCTAGGAAGAAGAGAATCAATGAGGTTGTAACCTTATTGTTAGATTATCATTACTTACTTAAAACATATACAGATTTAGTTATACTAATACTTCCGCTTAGAGTTGATATGGTGTCAAAGGCCATGAAGGATTTGTGTCAAGATATTGATATACCAAAGAATAGATCTCCTTAGAAAAACCTTGATTTTAGCATTTTAATTTATGTATAAGACCATTTAGAGTTGTCGAGTTGGTTTAGAAATGGAATTGACTATTCTTTGTACACTCCTTATATTTATATGTTTGATTCATGAAAAATTCTATGTGGTAGAGGCTCGACGGAAGAAGGAAGAATCTTGTTGCAGCAACCATGTTGCTCATTGTAATCCTATCACTTTTTGCTTAATAAAAATAAACGTGGACTAGCCCGTGTACGGGTGAACCACGTTATATTTGGTCTCCTATGTTTTCTATGGTGTTTCTCAATGTGTCTTATGTATGAGTACTTGCTTTCTGTCCTTAAAAATGTTTATGACTATTTCGAAGTATCTGATCTATTAGAAAGTTGATTATGAGGTATATTGCTAATATGTTTCCCTTATGATTATGGTTATGATTTAGGTTGTTCTATCGGTGCTATAAAAGATATACATGCTTTCTAAAGATGTAGATTAAGACATAATGAAGTTTTTGGGTTCCCGCAAGATTTAAGAAATGATTGACGTATCAAGTTCATAATTTATTTAGTTGAAATTAAAACGTATACCTTTTTCCTTGATTAGCATAATGACATTTGTAAACAATAATAAGTATCACAAAGTTTTAATTATTTTGTAAAGCAGTATTTAAAGAAAGTGAAACTACACTTTATATTTCCGTGTATATTTTAGTGGCATTTTAGGCATTTAGAAAAGTTTTTAAATTTTACGAAATTTGGGTTCGTGACATCAACTGGGCAAATAATTGACTGGTTTCAATGTTTATGTTATGCTTGGCCTAACAAGATTTTTAATGATGAATTTCACAGGTGAAAATTGAAGCAATTGGTTGCAGCTGATACAAGCAAGTGTTGCTAGTAAGCAAAGTGTGTCCAGTTGTGCACATTGACCATGGAAGCATACCAAAATCTATTTGATTTGGCTGAAAATATTCTCCAAACAATTTCCAAGACCCAATAAAATATTGTAGAAATGATCAAGCTACAAAAGCAGCAGAATGAGATGAACCACAAGGTTTTGCAGGACTTTGTTTGTCTACAAAGACAAGTAAAAATCATTCTGGAAACAATAAGTAGTGGAAAGGACAGTGGATCAATGAAGAGGCATTCATCCAATCACTCCATTAAGAAATGTACCAGGTAGGAAGACTCAAAGGAAACTGAGCAGGTAAAGAAGAAGCAACCACTTAAATGTTGGGAATGTGGAGGAAATCATTGCCTACAAAACTTCCCAACAAGGAACAACAAGAGGGATAGAAACCGTGAAGTTTCCAGACTTGTAGATTAGCTGGAAGGTAAAGAAAAGGAAGGGATTGTTGTGGATCAATTCCCACCTGCGGAGCTGGAAGATCAAATCCAGCTAGGAGAAGCCTATGGAAGCCAAAGGACTTGGTCCTTAAAGTTCAAATTAAAGGATGAAATGCACGGCATACCTGTAACATTTTTGTAAATTTTGGACATGTGTAAACTGTGTAAGTATTCCTAAGTATTGGAACACCGAGGACGGTGTTATTCTAAGGGAGAGGGGATTTTAATACCCCCATTTTGACCCTTAGGATATTTTGTCTATACTGTAAATATTGTATGCATGTTATGTATGATTCCCATCATGGAGCTCAAGGCCAAGGCCTCGCTAGTGAATGCTCGGCCTTGAAGAGGCAAGTATTTGGTATTATGCTACCCATGTTCTAGTGAGCCATGGAAATTGTAAATATGCATTTTAATAGAAATGCCCACAACTAGCTATACAATGCAACAAGAGATGAGGGCATGATTTTTACAAGGAATGGGGGGGATATTCAAACCCTTGAACCAATCAATTCAATCCAAGTGTCAATGAGAGAACCCATGAACCCTCAACTACCCATGTTGACTTTTGTTCCCAATCATTCATTTCTCCCAAGAGTTGGTTGAGGTAGTTAATGCCTTGGGAAATGGAGAGGTATGGTTGTCCAAATTTGGGTATGGGCAAGCCACCCTTCATGGAAATTCATGTTTGACTTCTTGGGAAAGAAAAGAGTCACGAAATTTCTCCCCAAGCCATTCTTCACCCATCAGTTTTTCTCTCTCACGAGTTTGGAGCTACCTGGGCATTTTCCCTCTGCGTTTTTCTGGTTTTTCATTGTTTTCTAGCTGGGAGAAGGGCGTTTTCATGTTGCATAATTGTGGGAAGGAAGGGGAAATCGATTTGGGGTCCATAGAGGTTGTTTTGGCCCACTGAATGCTTATATATCTGTGGGAGAAATCGTTTTCTTCCTTGTGGTCGATTTTCCCTCTCACAATCCGTTTTTGGTGTGCCCACGATTTGGGGAAAATCCATGGCCATCTTGTTTCTAATCCCCTTGTTAAAAATGTGTATCCATGCCCAATGATTGTGTTTGTTGTGTGTATATAGAGTATGTTGGGGTATAGGTTATGGGTATCCATTGTTTTGGTTTGAGCTTGAGAGTCCCCTCTTCCTCGTAGAAATCATGCCCAGCTCGGGGGTGGTCTCTAAGTGCTGAAAGAATACAGGTTGGGAAAAGAACTATGGTTGGGTGGAACATTGCAGCGACATAGCTAGTTTCTTGGGACAGATTCATAATCAAGATAAGTATTCTCTATGTGTATTTAACTCTGCAATTGTTTAATTATTGACTATTAGGTTTATGAAAATCAATGCATGCTAGATATGCATGTAGTGGATCTTGCTTCTGTTGTGTTTATTTGAATTATACACCTGCACATGTGTTTTTATTTATATGAATTTGATGAAATGGGATGAGTTTTGGTAAAAAGCCCCAGAAGTGTAGTCATGTTCCCTTCCTTGCATTGGCTCGATGGGAGGGGACGTGACACAAGAATTACTTTAATTTTTGCAAAGTCGACTTTTATACCTTCCTTATATACGACATGTCCAAGTAGGATTCCTATCGAAGTTGAAAATACATTTCTTGATATTCAGTGACAGTTGGATCTATCGACATCTTTCCAACATAAGTCTTAGCCATTTGCAGTGGTCCCTCAACATAGAATAGATCGTCCAATCGTCAAAATATGCGGCCATCGTTTTGTAGATATATTCTTGGAAAGCTTTGACAACTATTCTGGAAAACACAGTGGGTGCATTCTTCAATCCAAATGCCATTGCTTTATATGCAAATGATCCAAATTCACATACAAATGTGGTCTTCTTCTGATCTTCTTCAGCAATAGGTACTTGGTTATATCCAGAAAAACCGTTGGTGAATGAATAGCATTCGTGTCCTGCAACTTCATTGATAATTTTGTCAGCAAAGGGAGTCGAAAATGGGTCTGTAAGTGTTACCTTGTTGAGTTCTCTGAAGTCGACACAGATTCACAGTCGTTTCGGGTCGTGCTTCTTAGGTTGGAATACCATTGGGCTTTCCCATTCCGATTGATCAATGGGATAGATAATTCCGGCGGCAAGCATGCTGTCTATTTCTTTCTTAACTATTTCTTTGTATTTATGCACAAGCTTGTATGGTCTCTTCTTGATTGGTTTTGTATCTGGTTTGATGTCGATCTTCATTTCTCCCATTTCCTGTATAAATACTTTCAGATGTTTATAATCTCATGCAAAGACATCTTGGAATTATTTTAAGAGGTTTGTAATTTCTGATGTTTGTTTTTCATTCCAATAATCGACTATTTTTTCTATATTGGGTCTGTTGTCATTAGATATATCTATTTCTTTTACCTTAATTTGTGCGTCCATCCATTCATGTGCTCTAGTTTCATTGATATGTCATTCACCTTCTTTGAACTGCATAAATGTTGGGGGAAAGTCTTCTCCTGTCAACCTTTTAGGATCATCTTTCTGTGAAGTTTCAATATTAAAAATTGTTTTGACCAATTTTGATGTACCTAGATGTTCTTGTTTCCATTGGAAACTTTTTCCTTATGTTTTGCCTGTTTCCATTTGTAGCCTTGTTGAGTGCTGGAGTTCAGTCGATTTGATTTTTTTACATACAGCAACTTGTCGGTCAAGTTGTTGTTGATTATCTGATGATATTTTGTTGCTTGTTGGTTGTAGAAAAATTTTCACTTGATTGCTTGCTTCTATTAATAGATCATCCTGCGGAGAAAATGTGAAATATTTGATGAAATTCTCACTTATTTCTTTCCAGATAAATGTTTCTCCTCTTGCTTATTCCATTTTATACCATTTCTTTGGTATATTGTCGAGTGTACTGAGGAAAAGGTGCACCCAGGTTCTTTCTTCTCTGTAGCCTAATCTTTTCCATTATTTTTTGCAGTTGTTGATATGCTTTTCGGGATCTTTCCCTTGTGTGAAAGTTGGAATATTTGTTTGTGCCATGAGTTTTCTTCCTCTGAATCTTTTGACAAAGTATGTCAATGCTATGGTCCAAGTATAAAGTCTCGACTGATATGTATCCCACCATCATGCAACTTGACCTGTGAAGGTCTCGACCAAACTCTGAAGTCGACCTTGTTCTCCTATATTCTTTGACACTTCCTCGACATGGGATGATGGGGATTCGCGTTCTTTGTATCTCAACTATGGGACACCCGACGACTCATTTTTCATTGGTGTGAGTGTCGTATATTCTCTGATTTTTCTTTCAAAAATATTTGAAATGATAGAGACAAAAAAACATTGTTGAGTTTTCTTTTTGGGGATAACTTATATCATCCAACATTCTCATTCTTGCAATTCATAATTATCCATTTTCCAGTCGTAGAGTTCAACATCTGAATTATATCTGACTGATGAAGGATTCTCTATGTGGATCTCCCCTTGTGCATTAGGCTCAGTATAGTCTTCATTGTTCATTACTTGATATAATTTTTGTATGTTAACGTCATCATCGATAGGTTCTGTTCAGGGCTATCCTTGTGATGGGTGAATTGGCACAATCACTTTCTTCCCATTTCCTTTGATTTTTATCCTATCTTTGTCAAGTGATATTGATGCTTTCATCTTTCTTCCCCATGGTCGGCCAACTAGGGCAGGGAAGGAATTGGATCCTTCCTTTGGATTGATAATTTCAAAATATACTTGTGTTGTTATACCCTTGATGGATGTGTCGACATTTTCCCATACCCCAATTGGTTCAATTAATCCTTGATCAGCTAATTTTAGGTAGATTCCTAGCTCATGTAGTTGTGGTCGACCAAGGTGTTACCAAGTATCTCGATTCATGATATTTCCTTGTGATCCGAAGTCGAGGACGACTTGTCGAACATAGTATCCTTCAATTTCTAAGTCGACAAGTGGGTCTACATCATTTTTATCTCTTTGATTTAGTCGACGTAGATTTTTGGTTTGCTTTTCTTTGACAGATGTGCTTCTAATATTATTCATGAGATCTATTAGCTTTGCAACTACTTCTTCTTTGGTTATTAATTTGAGAAGTTCATTAATATTTATTTGTTGAGATTCATCATTGTCTTCTTGGGATGCCAATTATTGAAAAACAATTGCTACATTATTATATAAGTGCTTCTATTCGATTGGATTAGGATAGTCATATTTACTTTTTATTTTGCTAATTTGCGGATGATCAACACCAATTTTAGTTCCTTGACGAGTTACAATCTGGAGATTCTTATTTTTAACAACATTAGACTTAGGAACACTAGACAAGATGTTAACATTCTTTTTATTAGTAATCTTTTCAAGTATGGTGGGGCAATCCTCCAAGAAGTGATCACCAACTCCACACTTTGTACAAAATTTGAGATCTGTCTGATCTTTGAAGGGACACTCTGCAAATAGATGTTCTTCACTGAGGCACGTAAAACACTGAAGTCGTCAGCGTGGTCAAGGGTCTCGATTTCCTCCTCATCGATTGAAGTTCTCATTTCTTAGATCATATGATTGGCCATCGTTTCTTTGATATCTGTCGTTTATGTCATTTCTATAATTTCTGTCATTTTTGTCATTTCTCTGGTTGACAATATTGGTCTGATAAACTGCATGATAATTCTGTTTATTCTTCAAATTTAAGCTACATTCTGTCGTGGAATGATATTTTACGTCACATATGGCACACCATCGAGCTTGATCATTCTTCATATTGTAGGTACAATATTTTGTTGAATGTGAGTCGTGTTCTTGGCAGATGTCGCAGAAGCATTTTGTTTATACAAACCAAACGTCCTGTCGGCAGTCATCTTATCGACAATAATCTTTCGTATGGCCTACCCTGTTGAGCATTTTGTACACCATAGATCGGCTTCTCTCAGGCTGATTTCGCGAATGCATTTTTTCATTTTCTCAAGTTGTTCTTCAATGAGTCGGTCGACAAGACCTATAGGATAATCATCCATTTCTATTTGTAATTCGTTTGTCAATGCATCTTCATATGTAGTAAAATCGTGTAAACAGATGTGCATTCTAGTTTTCTGTAGTAATCCATCCATGAACCATTGTATTAATAAAGTTTATTCAATATCGTACTGAATCTGGCTCAGCAAGTCTTTGAATCTTTTGTCGTAGTCCCTAGCATTTTTTGTTGGCTTTTGAGAAGTGGTTTTCAATTTCTTAGTAGCTAGATATTTTACATTTGGAGTTTTGAAGAAAGACATAAATTTTTGTTTTATCTGAGCCTTTGTTGCAGTAGGTGTTCTTTCTTTATAAGTGATGCACCATGTAAGATCCTGTTTTCGAAGGGACTAGCAAATTGCACCATTTGTCGATCTTCGCTGGAAATGGCATTGGCCTCCCATATTGACTCACAAACAAACCAATGTCTTCTTGGTTCTTCGTCTCCTTCATAGAAAGGAAGGTGTGCCATATCTGCTGCAATTTCGACTTCCAAGCTAAATGGTGGTGATGGTCGATTACTTCCGGTGGCAAAAAAACTCTTACAGTTGTTTTCTACAAGTATTATTTCTTGATGTGTATTAACAGGAGTTAATGCACATTCTTCACTTTCAACAACAATGTCACTGGCTTCGGTCGGCTCTTCGTCGGTTTTTGGGTGTCGACTTTCTTCTACAGCTTATGTCGATACCCAGGTAAAGTTCAGTTCTATCTAGATTGTACTTCTTTTCGGAGTTCCTGACTAAATCGACGAATCACTCAATGCTGGAAGTGGCTCGGGGGTGCTTTCTCACGATCTGAATAGATTAGATGAAAAATCCAGTTGCAAAATTCGGGTTGAAAAGTAACCCAATTACCTTCTTGCAGTCGATGGATCAAAAATATATAAACCTCATTACATTCGTCGTTCTGTCGACTCCAAATGCCATATTGACTAGTGTGAAGTCCTAAATCTTCTTCGACAATTTCTTACACTTGGGTGCTCTGAGTCAAATGTAATGGGGAATGCAAGGTTATAACCTCGGGTGTACTCACCTGGAGAGTGCTGCCATGCTCCATCCACTGGTCTTCATCCATTGGTTACAGTGGTTCATCATCGCCCTCTTTCTGTCGAGCTCGAATCGACTCTGGAGAATTTCTTGCAACATCTGTCACTATACCCAACTTTCTTTTTTTTCTGGAGCACACTAGTCTACTCCCTTATTTCCTCGCACCTATTCATCCTCTTTTCTCATTCAAACTTTTGGATATCTGGAGTGCTTTTATGGATCATCATTCTATCTTTGTCGAATTTCTAGGATTTCTCACTGCTAGCCATATTGTGTTCTCATCTGTCGACTGTCATTCATCTATTCCATCAGTCCATCAAGAATGTGATCGGATACCTCCCCATTGCTGACCCGAAAGATATTTAGAGAACTAGGGTGATGCAACAATTCATTTTCTCAGGAAGTATTCCCACTCTCGCTCTTGCACGAATTTTTCCCACTTTCTTTGTTTTTCTTCCCAATTCGTGTTCGGGAGCGGTGGTAACAACAGTTGTCGGGGTTCAACAATATGCGTTGCTCCCTTGTCGATCAAGAATTTAAACAAAAGCGTCCGTAAAGAATAGAGAAATTGGTCGGTGAGGTAGTTATAGAACCTTTTCTTCACGTTATTCACAGATACTCGCTCTTCAAATGCGCATTCTTCACAAAACTCGTCAGCAATTCTTTCGCACCATTCAAATAGATTTGTGCGGCCTCCTCTGGTTAATGTTTTGAGCAATTGTTGATCTTTTTCATCTGCGGGTCTTTTCATCCAGGATCTTTTTCAATGCGAACGGAACGGATTTAATGAAATTTTCATGTGTTTCAGAGAAGAACTTCTCCCATACTGCCTCGATCATGGAATTCTTCCCGAATCCTGGGAACTTCAATATCTTCAATAGATAACTTTGTTGCTGAACAAATGTTGTAGTCCTTCTTTTGTAGGTGATGGTATATGATCTTTCCTACAAAACAAGTTAAATTGCATGATTAGAAATATCTCATAGTTTTCAGAACAAATTCTTACACATAAATAAAAATGTCATACATTCATGCAATTATCTTAGCCAATGCTTTAATACAACATTTATCCATATCCCGTAACTTTCTAGATGCCTTCCAATCTCTACCAGAACATTGTTAAGAGTGTGCACAACTCCCAACATGTCAGCAAAGAGGTTTCATTCTAGATAAGTAGCAATGGAATGTTGTACAGTGCCATAGCCTACTTACCCATCACATGCATATTAGTAGTATGTTGTTCATTAATGCAATTATTCTAATATGCATGATACACAACCTAAGTCTAGGAACATAAGTATATACATCATTGAACAGTATTATTTAAACAATCAAATATATAAGAAATGACAATTCAAATACTTATCTTTGTTTGTTTGTTGATTGGAATCCCTCTCAATCTTTGCTTCCTTGCAGGAACTACTGGAGTGTGCTCCCTCTTGATCTGGATTATCTGTCCTATCCATCCTGGACCACTATGCATGCTTAAATGTGCACTAGTGTCATGATTGTGCCATCCTCAAGATCTCATGCATAATCATACATTCATTAGTATAATCTCAAAACAAGATAATCTTAAACATGTGTAGTCAAGATCATTTCATACACAGATAATTTATCACAATTCTTTTACTCATGCATATTCCTATTTGACCATAGGACTTTTCTGGTTAGTCATATCATCAATCAAAGTAAGAAGCATAATATGCCTAAACCCATGATTACTCAAACCTATAACTTCATGAATAATCATTATCAATCATACCAAGTATACTTATATGAGAGATCCTAACACAAGGTAGGATTCTAACTTGATATAGGAAAAACATACCTAGATTAGCATGCTAGCTAATATACCCGCATAATGTCTTCTTGTTCTCTTCAATGACTTGTGCTAGTAACCTACATATCTCATAGGTTAACCATTATAGAACCAAGTTATACATACTTCATAAGTATATCTTCTATGTGATCCATGACAATGGATGAATCTTTGTCTTCATGTCACCATGGTCATATGTTCTTGAACTAGAACATGATTTGTCTTTCTTGATGTACCTTTCATGTTAGCGGACAACATCAACCTCATACAACACCACAATGCATTAGTACAATCATAAGTGTCAAAACCCTAATCAATGAATATCTACATTCATAATTTTATTAAGGTGATACGACAAGTCTAAAGTTAATCAAGATTGTACTAAACTTAATGAAGACAAACATACCATAAACTTAATCATGAATAGATCTCGAAACATACCTGGATAAGTCATACCTGTCGATATTTCTTGTAATCTTCTTATTTAAGGCCTTAGCCTCATCTCCCTCTGAAACAGGAACTTCTTCACTTATGCAGGTGACCAATCCATTCTCTTCTAAGATTAACCCGATCCACTTGATTTGCAAAAACTGGATCTGGAGCTAGATTAAGGTTTGTCAAGGAAACCCTAAAAATTCAAACTTTGAATTTCAAACTTCTGAAAGGATAGAAAGATGCGCCTTGATGAGCTGATCAAGCTGGTATACTCAGAATTTGAAAACTGCAAAGTTTCACCCCTCAAAATTGCCTTTGAAACTTCTGGATCTTCTAGACAGGATCCCAAACTAGGGTTTGATAAAGCCCACCCTTCTGCCCAACCAAAAGGTTCGATCCAAAGCTCTAAACTTCAATTTTTCTGAGGAGCTTCCAGCCGTGGTCACAGACTTTAGAAATTCCAACTTTTGTAGAAGCCCTAATTTTCCACCTTTTCGATCAAAATCCCGAACTAGGGTTTCATCAAGCCCGGCCTTCTTCCCAACCAAAAAATTCGATCTCGGTCTCTAAATTTTGATTTTGATGAGGAGCATCCATCCGTGGTCTCCGATACAAGAAATTCCAATATTCTCCAAAACCCTAAATTCCCGTAGCCATGAATGAAGGTGCTCAAAATCCAATTCTGTTTTGACAGAAATATGCACCTGGTTGTTTCTGGTGTAACTCCAAAATTTCATATCTACAGGGTCTGACAATGCTTCCTGTGGTAGCCTTACCTGATATCTTTCCAACCCCACAGGTCTGACCTCAATTGGATTCTTTGAGAGAGAGTTATGCCAAGTGTCGCAACGTGACCTGTTTATAGGATAAAACACGAGAGCAAACTTGTACGGTGTTCCACGTGTCACTGGTTCAGTTTCGGCCTCTGAAAAACTTACCTGAGAAAGTATAGTCCGTGCCCTACCTGTCATTTACTAAATTTCATTTGGAGCTTCCTATCCCAAGTTATGACCTTTTTTCCTAGGTCACCTGTTTATGACTCAGATCTGGAAGAGGCAGAAACCCTAACTTGTACTGATCATAAATCACAAAGTACAACGAATTAGAGGCTTTTCTTTGGACACAAGGTACATGGGGATCTTATCTTCGACTTGTAAGATTTTCAGATCCTGAAACCTCTCGAAAATGTATTTATAGCGAAAGTGCTACGATGACTGGTTTTTGCTATATCAAGCCCTAGCTTCGCAAATGCTACAAGTGTCATAAATGCCATACCATGCCTTCTTTAAGGCTAGCTCTGATACCATGTTAGTTTTTCAGAATTTTCAATCTGATCTAAGATCTTAATTGAGAGAATAACATGTACAGCATATCTACAACATATCAATCATGGACACAATAATGCAAGCACACAACAGACATAGAGTTTCATCGGGGAAAACCAAGAAGGTGAAAAACCCCGCAACTTCCTCAGAGATAGATAGAGAAATGATACAACCCCCAAGTAGAAGAGATGGTCTTCTCTAGCAGCATCTTCTCCTCCTCCACAAGTGCGCCACTCTCCAGTGAGTGTATGAGTGAGAAAGTGAATGATCAAATAGAGTGCCTCCCGCACTCTATTTATACTTGAATTGACTTGCCTAATAACCTTTATTAGGTCGGCCTTAACTTAACCACATAACATAATGCTGACAGGGACAACCCCCAATAGGGTGGTCTAATAACCCTTTTACCCACATGAATCATACAGGGTCGACCCCATCAAGGTGGTCTAATAACCCATCAAGTATAAGTTACGACACTTACAATATAAATGACGACACTTCCGTATAGAGGAATAATAACATCTCTATAGGAATACAAACACTTCCGTATAGAGGAATAATAACATCTCTATAGGAATACAATATACATGGGTAAAATACATTCCGAAGTTACAATTACATCAACACACAGTTCCTCAATGCAGCAATGCATTGAGGGTCATTTTCAAACTGAGCATCATCCAACTCGTGTTCTCGTTCTCTCCACTCAATGACCGTGTTTACCACTGTGAACCTGTCAACAAGGGAAACTAAGCAACATTAGAACTCACCCCATGCATTAAAAAAAATTATTTTTGGTTGGGCAATGAGTTGTAGTTGCACGTTTCCGCCGTCGCAGACTATCTTTGCAAACAGTGCGACATCATCACAAACAGTCCTTGCGAGACTTGCGACGGCGCATGGTTGTCGCAGTTCCCGTAAGGAGGGTTTGCGTCGACTCAAGGGCTCATTTCCCCCAAACAAAATAACTCAAAACCTTGAAAATTAAGCAAAAAACATGAAACCAATCAACTAAAAAGTTGCAAAGATGAGTTTAGGCCTACCTGCTTCTGACAGCTCGCGAAATGGTGGACCGTAGCTACTGGAATCAGCAGTTGAAATTTGGCTCCAAATGGCTCTCCACACTCTCCAAACTTGGTAAAAACAATTGTATTTCTTTTCACTATTTTACCCATTTTATAACAAAAAATGGAATATTCCTTTTACAATTTGATGCTTTAGTGGGTTTTTTTCCATAGTTTGGATCATTTACTACATTTAAACGCTTGGTTAATTGTTTTTGACCTAGACTTTGAGTTGCAGGACAAGTTAAGTGCCTAATTAATGCCATTTTTCCCTGTGACGATCATCTCGTAAGTATCATCAGATATGAACAACTTCATTGAGCGTCTTTTTGTCATTATTTCTCTCATTAAATTCAATTACTAATGACAAGTGAGCTTACTCTTTGTTCTTTCTCATGCTCGTAAAACGATGAGAATAAGTCACCGAGTTATAGTTTATCACTTTTTCGGGCTCGTTAAACTCCTACGAAAAAGGAACCCCCCGGAGTCTCTCTTTAAGCTCTTTTCAGTCTCTGTAAATACGAAAAGATCGCCAAGCGAGCTTGATGTGTTCACGCTTGTAAAAATATTTGAATGATCGTCTCCTCGGTGATATTTTACCCCTTTTTCGGACCAAGGGGCACTACTTAGGAAAAAGGAATACTCCAGCCAATCATGACTGGAAGAGTCCTCTCTCGCGTTGTTTTACCCTTTTCCGAACGAAGAGGCTAACCTTACGAAAAAGGACCTTTGGAGTCTTCTTTAGTTCTTTTCAGACTCTCTAAACATGAAATGACGCCGAGTTTACCTTCTATGGACTCATTAAAATTCAACATTGAAGGACCCGCCATGGGACGAACCCCTCCTTTCCCAGGTTCGGAAAATATTTGGGATTGGACTCATCTATGAGATGAGCTATACTGAGCATCTGGTTACCCTCATCAAGCTCGTCAAAAACACATGAGGCACTCATCAATCATGATGGGGAAAAAGGAAAGTTTTTGTATTACACCTTTATCAGTGGCAGTACTTAGTCGTTCTTGAACATGGCTCTCATTTGCATTCACATACAGTACTTGGGTCATCTGTTTGTCCTCGAGTTTTGCCTATTTCCTTAGTTGTGTTACTCCTTTGGGTCATCCAAAGAATACTTCCATTATCGGTTTCATTAGGAATTGGTGTCATTCTCGTCATGTCAATACTGCCAAGTCATGCCATGCCCATGTTCAAGAATACATTCACCACTCATCATTTGCAGTCAGTACACCTTCCACCATGTCGGTCTATTCTGAGTCAATCTTGCATGTTACTGTACCATCCGATCTAATCCAAACATCTGTTGTCGAGTTTTGTGTTGTTGATGGGGGATTCATCATGGCCCTCCTTCGACGGATTCATCCTTGTCGACCTCAACACATCATCTGAGGATTGAATCTAGAAACCAACCAAGTACCTTGGGCTTGCATGCCTCAATGGCAGGTTACCTCGCTTTCGACATGAGTTTGCATCATTGACTCTTTATTAAAATATTTTATCTGGCGTTCGAATTCAACTCATTTATTCACGCTAGATGATATGTACTATGATACCTTGGGGATCATTGACATTAATGGTGATTTCCCTCGCGCTTGTTAACGGTGTACATCAATGACCAATAATCAAGTGGTTTCTACCATGTTCGATGTCAAGACATTTGTAATCACATGGATAGATTTGTATCATTGCGGGTTCGGCTTGAAGACCCTGGGGAGTCATGTTTTACCCAAATTGCGATGGATATTGTTTTGAGTCATATTACACGGATCCACTTTTGTATTGGTTGTGGCTGTGTTATCATCTCATCATGGATCTACGCTTGTGTCTAGTAGCCATGATTGTGTTCAGTCGATCATTACTACCATGGATCTGCAATGTATTGGTCGGCAGCCATGTTGTGATTCATACGAGACTGTGTCCTCAGAGTCAGTTGTACTGTAGCGGCATCCTCTTTCTGACAAGTCCTTTCCATTCCTTCTATCAAAGCATTTCACCTGTCAAGTTCCAACAGCTTCATGCTTTGGGGGGTATTCTGCTACACCTAAATCTTGCCATCTTAAGACTTAGTGTAAACCTCCCTAAAGTCTCCATGACTAAGATACCAAATTGGAAGATATACTGACCTATTTCTATTGGGTTTAGTGAGGTTGTCGCAGGTCACCTTAGTGCAGCATGAGACGTCGTAGGTTGTCCTACTACAGCCTGCGACAATGTCAATTAAATGGATAAAAGGGCATCTTCGAGCCATTTCTCGAAGGTGTGTGATGTGGATCTCTATCCCTAACCTATAGGGGAGCTAGCATTCAGTTCCCTAGCCCTTTGGGAGGATCCCTTGACCCTCTCCCACTATATCTCAACCTACCCTATCCTCTTAATCCTATATATATGAATCTCATTCCCATTCCAAAGGGAGGAAGTCTATAGTAATTGCATGCTGGTTAAATTAGCTTAGGTTATCTCTACTCATCTCTTGGGAGACCTATACTTCCTTTGGAGGCTTTTGCATTGGCTTGTTGGAGGAGGATTGCGGCGTTAAGATTTGGTTGTAATCATCTCTCTTTTGTACTTCCCTCTTTTGATACAGTAATATAAACTCTTTCCACCAAATGTTGTTGTATTAATGATGTTTGTGTAGTTTACTTGCTTAACCGTTTACTTAGATCTGTTACCGTTTAGATATTGTTTTACTACTTGTATTGTTCTGTATGTCTTGACAGGTCTTGTAGCTGATATCTGATGACCGTGGAGCTTGGCACAACATCAAGGAGAAAGATCTACAAGCTAGAGGTAAGACATCTAATCACTTGATCTTTAACTAGATCTAGGAAAGCAGTTTCATATTTTGTCCCACTTGTTCTAGATTCACGTTGAACTAGCGAGATCGTGCCTTAAGTCCACTTTCGGTAGATCGTCCAGTAATAGATACCATGTGAAATTCTAAAACAAAACATATCATAGAGCTGAGAATACCTCACAGTGAAAAGAATGAGCATAAAAGATTAATTACAGTGAAAATTGCAATGAAATGAGCAGTAAAATTAATCATGCATTGGAACTCAAATAGGAACAAAAATGTGTGTTATGATCCATTAATTAGTATAGTCAACAGATATGTTACAATGGACAAAATTCAATTATCCTAGGAGAATTTGAATCCCTATCAGTCTAGCATAGGAATTGTCACCACTAGAGTGCTCTGGAAGTCCCAAAATCAAATCAACTCAACCAAAACTCAATTAATTGAAGCTACTATCAATTAACTAACCAAGGAGGGTGCAATTATCAGTTTGTCATGCAAATCAATCATAAAAGGGCACATTAGATCACAATCAGTGGTGATCGGAGCTTAAACCCCCACTAGAGTTCAGGGACTCAGGTGGACTGAACTAGAACACAGAGTTAGCTCCTAAAATGTAGGGAACTGACTCTGGTGCACCTAAAATCATGCATGCAAGGCGCATTAGGTGGTTAATGGGTCCTAGATGACATCTGCACACCACTAGGGGACAAATAACATCATCAACTACTAGGAAAAGGTAAATAATGCGAAGTAGGACAAGGATGGAGTATTAATTATCCTAACAATTTTGTCATCAAACCATACTTCCAAAGTTATGGCCATAGAGTGTACTATCCGGCTTGGACATCTGTCTGAGTTCCATTCAGACTATAAACATTAAAGCAACTTATCAAATAACCTTGAGTTGCTTCTGAAGTTATAATAATCCCAAGGAATATTTTATTATTCATAAATTTTAGCTATTGTAGACTTATTCCCGAATCAAATAGATTGAACACAATGTAAGCTAGGATACACATTCTCTTCTGCAATTTTACTAATCCAAAAGTGCCAAGGAAACTTCCTAGGAACCAATCATCAATATGGATTTGTGTTATTTTACAAATCCAAAATTGTTAAGGAAACTTCATGTGAACCAATCATCAATATGGATTTTCTGGTAATACAGATAGTATCTTTTCCTGTTGTGTTGAGATAGTATCTGTGAACCAATCATCAATATGGATTTTTCTGGTAATATAGATAATATCTTTTACTTGTGCTGATAGAGTTATATTAACTTCTAGAGCAAGAGGATCAACACCACAAAAACTAAAAGACTCCAATTAGTATGGTCTAGTCTACCCCTCATTCTGAATTAATAACACAAATTAAAAGATGCCAATTGGTCTGGTCTGCTCCTCATCCTGAATCCAACAGCTTTGAATTAACCTGATGCATTTAGGGAACTCGTGCATTTCTCCTCCATCACGTTTAAAATCATGTTTTCTCTCATCTCTTTGGATGTTTTTGGTTTTGACGATCAAAATCATGTTTTATCTCATCTCTTTGGATGTTTCTAGTTTTGAAACCTCTTCGCCTGAATCCAATAGCTTTGGACTAACCTTTTAGACTAAGATTGATGCATTTAGGGAACTCATGCATTTTTCTCTTCCATTACGATTTACATCATGTTTTCTCTAATCTCTTTAGATGTTTCTGGTTTTGAAAACTTTTTATTTTCATCTGTTTCGCATTTCTCCTATCGAGTGACACCAACCACTTATTCCTTAGATACTTCTCTCATGAACATTCTCCAAGATTGATTAATCTATTAATTATTTCTTATCAACTTATAACTTATGATTAAGGTGTACTATATACTTAAAAATAAAGTAATGAACATTCTCCAGGATTGATTAATTTACTAGTTATTTCTCATCAACTTATGATTAAGGTGTGTACTCTATACTAAAATAAATCAATAGATCAAAAGAAACTTATTTTTTAACTATTTTATTTTCCATCATAATTGGTGAAGATTTCAAAGCTTGTTCTTTTTTAACTTAGGTTTTGGCATTAAGAGAAAATATTGTAATCTTTTAATGTAATTGTAATTTTTTAACCATTTTATTTTCAATCACAAACGATGGGTGATTATTTCAAAGCTTTCTCTTTTTGATGTTTTATTGTTTTTTTTGTATGGAAAGGCATCACCTTTGAACAAGAGTGTTCACAAGGCGTATGATTTCATATCGAGAAAATAGTTAAAGTCAACCACTCTGGATAAAGATTATGATCAGATTTGGACTTTCCACTACATGTTGGCAAACGAAATGCATGTGTATACTTCAAAGACGGTGAGATATATTTATAGGCATGGCACTGGTCATAATCCCTGCATATAAACTTGGGCATATATACAACTAGTTTTGTACATATAACATCACTGAGCTTCCTCATTTGCATGTCTATGCAATTCTCATCTGCATATATATGCATGCCCATGCATATATATGATGGGTGATTATTTCAAAGCTTTCTCTTTTTGATGTTTTATTGTTTTTTTTGTATGGAAAGGCATCACCTTTGAACAAGAGTGTTCACAAGGCGTATGATTTCATATCGAGAAAATAGTTAAAGTGAACCGCTCTGGACTATTATAAATATTATGATCAGATTTGGACTTTCCACTACAGGTTGGCAAACGAAATGCATGTGTATACTGCAAAGACGGTGAGATATATTTATAGGCATGGCACTGGTCATAATCCCTACATATAAACTTGGGCATCTATACAACTACTTTTGTACATATAACATCACTGAGCTTCCTCATTTGCATGTCTATGCAATTCTCATCTGCATATATATGCATGCCCATGCATCTATGTTGCAAGCTAATGTCATGGACATTGTTGATGTATTTGTAACTTTGGAAGATATTCACTTGTATATTGTATGTATTACATTTGTACTTTATTGTATCCCCAACAGAGATGTATTATTCCTCCAATTGGAAGTGTCGTAATTTGTATTTGCAAGTGTCGCAAGTTACATTGTAAGTGTCGTAACTTATATTTGATGGGTTATTAGACCACCTTGGTGGGGTCGGCCCTGTATGAGTCATATGGATGGGTTAATAGGCTTCCTTAGGAAGTCGTCCCAGTTAGGGTTAAAGGCAAGTCAAGTTAATGTATAAATAGAGAGTGTGACTCTCTCATTCTATTCATTTTCACTCACTCATCCAACTCGCATAGTTGAGAGAGAGGAGTGCGCACAAGTGGACGAGGAGTAGCTACTGAAGACATCTATCTTTTGGGGTTTGATCTTTGTGATCTTTGTATTGGTGCTCATTCTATCTCTGAGGAAGTTGCGGGGTTTTTTCACCTTCTTGGTTTTCCCCGAGGAAACCTTCTGTCTCTTGTGTTTATGATTGTTATGATGTGCATGTTATTCTCTTAGTAGGATCCTAGATAATATTTGAATGAAATTATCAGAATTCTAACATCGTATCAGAGCAAGACTAAGAAGAAGACACTGTGCAGCTATGGAAGCTAGGGCTTCTTAATTTTTGGGTTTCTCTTCACAGATCATCAAAGGAAGGAGGCTAGGATGACTCTCTTAAGGAAGGCGCATCTTTCTGTCGAAACAGAATTCAAGTCTGAGCACTTTCAGTTTTTGGCCTGTCACTGCTGCGGGAAATTAGGGTTTTCTGAAAAGTTGGAATTTTTGGAATCTTAGACCACGGCTATATGCTCCTCAGAAAAATCAAATTTTAGAGACCAAGATCGAACTTTTTGGTTGGGCAGAACCCCGGGCTCTATCAAACCCTAGTTCAGGATTTTGACCAGAAAACCAGATTTTGACAGAAACTACAGATCCAAAAGTTTCAAAGTCAATTTTGAGGGGTCAAATTTTGGAGATTTCAAAATTGAAGTATACCAGCTTGATCAGCTTAGCAAGGCGCATCTTTCCATCCAATCAGAAGTTTGAAATTCAAACTTTGAATTTTTATGGTTTCTCTGACAAACCCTAATCCAGCTTCAGATCCAGTTTTAGCAAATCAAGTGGTAAGACCTAAATCTTTTATTTCCATTTGAGTTTCTCATTAAGATGTCTCACCACACCAAGCTTGAGGACAAGCTTGAAGTGGATGATAACTTTCGAGCATGGAAGTATAGGATTGGGTTAATCCTAGAAGAGAATGAATTGGACACCTACATAAGTGAAGAGGTTCCAGTTCCAGAGGGGGATGAGGCTAAGGCCTTACATAAGAAGCACTTGGTCAAGGCCAAGAGAATCATTGTAGATTCTATCAAAGACCATCTCATACCCCATGTGTCTTCTCTAAAGACACCTAAGGAGATGTTTGACTCCTTGACCAAGTTGTTTGAAGGAAAGAATATAAATCGGAAGATGACACTGCAGAACCAATTGAAAGGTGTAAATATCCAGAATGGAGAGACCATTCAATCCTACTTTACTAAGGTCTCTCAAATCAAAGAACAACTTGAAGTTGTGGATGAAGTAGTGGAGAATGGAGAAATTGTGATGACCACTTTGAATGGCCTACCTAGGTCATGGGACTCCTTCATCCAAGGAATCTGTGCAAGAAAGAAATTGATCTCTTTCAATAGATTGTGGGAGGAATGCTCACAATAAGAATCTAGGCTTGTGGCTCGAGAAGAAAAGATGGAAAGTGAAGACAAAGCTCTCACAGCTCACACCGGGAGAAGTAATTTCAAGAGGGAGCAACCTCATCACAAGAAATCTTCTCACCACCATCAAAGGGAGAAGAAAGATCTGAGATGCTTCATATGTGATGAGAAGGGACACTTTTCCTCATAATGTCCCAGGAAAAGAAAATGCTTCAACAACAACAACAACAACAAAAAGAGATATCATGCTCATGCTATTGAGGATGATGAACCTCCTAGAAAGAAGACTAACGAAGAAAGTGGAGACTCTTCAAGTGATGAAGAATATGCTCTAATCTCTGCTCTCATAGTTACTGTTACACATGGGTGTAATGATTGGCTTATTGATAGTGGGGCTTCCAAACATATGATGGGATTTAAAGAATCTCTTATGGACCTATTTGAACATGAGTCACCTCATAAGGTGAAACTTGGGGATGACTATCAATACCCAATAAAAGAAAGTGGTGAAGCCCTCACAAATTAGACTCTGGGAAGTCTTTAAAGATGCAAGATGTTCTATATGTACCTGGACTTAAGAAGAATCTTCTCTCCATATCATCTTTGAATGAAAAAGGGATGAGAGTTGCATTTGTGGATGGCCAAGTACTTATGTGGCCAAAAGGTAAGACCATAGATGATGCAGTAGTGATTGCAGAGAAAGAGGGAGGATTGTACAAATTGAAGGGAAAACCTGAACAAGCCATGGTACATGAATCCATGGAGCCAAGTGAACTTTGGAATAGAAGGCTTGCACATGTGCACTATAGAGCTCTACCAATTGCAAGCAAAGTAGTAGAAGGTCTTCCTGAAATCTAGCCAAATCATGAAGGTGTTTGCAAAGGATGTGCAAAAGGAAAGAACACAAAGAAGGCATTTCCAAGCAGTGAAAGCAAGGCAAAAGAAATTTTGGAAATTATTCCACTCCGATGTATGTGGTCCAATGTCATCCAGTTCTTTGAGTGGGTATGTATATTATGTTTCTTTCATTGATGATTTCTCTAGGAATACTTGGGTTTATTTCTTGAAGAACAAAGATGAAGTATTTGATAAGTTAAAGGAATTCAAATCCTTGATAGAAAACCAAACTGATAAGAATATCAAGACCTTTAGATCCGACAATGGTGGAAAATTCACTTCAGGGGACTTCAAGAAGTTATGCAGTGATTCAGGGATTAAGAGGGAGTTGACCACTCCATACAATCCACAACAGAATGGAATTGCAGAAAGGAAGAATAGAACTATCATGGAAGCAGCACGGGAAATGCTTCATGACCAAGATCTGCCTATGCATCTATGGGAAGAAGCAGCAAGGACAGCTGTATATGTATAGAACAGAACACCACAGAGGATACTTGACAACAAGATACCAGAAGAAGCTTTCTCCGGTAAGAAACCAGAAGTTATTCATCTCAGGATATTTGGCTGTCCAGCATACACACATGTTCCAAGAGAAAAGAGGACAAAGCTAGATCCTTCAGGAAAGAAGGGTATATTCGTGGGTTACAGTGAAAATTTGAAAGCATACAGAATCTACTTTCCAAGGTTCAAGAAGATTGACATCAGCAGGGATGTGACTTTTGATGAAGACTCGGCATACATCAAATCGAGGAAGCAACCTATTGAAGACAATGAAGAACCAAGAGTACCCATAATACAAGACACCACCATGAACAAAGCAACTCCAGAAGAGGATCGTGAAATAGAAGATCCACAAGAGCCTGTAGATCCACCTCATGAGAAGAACTCTCACAAGAGGAAACCAGCATGGGCAAGAGAGCTTATCCAAGATACAGAGAGGTATGGTGTTCCAGAAGAGGAACACAGAGAAAGAAAAAGAACAAGGTCACACACCAGCTATGTAGCCTTACTATGTGACATAATGGACAAAGAACCTTCCAGTTATGAAGAAGCGATAGAAAATAAAGAATGGAAGGAGGCCATGGTCGAGGAATACCAGTCAATCATGAAGAATGATGTTTGGGATGTGGTCCCAAGACCAGAAGGGAAGTCTGTTGTGACTTCCAAATGGATCTATAAGATCAAGCATGTTGCAGATGGTACCATAGAGAAATACAAGGTAAGGTTTGTGGCTCGTGGCTTCTCCCATAAAGTAGGGATAGATTATGAAGAGACGTTTGCACCTGTAGCTCGATACACTTCCATTAGAACAGTACTTTCTCTGGCTGCAGTGATGAAGTGGAAGATACACTAGATGGATGTCAAGACAGCTTTCTTGAATGGTGTAGTCGAAGAGGAAGTGTATGTGGAGCAGCCACTCGGATTTGAGACACATGACAGGGAGTCACATGTGTGCAAATTAAAGAAATCCTTGTACGGTTTGAAACAAGCACCCAGGACATGGTACGGTAGGATTGACAACTTCCTGACTAGTTTGGGCTTTACCAAGAGTAAATTAGATTCCAACCTTTACTACAAGGTTGAGAAAGGAAATCCAGTGATACTCCTACTGTATGTGGATGACCTGTTTGTGACAGGTGAGGATAGGTTGATTGTCGACACGAAGAGGAAGCTTGCTACCGAGTTCGAGATGAAGGACTTGGGTATGATGCATTACTTTCTAGGTATGGAGGTGTGGCACAATGCAGATGGAATCTTCCTTGGACAAGGGAAGTATGCAGTAGAGATCCTGAAGCGGTTCGGGATGATGGACTACGAGGCCATGGCCACACTTATGGCATCAAACCTGAAGCTATTGAGTGATGCTTCGTCAGATTCGATTGATGCCATGATGTATCGTTAGATGATTGGGTCCTTGATTTACCTAACTAACACGAGACCAGATATTTGCTTTGTTGTGAACACCTTGAACCAGTTCCTGACGGATCCTAGACATGTTCTCTTGATTGCTGTAAAGCATATTCTGAGGTACCTGAAGGGTATGGTTGATTATGGGCTCAAGTATGATGTGAATCAAAAGTTTAACCTGGAGGGTTATGTTGATTCAGATTGGGCAAGCAGTGCTGCAGATAAGAAGAGCACTTTTGGGTGCTGCTTCAGTATGGGATCAGGTGTGATCTCTTGGTTTAGCAGGAAGCAATCCTGCATAGCACTGAGTACAGCCGAAGCAAAGTATGTCATAGCTTGTTCGGCTAGTTGTGAGGCAGTATGGCTAAGGAAGCTATTGTCTGATTTGTTTGATCTCCAGTTGGATGCTACTTGTATCTTCTGTGACAACCAGAGTTGTGTGAAGTTGTCTGAGAACCCGGTATTCCATGACAAGTTGAAGCACATCGAGATCAAGTATCACTATATCAGGTATATGGTGCAGAGAGGAGCACTGAAGCTCCTGTATGTTGGGACGGACGAGCAGATAGCAGATGTGTTGACCAAACCACTAGCCAGGGTGAAGTTCAAGTACTTCAGATAGAGGCTTGGTGTTCTTTAGATTGAATATACTTCCAGGAGGAATTAACGGTACACGGATGTTGGATCCATTCCAAGCATGGTGGTAAGAGGATCCTTCCCATGGTTGTGGATGTAAGTGTCGTGTGATGAGCATCAGGATGATGTTCTATATGATGATGATCAGTATGATCATGAGCATCAGCAGGATGCTCCGTGCGAGGATGATCAGGTTGATCAAGAGTATCAGGATGATACTCCAAGGCCGTGGATATGTGGCAGGTTGTGCAGTGGCATGTAATGTATTCCTGGTAGATCTGATAGGTTGAGCTGTAAGCTCGTAATCAGTCCTGGGATGCTCTTTCGAGGTTTTGCCTGGTAGCATGTAATTTATTCCTGGGAGATCCGATAGGTTGAGCAGTAATCTTGTAATCAATCCTGGGATGCTCTTTCGAGGTTTTGCGAGGTCAGCATGTAATTTATTCCTAGGAGATCCGATAGGTTGAGCAGTAAGCTCGTAATCAATCCTGGGATGCTCTTTCGATATTTTGCGAGGTCTACTTGTAATTTAGTCTTGGGAGATCTTATAGGTTGAGAAGTAAGCTCGTAATCAGTCCTGAGATGCTCTTTCGAGATTTTGCAAATGCACATAATTAGTCCTGAGATTCCACCTCTATCAAGCTGCTCGCAGAGATGATGAAGACCTACAGGAGGCGAGGCCTACATCCAGCATGAAAAAGGGCTGGCTCTGTAGAACTTCCTATGACGATAAGAATTGAGAGATAGCACCAGTGATCGAAATGACGAGTACAGCAGCAGTGACGATGATGCTCCAATGATCCAGTGATGATGATCCAGCTCCAGTATTGAAGACTTGTGTCTTTATGTTTTGATGACCTGTGTCAAGAGAATACCTTCCTAGTTAAGAGGGAGTGTTGATGTATTTGTAACTTTGGAAGATATTCACTTGTATATTGTAGGTATTACATTTGTACTTTATTGTATCCCCAACGGAGATGTATTATTCCTCTGATTGGAAGTGTCATCATTTGTATTTGCAAGTGTCGCAAGTTACATTGTAAGTGTCGTAACTTATATTTGATGGGTTATTAGACCACCTTGGTGGGGTCGGCCCTGTATGAGTCATGCGGATGGGTTATTAGGCTTCCTTAGGAATTCAGCCTAGTTAGGGTTAAAGGCAGTTCAAGTTAATGTATAAATAGAGAGTGTGACTCTCTCATTCTATTCATTTTCACTCACTCATCCAACTCGCATAGTTGAGAGAGAGGAGTGCACACAAGTGGAGGAGGAGTAGCTGTTGAAGACATCTATCTTTTGGGGTTTGATCTTTGTGATCTTTGTATTGGTGCTCATTCTATCTTTGAGGAAGTTGCGGGGTTTTTTCACCTTCTTGGTTTTCCCCGAGGAAACTCTGTGTCTCTTGTGTTTATGATTGTTATGATGTGCATGTTATTCTCTTAGTAGGATCTTAGATAATATTTGAATGAAATTATCAGAATTCTAACAGACATTGTTGTTTGTAGCTCTTGTTTATCATTACAACGATTTTTCTCTTTTAAATATTTCTACTCGACCCTCTTTTCTAATGAATGGGTTTGAGATAGTAACTTGGTTGGAATTTCAAATCAAAATCACCTGGCAAACATCGATTAAATCGCCTTGTTTCGATAGTAGCTAATTTAGTTCATTTCATTGTATTGTAGAAAAAAACATCACTTTTTAGCAATATTTGTAAATTTTAAATGGTCAGATGTTAGTTTTTGTAGTCAAAGTTTTGAATCAGAAAATATACTTAGAATATTAAAACAAAAAAAATCTGCAAGAGTGTGGTCAAAGACTAGATTCATGTATGGTTATGTGTAATGAATAAATATTCAATAGAACAAATTAAATCCACTGGCGTGAGCTTATTTCCCTATTATTATAGCATGGTAGGGAATTAGTTGCAATGCAGCTTTATTTACATGCTAGATCTATAATAAGAAAGCTATCAAATTATACTAAACCGACAAGGAAGGATGTACATTAATTGAAATAATATATGGTTATCTAAAAAAACCTTTTTTGGTTAGATATGGTATTTTGATTATTGGCCATATATAATTCAGACTAATGCATAGTAACATGGTAAATGGACAATTCAATTCTCATCAATGAGAAAGATGGTAAATTATATTAAGACTCAACAAACTATTTAATTTTAAGAAAAAAATAATAGCTTAATTTTATATAATTACAACTGTAAGACAATAACAATTTTTTTCACGTAACAATTTTGATAAATGGCATAAATATGTGCTTTGGCATGTATTTACTACTAGGTAGCCTTGTTTTAATAGCTAAGTGACTTACAGAATAAATTTTAATGGTGCTTCTTAATTCTTCTCTTATCGTAACTAAATCAAAAGTATGTGAAACCATTCTTCTTTATGAGTGAATCAATTAGTTGTTCGGATATCCACATCATCTTTTTCAGGATCTTGCATGCAAATTCTAGGGTTTGCATGCACTTTGCATGCATCCCAGTCACCAGGTTGATGCCTCCAGCACCTTAGCCACCTTATTCTAGCACCCAGGAGCTTCTTACATCAGTTCATTAGCCCTCCTAGTCAGGAAGGCACCCACTTCTCACCTACTGCCAGAGAAGGGCGCGCTTCTTCACCTACCACTGCAGTTCCACTTCAGTTACACTCAGTTAGCTCCGATTCTCCTTGATTTGAGGCTAGTTTCACTCCCGACTGACTGTTTCACTCCGTTGGACCTCCAAATTGACTAGATGACTTGTTCTGACTTCAGTTAGCCTTCCATCCGCCCTCCACGAAGCCCACTTCCGTATATCAGTGCTACACACTTCAGTTACACATGTTACACTCAGTTAGACTCAGATTGACACCTGGATGACTGGTTCTTGTGCATTGATGACCACCACTGATTGATGATGAGGACTCCTAGTTGGAGTCAAGCTACTCCATTCAGTGATTCGAATGACCTCCTTAGTCAATTCGAATTGCTCAGTTATTGTTACTGTATTGTATTGTAATTATTCACCCTTATTGGGATATTGAGCACTGTGCATGTTTTACACAGTTTTACACCATATTTTCTATGTTCATCTGTTGTGATTGATTTACTTGTTCATTAGATCTGTTGTGACTAATTTTACATGGTATCAGAGCCATTGCAGGGACAAGATTTCTTTTCTACAGGTGTTTCTACAAGAAGATTTGAGTGAATTTGCTCAAAAATTACAAAAAGTTTTGGCATGAAAGATCTCAAGGGCATTCGTTCCTGTGCATGCAAAGCTTGAAAATACTTCCAATACCACTCCAGAAGCTTGAGTTTCCACATAAATCCTGGAACTGATACATTAGACCCATTCAACATTGCTTGATCTCCAATCCCAGGTGTGATGCAACTATAAAAGGGTGGATTGTTCGACCTCATTGTTCTTGGTTTTATTGTGATTTGCAGGTTATTGTCTCCATCAATTGCATTCTCTACTTTGCCCTTGCAAGCATTTCTACATCAATGTGCACTCGCTCCTAGCAATGGAATACTCTTATTCAAAGCCTATCCTCACCTCATTCAATTATTTTGATTGGAAAGATGATATGGAGATCATATTACGTTCAAAAGGTTACTACCGAGTCACTCTTGGTCTTGAATTGGAGCCAAACACCTTGTCAGATAGAACCAAACACTACAACAAGCTTGATGAAGCTTATGGTCTTCTTTGTCTCTCCATCTCCAAAGATCTTCACTTCCATCTCAGCGGATTGAAGACACCAAAAGCTATATGGGAGGAACTTGAAACACTATTTGGAAAGCAGGACGAGCTTAGGGCTTTTCAATTAGAGAATGAATTGATTGCCCTTAGTCCTGAGAATTTCGAGACCATTAATGAATTCTTCACAAAATTCAGGAACTTGAACATGCAGTTGAAGAACAATGGAGTTATCAAAGAGGATAAGCAATTGATCCTCTCCATTCTCAGCAAACTTGGTAAAGATTATTCGGTATTTGTCTCTACTTTCAATTCCAGTCGGCTAACTACCCCGAATTGGAAGATGCCTACCTTGAATGCCTTCATTGAGTCCGTCACAAAAGAGCATGATAAGTTGATTCAAATGGGGTCCATAAGCTCCAAAGATTCATCCATATATGTTCAAGGACCCAAGATCCCGAATGGGAAAGGAAGCAAAAGAAGGGGAAGCCCAAATTCGAACCTCACAAGCAAAGAGAGAAAGGCAAACAGACGGATGCACCATCCAGTTCGAAGTTCAAGCAAAAGGGCAAAGAAGGTAATCAAAAATCTAAATGTACTTATTGCAACCGTGGCTTTCATCCCGAAATTTCATGTATGAAGAATACTATAGATCAAATGGCCCTCCTTTTGGAAAAGAACAACATAACTTTTCCTGACGGTGCAAGGAAGAAGGATAGGAATGATGATCATGAAAGAGGACAAGCACTCATGGCAACTGTTTCGAAGCCCACTACTCTCTTGATAGATTCGGGTGCATCGAATCATATGGCTGCAAATATTGATTCTTTTTCTTCATTCGATCCAAACAGCTCCATCCCCATCCATTTGGGAGATGACTCAAAAATTTCTTCAAAGGTCAAAGGTACGATTCATGTAGATCATGGAAGCTTTCAGAATGTTCTCTATGTGCCTTCCTTGGCTTCAAATCTTCTTTCTGTGTATCAAATGACACACACTGGTGAACCGAAGCAAGTTACATTCAGCCCTAATATAGTTTAAATTT
Organism: Larix kaempferi; assembly: GCA_027924585.1. Classification (NCBI taxonomy): domain Eukaryota; kingdom Viridiplantae; phylum Streptophyta; class Pinopsida; order Pinales; family Pinaceae; genus Larix; species Larix kaempferi. The sequence goes on from BSBM01000177.1 coordinate 26,724,385, forward strand.
CTGACATCAAAAGTGGAAGACTTGTTGCAGTCGGAAAGGCGAACCACACTGCAAAATGCTATGAGTTTTCACACTTTATTCCGCTTGCAAATCCCACTACTCTTCGCACACATGGTAATGAGGTTAGGAGGCTTTGGCATGAAAGATTTGGACATCTTAGTTATAATTATTTGCTTCTGTTATCAAACAATTCCATGGTAGATGGTCTTCCACAACTCCGTTCCTCGAAGGGAATATGCACTGGTTGCATTATTCGGAAGCACCCCGAGCACAGATTTGACCGCGGCAAAGCTAGCAGAGCTTCTACAGTTTTGGGGATGATACATTCTGATATCAGTGGTCTGCTGCCCCATATGTCATTAAATGGTTCAAGGTATGTTTTGACATTTATTGATGATTTTTCCCACTTTACATGGGTATTTTTTCTCAAAAACAAGTCATAAGTGCTTGGAAAATTCAAGGATTTTAAGGCTTCTGTTGAGACCGCCACTGAGAGCAATATCAAAGCTCTTAGATCTAATAATGGTGGAGAATATATCAAGGCCTAGTTGCTGCAACTTTGTGCCCAAAGCAGAATTCAGATCCAACATACAATTCCCTACACACCCCAGCAGAACGGTGTAGCGGAAAGGAAAAATCGGTCACTGAAAGAGATGGCTACATGCATGATTGAATCAAAAGGTTTGGATACAAATCTTTGGGCTGAAGCAATCAATGTTGCTGCATACATACAGAACCATGTTCCACATTCATCCATGAAAGGTATGACTCCTTTCGAAGCATTCTTTGGTCACAAACCGGATGTGTCAAATTTGAGAGTTTTTGGCTCTACTGCATGGGCTAGAATTCCTTCCAAGAAGAGACGAGCTTTGGATCCACAAACTATTGAATGCATAATGATAGGATTTGGGGAAGAATCAAAAGCATATAAACTCATGGATATCAGATCTAAAAAGATATTCATAGAGCGCAGTGTGCAATTTGAAGAACCGCTTCAAGAATTGCAACTAGTCGAGGAAGAAACTGTCGTTTCACTGCCTTCACCAGAAGAAGATCCGTGCAGCGATAATGAAGGTATGAGTTCTGATATTTCTGATATTTTAGCAGCACATGATGATCATGACATATCAGGTTCAGAATCCGACCATTATGATCCTCCTCAGTTACCAAAGTGAGCCCAAAACACTCTTCAATCTGCTGGTTCGAACCTTGGAAATCCTGTTGATCCGAGACGAACAAGAGCAGAATTTCAAAGAGCAGGTATGGCTCTTTCTATTTCTGATCCATTACTTCCTGAGATTTTTTATTTGATGACTGGTTCAGATCCCACATCATACTATTCTTCCCACTAAGATCCGAGATGGCAAAGTGCCATGGATGAAGAGTACAGTTCTCTTCAAAAGAACAATACATGGGAGCTAGTTTCTCTTCCACCTGGAAGAAAATTAGTGAAGTGTAAATGGGTCTACCGCACGAAAGTTGTTTCTGATGGCTCTATCAAAAAATACAAAGCAATTTTGGTGGCAAAAGGTTTCTCCCAAGTCCAAGGAGTGGACTACACTGAGACCTTTGCACCGGTTGCAAAGATGGATTCCATCCGCCTTGTTTTGGCTATTTCCGCATCCAAGCACTGGGAAGTGCACCACATGGATGTGAAGAGTGCATTTCTACATGGAGACCTTGATGATGAGGTATATATGCAGCAGCCAGAGGGCTATACATCAGATCCATCATTAGTTTGCAAATTGAAGAAATCTTTGTATGGGTTAAAACAGACCCCAAGAGCTTGGTACGCAAAGATGGACTCCTTCCTTCTTTCTCAGAATTTCCAAAGATGCAAATCTGATCCGAATGTGTATCTTCAGCGAGTTAAAGGTAATTTTTTGGTTATTGTACTTTATGTTGATGATCTTCTCATTACTGGTAGCACTCTTACTTCAATAAACAAGCTAAAAACTGCCTTAAATCTAGCTTTTGACATGAGCGATTTGGGCTTGCTGAGTCACTTTTTGGGCTTGGAGATAGATCAAAATTTTGATGGGATCACTATATATCAGCAAAAATATGCTTCCAACCTGTTATTGAATTTTAATATGGCTAAATGTAAGGCAGCCCCATTCCCATTCCTCTCAGGAATCAGTCTTGAGGAGGGAGATTCTACACCGCTTGCAGATTGCAGTATGTATCGACAGTTGATTGGTTCACTACTTTATTTGACACACTCAAGGCCTGATATTTCATATGCCGTGAGTGCTTTGTCAAGGTATATGCAGCATCCCCATGAGCTTCATTAGCGAGCAGCCAAGCGGATCTTGCAGTATGTGCAAGGTACGAAACATTTTGGCATACATTATGCTGCAGATTCTGAGCTTGATTTCATTGGTTTTACTGATTCAGATTGGGCAGGTGATAGCATTGATCGGAAGTCCACTTCCGGTTATGTTTTCATGATTTGTCATGGTGCTATTTGCTGGTCCAGCAAAAAGCAGGCAGCCATTTTACTTTCTTCAGCAGAGGCAGAGTATCGAGGGGCAGTCAATGCCTGCATTCAGGCAGTTTGGTTGCAGGGTATTCTTTCCGAGTTTGGTTTTGGTGGCACTACTTCGACTGTCCTATTTTGTGACAATCAAAGTGCTATCAAGATCTCCACAGATCCAGTTCAGCGGCAGAGGACCAAACACATTGAGATTCATATGCATTACATTCGACAGTTGGTGCATGATCGCACCATCATTCTGCAATATTGCCCTACTGATGAGCAAATTGCAGACATCTTCACCAAGAGCTTCACTGAGAAGAAGTTCTCTTACCTCCGTTCACTGTTGGGGGTGATTTCCATCATGGTGGAGACAGATTGATCCATTATTATGCTTTAGCTTGAGGGGGGGCTTTCTTCCCACTGGGTTTTCCCTCTTTCCTCACTTAGTTTATTTTCAACATTTTTTGGATTATTGTATTGGGGTGACCTTCGGTCTTAGTTACCAGGGCCCCACATTATTTTTTGCACATCATAGTCTATCTTGAGGGGGGGTGTTTGGATATCCACATCATCTTTTTCAGGATCTTGCATGCATTTAGGGTTTGCATGCACTTTGCATGCATCCCAGTCACCAGGTTGATGCCTCCAACAGCTTAGCCACCTTATTCTAGCACCCGGGAGCTTCTTACATCAGTTCATTAGCCCTCCTAGTCAGGAAGGTGCCCACTTCTCACCTACTGCCACAGAAGGGCACACTTCTTCACCTACCACTACAGTTCCACTTCAGTTACACTCAGTTAGCTTCGATTCTCCCTGATTTGAGGCTAGTTTCACTCCCGACTGACTGTTTCACTCCGTTGGACCTCCAGATTGACTAGATGACTTGTTCTGAATTCAATTAGCCTCCCATGCGCCCTCCATTGAGCCCACTTCCCTATATCAGTGCTGCACACTTCAGTTACACATGTTACACTCAGTTAGACTCAGATTGACACCTGGATGACTGGTTCTTGTGCATTGATGACCACCACTGATTGATGAGGAGGACTCCTAGTTGGAGTCAAGCTACTACATTCAGTGATTCGAATGACCTCCTTAGTCAATTCGAATTGCTCAGTTATTGTTACTGTATTGTATTGTAATTATTCACCCTTATTGGGATATTGAGCACTGTGCATGTTTTACACAGTTTTACACCATATTTTCTATGTTCATCTGTTGTGATTGATTTACTTGTTCATTAGATCTACTGTGACTAATTTTACATTAGCTTCCTTGACGTTAACATTGAGGTGGGTGTTCTTCCTGAATACAAAATTCCCACTTAGATGCTCCAAAATATCATTGATGATAGATTTGACCTTAAATAAGGATAGAGTATTTTTCCAAAATCAAGAATTTGTTTGCTCTTGGTTAATTTTTATCTTCTATAAACAACCTCAAGTTATACCTTGCTCCTATAATTGTTGATGATAACCTTTTGCCTAACTTTCCTCCTTCTCAGAAGGGTGGGAATTCAGAGCAACCTACCCTTGTTTATTTCATACATCTCAAATTTTAGTGGAGCAATCAACGTTTATGTGTCCCATGTGCCTAGCATACCATTATGAAGGAATGTGAGATCTTATTTAATCTAAATGCTTTTAACTTACGGACATGTAGATGACTCTATAAAGCAGGGTAATGCATTGGCATGTGAACCATTTTAGTATATTTCATCTTAGATATAGATATGAATTTTATACAAAAATAAATTGTATTACCTTAATCTCGACCCTTTGAAATTTATCTTGTTTATTTTATTTTATTTTTCCGATGAAATAATCATGGGAAACCCTTTAAGTACTTCCCCATGATTCATGGATGGTAAAGAAGGTAAATCGGAAACCCTGATTATAGATCCTAAAACTGAGGGGATCAAAAGAGTCAAACCCATGACCTCCCCTATATGGGGAGAGAGATCTCACATCTATCTCAAGACCACTTAAGCTAACCCTTGGGGCTAAGATGATCTTGTGTGTATTGTAATTATGCTTTCATTTAGTATGCTTAGCACCATGAGGAAGTTGCCCTTGTAATTATGAACACTGACAGACATGTTCCAAAACATGAGGAAAGGTTCCAAAACATGTTCATGGAGACGAAACCAATGGGGATATGAGTCCATAAAAGGAAAGGAAAAAGGGTCCAATGGGGAAATAACTTATACCTTATGATGATGTTATTACCCTATCCATAAAACCCCTTGATTTCATTCTCCTATTTCCATTTATCCTTAACTGTATGCTAAACTTGAATTTAGAGCTTAGTTAAATGAAAGGGGAAATGTGAATATGGGAGCTTAGTAAAACTAAGCTAAATCCTATTTTGTAGTAACTGCCTCCTACCTTTGTGGAATGAAGAAAAGGGTGGAGGAAAGACTCATGTCTCTCACTTATTCATTCATTGATGGATGCAAATTCGAATCGTAAGAGAGAAGCTTGAAGAAAAGAGGGTTCTTGAAGAGAAAATAAGGGTTTGGATGAAGAAAACTCGTCCCAACTCCGATATGAACCATGGAGAAATGAAAAAAGGATGGTCAGTGAGATTAGACACCATTGAATAGCATGTAGATACCATTTCAAATCCATGAAGATTGTTGGCATGTTAGGTTGTCCAAAATACCATAAAATCTTTATCAAAAATGTAATGTCCCCAGCTTGACCCTATTGCATTAATATTGTAAATGATGTAAATATTGTTATTTAGTCATGGCGAGGAGCTCAAGGCCAAGGCCCCGCCACTGATTTGTCATTTTATGTATCGGCAATTAGAATAGATGCATATGGTTCTTGTGCTAGCGGTGCACAATGAAACATCGGACATCATGTAAATATGCAATTTTAATGAAAAACCCACAACCAGCTACGCAATGCAACAAAAGAGATGGGGGCATGATCTTTACAAGGAAGAGGGAGGGAAAATAACTGAACCCTTGAGCCAATGGTTTTAATCCATGTGTCAATGAGAAAGCCCATGAACTCTCAACTACCCATTTTGGGTTATGGACCAATCATTTAATTCTCCCAAGAAATTGGTTAAGGCAGTTAATGCCTTGGAAATGAAGAAGTATGGCAGCCAATTTTGTGCATGGGCAAGCCATCAACCTGGAAATTCATGTTTTTGCTTGTAGGGCAAGAAAACACCCACGAAATGGTGCCCAAAGCGATTCTGAACAGTCAGTCTTCTCTCACTCATGCAATTGGAGTTACCTGGGCCTTTCCCTGCACGTTTTTCATCCAAATCCTGCATTTTTCCATGCCTGGGAGTTCGTTTTTGCATATACATTAGCTTGGGAGAGAAGGACCACGATTTGGGGACTGTATGGAGGTCGTTTTTGCCCCCGAATGTCCAAGGACGTTTTTCTAGAAACGGATTGGCTTCCCTGGGTTGTTCCCCATCTTCCCATTTCGTTTTTGTGTGTTCCCATGTTTTTCAGAGTGAGTTGAAACCCCATCTCATGCACCCCACTGTGGAAAGCGTTTTCCTCATGCCCAGCACTTATGCTTTTGCTGTTATATGCATCCATCTCCTAGCCACCTCAAAAACCCAATTGCTGGTTGGTATGGTTGATTCTGGTGTATCTGTGGCTAAGTGAGACCCTGTTGTTCCCTAGTTCCTTGTGGAGATCATGCCCAGCTCGGGGGTGGCAGTGGTGCTGAGAGATTAAGAGCACACTGGCCTACGGTTGGGTGGAACGTTGCAAAAGCGTAGCTGGTTGTTTGGGACTACTTCATTAAGATAAGTATTCTCGTGTTTGTAACTTTGCAATTGTTCCTTTGATGAATAGCTGGAATGGATTATGGATGTGCTAATGAATTTACTTCCGCTGTGTATTCAAATGATTATGCATTTCCATATGCCCCTTTATAATTCTGCAAAGGTCTTTATTTAATGACTGTCACGGAATTTTGAATGTATGTTAGATATCAGCATGATTTATTTAATCTCTGTTGTGTTCTATAGCATGCACATATACATGTCTTTGTATCAATCAGTTTAATTTAATGGATATGGGGCTAATTGCCCGGATTGAGCACAATGATCCTCTCTATCACGCTGGTATGATAGAGGGGACATTACAAAAAAATATTCACGTTGCTACAAATGAAATCTATAAGTAGGATATGTCTTGGTCTCAAATTGATCATATTGAAGAGCACAAAGATGAAGAGAATGTTTGGGTGATTGAAGAGTAGAAAAAGGATGACTTATGTATGGAGTGAGGGATGAGTACCAAGATTTGTGCAAGCTAATAGATTGAACAAAGAACTAGTAGTGACTTGCTTGATTGGTATCTTGGAAACTTTTAGTGAAAATAAGATTTGTTTGGGAAACCTTGCCAATATTGTTTGCCCTACTTTTTTCATATCCCAACATGGGGGTGATATTCTACAATAGAATAGCCTATGGTTAGGAGGAAATCAGTCCCCCCAGAGTTAGTTTCCTTGGAGCTTCATATTTGAAAATATAAGTGTATGATGTTTACTTTTTGTTTATTAACTTAATATTGTAGAATGATGAGTACAATGAATTCATTTTCATGAGATTTTGAATGAATATTTCCTATAGATGATGGAAGCTGAGATTGACTAAATTATGTGGCAAACATATATGATTAAGTTTTGAAATTTCTTGAATGAAATTTGTTTGACAAAAGGAACTATGTGAAAGAATGGTTTATTTACCATTAAAGACTAATAATTGAAGGTTATAATTTATGTGTAACTCCCTATTGAGTTGTTAAAAGTTATCATTGGAAAAGAATGAAAATTCTGAAAATAGATTTCGAATAGGTGCTCATAATCTTCCTTCGTGTTTTCTAAGTGAATATTAGTATTTTGTTGGCATGCACTCCCTTGGCTGATTTGAAAAGGGTATATTTAATAAATTAGTAAACATATAACAAAACATTAAAAAAAATCATCAAGGGCTTCACCCTCAAAACCCTAAATGGGGGCCTACTACCCCACCAACTAAGGGAGGGGAGGGGAGGAATTCCCCATGGACTCCCTTAGTTTTGCGTGAAGTCCTTGAACCCCAACCAGGATGTGACTAAGTCTTTCTCTATGGATGATTGTTGCAACAAGGAAACAATATTAATGGCCTAAAATGACGAAGGATATTTTAGAATACATTGTAAGATGGATTGAATGCTTGCAAGTTAAAGCTAAACACCAACATCTAGTAGGCTTGTTACAACATTTGTCATTTCTGGACTGGAAATGGGAGGTAATAGTTATGGATTTTATCATGGGATTGCTTGGGACAATTAAACAACATGATGTTATCATGGTCATAGTTGAAAAATTGAGGAAGGTTGCTTACTTTATTCCCATCAAATATACACATAAATAGTCAACATTGCACAAATATTTATGAGGGAGAATTTTAGATTGCATCGGATGCCTACAACAATCATATAGAGATTCAAAATTTACACCAAAATTTTGGGAAGGACTATTTGAGGGATGTGTGTGGTATTGTTGGTGAAATATCATAAAAATGAATAAATAACTCTAATATTATAAAATAAAGTTATCCCACATGCATAATGTAATTAAATATCTTATAACCATTCTTTATATAAGAAAGGTGGAAAACTATTTATCCCACATGTGTTATGGGATGTAAATATTTCATACCTCTTGGTATATAATAGAGGCGAAGGAGACCCTTTTGAGTATGTAGTGATATATTGTGAAATCACACATCTCATGTTGTGTATGTAATTTGTACACACATGATTGTGACATGATGTGAAGATGGAGAGTGATGCATATGTGGAGATGCCTTGTATTGTAAGATGGAGATTTCTGATGAATATAGAATACCAAGCCTTCCGTGGATGTTTCCCCATTTGGCATTTTACCTCGTATTTCTGGTGTTCTCTTTTTCTCTTTCCTCCTTGTTCTTTCTATTTGATTATTGTTGTTGTATGGATAGGAGGCTAGGGTAGTTATGTTTTTCATGTTATGTATTGTTATATGGTATTCACATATTCTCATATTCTAACAAGGGATTGGGTACATAATTAAACTTCAACACTTCTTATCATCCACAAAAAATGGGTAGATAGATATAACAAATCAAACACTGAAAGACATGCTTCACATGTATGTTATGAACAACCCAACTAAGTAAAAAGAATACTTGCACCTAGTAGAATTTGATTGTATCAATGGAAATCCAGAATCATTAAAAATAAGTCCATTCAAGGCTCTTTATGGAAGAATATATGATACTCTAGTGATTTTGGATTATACAGTGAAAAGGGTCATGCTTGGACCACAAATGCTTAAGGAAATGAAATAAGAGATTATCCAGACCAAATAAAATCTAAAGACAACTCAAGACAAGTAGAAGAGTTATGTAGACAAGAGAAGAATGCATAAAAAGTTTAAATAGGGAAAACATATTTATCTTAAAGTTAAATGGTGAAGGAGTTCCTTGAAACTCGAAACTTGCTCTAAGATTGAATCTAGATACTATGATTCATTTGAGATCCTTGAAAGGATGGGGTCAACAGCATATAAACTTGAATTACCTTCTAATATTAAAGTACATAATGTTTTCCAAGTTTCATTGCATAAGAAATATGTACATGATCCTAACCATTATATTGATTGGGTTGTGATTCAAGTGGAACCACAAAAAGGGTTTCAGCCAGAACCCTTGTGCATCTTATATAAGAAAGTGCCATTTCTTTGAAACTGGGTCATTTCTTGGGCAAAGATTCAATAGAAACACTTTGGACCATATGAGGCTACCTAGGAGATGGAGGATTCCATGAGTGAGGCATATCCTTTCCTATTTTAGTCATAACCATTGCTAAAATAAAAGAACACCAAGGATAATGTTATTCCTAGGGGAGGGAGATGTAATGTCCTAGTTTCAACACTTTGAAATTATCTAAGCTTGATCTTGTATATTTTTAAATGCTTTGCATAGATTTATTTTTAAACTATGCCTTATTACAACATGAGTTAGACATACCATGGCAATTTTAAATACCTATAAACATTGATGTTTTGCAATTTATAAAAAGAACTAAGATTGATTGAGCATGAGCACCTAAAGCGATATGATTCCATGAGATGGAAAAGGTAAGGAAGTATATGGGAATGTTTATATGCTTAACAACCTATGTTTCATTTCTTCCCATGTTGTGATTACATTAATCTTCACTCTTTTATAATGTTGATATTGAATCTAGCTTATAGTTTTATGGGAGACAAGAGAAGTGGATGTAACCAACTCCTATATCTATGAAACCACCTCCTATATAATGGCAACTTATTCCCCCTGCATTACCGAATTTATGAAGATTTTGATTAGGACTCTTCTTGTCTTCCTTCACTCAAGCAAACGGAGGAAATTTCAAATGGGTAAGGGAGATCTTTTTTAAAATATATGTAGAGGAGAGAAAAGAAAATTTTTACCTTAGAAAAATATGTTGGCATACTAACGCATTGAACAACCATGAAACGAGGCCATTGGAACCTTGTGAATAGCCCAATATCCAAAAGAATTTATGTTGGATTTAATAGATAATATCTTGACTTTCTATTCCCACACTAAAGAGCATTGGAGGGAGGGACTTATAAGGGATTGTTGAGGAAGGAAGGGAGTATCCTCCTTGTGTTGTGTGGGGTAGGTGTTGTGAGTGACAAAAAGTTAGTTTGACTAAAGAACTCAACAGCCAATTACTATGATGGAGAGATATATGTATCCACTAAGTTGATCTTGTTGGTGAGTGGGTTAAGCTAACTGAAAATCGCTAATCCAGATTCTTTATCAATATTTTATTAGATTTGCATACATGTTAATAAACAAAAGGGAAAGAGGATAAAAGAAGAAAACATGTTTCCAACATTTGTCTGAAGCTTTTTAGTATGCATGTGCAATCAAGCTACTATTGCAATGTCTTTAACATTCTTGCACACACTTAAACAAAATACCTTCCTCAAACTCCTTTGCACAAACTTAACAAAGCATGTAATCAAATATAAATTACTTTTAGGTAAAGTAATCCATTTATATATGAAATTCTTGCATTTTCACATAAATCAACAATAACACTTTTTTAGGGTGAGGGGGATAAGATAAAAAATGTTACAACAAATTAGATACATTAATTATGAAGCAACATTCCCTTCACTGGAGTCCAGATCCTCTTGTCCTTAGCCACGCGTATTGGTCATCTACCGATGGCAATATTGAACCTTACTACAGTGCAAAAGCCAACTAATATCTCTTTGATCTCCACACAAGTTCATCGTGTTGTTAATGAAATAAAATAGTAAGTCCTTATCAACAATAGAAGCATGGGACAAAGAGTATTCTCACCAAGTCACTCTTGATTTCTTTAGAGTTTAGACACTTTCAATCATTTTCTCTGTCCCTTTCTCTCATCCCTAGATCTTGTATTTGTAGGTCGGGATGGTGATAAGTACAAAGTTTGGAGTGAAGGAATGTTGTACATGTGTATGCCATGCATGAATTTCAATCGTGGGTTTCAAACTCTCAAGATTTCTTCTTTTTGTGGGCATTTGAGATGTGGTTATGCTTTTATTCTTGGGAAAGTGTAGTTGACCACAATTTTCCTTAATAAATCCTACGAGGTTCACATTGTTTCTGAAGGAAAAGTGCAACCCAGTGATAGAAAATCATGTAAACTCTATATTAACCATGTGGTCTTCTTGTTTTTAGCTAATTGTGACTGGGAGTGCCAAATATTCATGTATCATAGACTAAGGGTGTAAAATGTTTGTATAACAATTACTTGGTTGATCTTTTCCTTGCTTCTAAGATGGGAAACTAACCTGATAATTCTATATTATATTCTTCTTTATAGTGGTATCATGGCCTTACTAAGGCTGGAATGTATAGCAAATTGCCTATAGCTTGGTGGAAAATTGCTTTGTCTTAGTTAGTTGTTTGGTATTCAACTTTCAAAAAAGATAAGTATCTCTTCATTTACTCTAAAAATTATTGTTATGTTTTTAAGAAATAGCATGTGTGCCTTATGGTTGAATGCATGCTAATTTCCTATAGGATTAGAAATAATATCAACATCATAAAAATGCACAAAGTATAGGTAATATGGAATAAATGTTAGGAAATAAAAAGGAAAAATACATATAATGATCAAGTAGACACAACCAAGAAGAATATTTTTACCGTGAAAAACCCAAAACCGAGAAAAACACCAATAATAAATCTATTACTCTTGACCACTACGGCCATCACTAACCACTCACAGGAAATTTACAATGGATTCACTCAAGCCCTTAAGTAGGCTTCGTCACATGAAATACCATGGGACACCCAAAACCATGGGCCCATAAACCACCAATGGTAAACCCATATTTGAGTCTTTTTGTAAGTCAAGTTTAACCAAACATTCCCCCTTTAAACTTGACTTGGGGTAATCACCAACCCCCCTCAAAGTTTTAACCAAGTATCCAGAAATACAACATGTCCACCCTCTTCAGTATACCTAAATCTACCTCTAGATTTTTCATAGGTGCCTCACTAAGCCAGGTGTACGCATGCCTTACCAGGTCTAACAATCATATGCCAATTTACATTGTGACCAAATTCCAACTCCATAAGAAAAATGCTTCTAGTGAATTTATCACTTCTTCATCTATATCTTCCATGTGCTCATCCTCAATTTTTACCATGCCTTTCTAGTTGTAATTTAACATGGTTTGCATACCCATGAACCATCACTTTAATGTGTGGTATTTATCGCATTCATTTAGTTTTCCATCGACCAATGTATGAGTAGCTTGGGTTCAATACAAGTAACCATAGCTTCCAAGACATTTACATTTTCCTTCAACCTCGCTTTGATACTAGTAATTGTTAGGAAATAAAATGCAAAAATAGATATAATGATCAATCACACACAATGAAGTAGAATATTTTTACCATGGAAACCCAAAATTGGGAAAACCACCAATAATAGATATATTACCCTTGACCAATATGGCCAAGGCATGGCCAATCCGGCAATCACCAGCCACTCACAAGCAAATTACAATGGATTACACGAGCCCTTAAGTAGGCTTCATCACATGCAATACTGTGGGACACCCAAAACCATGGCTTATAAACCACTAACGATAAACCCATCTATGACTCTTTTATCGAGTCAAGTTTAACCTAACAATGCATAATGAGGCTCACCTATTAGAGGAAAATTAACTTGAAATGATCTCATGAAATGTAAGAGTAAACAAATGATGCCATATTTCAAGGTTTTAGTTTGCAAATATTTTATTGGTCTTCGAATTGGATTTCCTCCCTATAATGGCCTATAACAAATTTTATTCACAAAATAAATAGTATGTTGTTCTTTTACATGCTTTTAGACATGACTTGAGACTCCTTAGATAAGTACCTTAATGTTTTACCTTGGCCATAGATCATTCATAGGAGTTACTGATCAATGCCAAAGTTGAACTTTTATTCAGTGATTTGTCCTTGGAATTTCAATTCTTACTTCTCAAGATAAACTAAAGGGTTGTTGGAAGTGATTCTCTCTATCTTAGACATTTTTATTTTTCCTGTAGAAAAAATTCATAATTTTTTTAGATAAACAAAATTGCATTCTTTATAAATGCTTCACAACATTTCCATCTAGCTCATATAATTTGAGCTCCGTTCATAACACCATATAGATAAGTTGATAGGTGCATTCACCCTCATACAACAAATAATTTCAGGTGAAAAATATAATCAGTAGGAAGCATAGTCCAGTTATGTTCCCTCATGATACACTTCATGAAAAAACAATCCAATTATGGTCCCTCATATAGAAAATTTGCTAAATAGTAAGTAACCCCTCAATCAAATTATGTCATAGTGTCCCGCAGGTGTGATGCCAAACACATCTTGCTAGGTTTTTAACACCGATTACAATAGGTTTGCAAACTGATTTATATAGTTAAACACATTAAACATAACCAGTGACACACAACACATTACACAGAAATTACCCTGGAAACCTCTCTCCCAGAGAAAAACCAACAAACCAGTGAGCTTTCGCTCGTTTATTAATGAAACACTCAAAATAGGTGTTTACAACTGTGACTTGCTAAACCACATATTGAACTTCATTACATGATCATGCTACACACACTAATTCTCATAGTACGGTACATCATGCATAGACATTACATCTTATTTATAGATGCAATACAACCAACTGCTCATTAATGACAATCCATAACTTCTAACCACTTTCAGTTATTATGTTACAATCAATTTGACTAGGTCAACTTTGGTCGATTTCTTGTTGAGCTCCCAATAGTTCCATCGACTTCCTGTTGACCAGTTGTTTGCCTTGAACCAAAAAACTATTCCAGTTGATCAACCGACAAGACTTCATCATCTGTCGCCTCTGACTCCAATTGACTATCAAATTTTCCAATCAATGTACAAGCAAAGAATATAGCATTCCCAATATTCTCCCAATTGTTGTCTTCTTTGCATAAACAGGATATTTCAAACTTCAATTCATTCAAGTAGGGATAACAAGCCCATCTTTTCCCTTCGCCAAGAAAAAATGTATATTCTTACCGAATTAGTCAATGAGTATGCATCATTCTTCACCATGTCTACCTTTTCCAGTAACACCTCCTAGTTCTCCACCATCTCCCACACAAAATGGTATTGAACATCAATGTGTTTCATCTTTGAATGATATACTGGATTCTTTGCTAGAAAGATTGCACTATGACTATCACAATCCAACTTAACAACATGTTGTCCAAACCAAACATTTGAACACAACCTCTACAACCAAACAACTTCCTTACATGTATGAGTAGCTGCCATGTATTTATCCTTAGTAGTCAATAGTGCAACGATCGACTTCCTTCTACTCATCCAACTGACTGCTCCCCTGAATAGTTTGAACACATATCCATTGGTCGATCATATGCGGCCAATGTCTCTAGCCTAGTCGAAATCGTCAAAACCATGTACATTTATTTCCTTGCTGTCCTCAGTCTCTCCTCCATAACGAAGTGCATAATTCATTATGCCACACATATACCTGAATACAATTTTGACTATTGTCTAGTGCTCTTTTCCAGGTGTCAACATGTACCTGCTCAATACTCCCACTACATGAGCAATATCTGGGCACACACAACATGTACTCCTTTTCTTCTTGTGTCTTAGGACATTGTTCAGTAGATAGCTTGACTCCCACAGGAATACGCACCTTGACTGGTCAACTCTCCTGCAAGTTGAAATGTTTTAGGACTGTCTCAACATATTTCTTTTGACTTAACCAGAGTCTTCTATCTACTCGATCTCTTTTGATTTCCATTCCAAGAATGAAATTTTCTACTCTGATATCCTTCATGTCAAACTTAGAGGATAACTATAGTTTCACCTCCCTTATCAAGTCCATGTTATTCCCAATTAACAACATGTCGTCAACATACAAAACTACATATATGAAATGACCACCGACTTTCTTCCAATACACACAATGATCATCTTGACTTCTAATAAGCTCTAGTTGTTGGATATACTTGTCAAATTTTTGATATCACATACTGGGTGATTGTTTTAAACCATAGAGATACTTCTTAAGCTTATACACTAGCTCTTTTTCTCCATCCACTATAAAACCTTCATGTTGTCTCATATATATTTCTTCTTCAAGATCACCATGAAGAAATGTTGTCTTTACATCCATATATTCTATCTCAAGATCAAATGTTGTAGCTAAAGACATTAGTACCCCTATGGAAGTTAGCTTAGCAAGGGGCAAGAAAATTTCACCAAAGTCAACTCCCTCGACTTGCGAATATCCTTTCGCTACCAGTCAATCCTTGTACTTCTTGACTTGTCTTGTTGTATTCAACTATTTCTTGAACACCCACTTATTGTCAACAGTTTTCCTTCCATTTGGTAATGCAACTTCATCCCATGTTTTATTATTCTTCAAGGATTCCATTTCCTCTTCCATATCCCATTTCCAAATTTTACCCTCTATCGAGTTGATTACTTCCTTTACCATCCTAGGATCATATTCTATGGAAGATAACCAAAAAATTGAAGAAATATTGGGTGGAATGTACCTTTCTTGTTGTTTCCTTGCTCAACCAGACCTCCTAACATCCAAATTATCTAGTTCCGCCTCTTTTTCGGATTCAGACGATTCACCTAAATCCATACTTTCATCATTCATTTCAAACTCTTGCTTTTCTTGTTCCTTTTCTCTTTTATACTCTTCATCCCTGGAAGTTCCTCCAACTTCTCTGAAGATCACATCTAGACTATAAACTTCCTTCCTCATCTTTGGATTCCACAACTTATACCCTTTCACTCCATCCTTGTACCCGATGAATATGCACTTCTCCAACTTGTTGTTGAGTTTAGTTCTTTTCTCCTTAGGGATATGCACAAAGGTGTTGAGCCTAGCCCAAATGGGGCATTTTTTAACAGGAATAATTTTGAGAACTACAGAGTTAAGCGCAGTTAAGTTTGAACAATTTTGGGATAAGTTTTGGTATGCTGCGAAGTTGCGCGCAGCATAGTGTCGGAGGAGCTACGAGGTCGGTGCTGCGAGGAGTACAGCGCCGTGATGTGCCACATCAATGGAGATTCGGCTAAGCAGAGCATGGACGGATGAAGGCAGTTATTTTGGTTAGGTCATAGAAGACCTATTTTTGGAAAAGTTTGTCGATAACTACCAAGCAGTGGATAGGTGCAAATCGGAGGTAGGTGACTGATCACAACAGGAAGAAGACTACTACTACTCAAACCAGTCATCTAAGGATCGAAAAAGAAGGAACAACTCGGCGGAAGCAACCTGTTGGCATGCATATAACAGAAGATCCACTGCCAGATATCAGTAGTACGGTTTTGGGAAAACCGCGACAGTTTTGTAAACCTAAGGGTTCTTCCTTCAAGATGTAAAAGACATGACCTACGGGTCTTGATCTATAAATAAGGAAATTTTGTAAAGGGAAAGGGTTAACTCTTCATTTTTTCGATTAGTATTGAATATTGTGAGATCTGTTAGAGTAAAGCATTGTAAAGGCTCTGCAGCTGAGTGCGCAGAGACCTAATTTTGGGAGACAAAGAGAAGAGCGTCTACAGCTGAGTGCGCAGACGAAGAACAGTTGTACCCTTTCCAAGATAAATAAACAACAGTTCTTGTGGACGTAGCTTCCCATCCGGGGGGGTGAACCACGTTTAACCATTGTGTTATGTGATTGCTATGTATGATTGCCATTAATTTGTGATCTAATTTACTTACAGTGCATGCATGAAGTTACTATTGTCTATTATATGTTTACTATTATTTGTATTCGCCGTGGAAAGGATGGAATAAGATGCTAAGTAGTTCATGTAGGGAGGAATATTAACAGTAAAGCACCTATAAGTCTCAAATGAATGGATCGATGAGGTAACCACACAGTTAATTGTTAAGGATTGAATCGCAGTATCAAAGCACACAGCACTATGCATCTCACACATTTGCATAAGTTATGATGTTTATCAAGCTAAGTAATGATGAATGATTAAGGATTATCGAATAAGAATTGAATAGAAGTGATCAGATCTCATAAACCCACTGCGTGGTTTGGGGATGCACTAAGGGTGCAAATATCTTTGTTCCTGAAAATACTCGACGCGGAGTAGAAGACTCCGCACAGTCATTAACCGCAGCGCGCAACTCGTACCGCGCTATACATAAGTCATTTGAAAACACTCGCATCGCAAGGTTGTGGAAACTTGCTTCTGTAACCACCCCCTCAACTTTGCCTCGGGTGAGACCTCAAGCTGCTTGCAGTCTGTTGCCGAAAGGGCCAGTGAATAGGGGTTTTGTTGGTATCTTGTACCGCGAATTACCTGGGTCTACATTGGAAAACCTCTAGAATAGTGCTGCGACCAACAAATGGTTTCGTTGTCGCGATAAGACCAGTGATGCGATAGTGTATTCAGAAAATTAATGTCCGACAGTTGGCATCCAGAACAGAAAGAAATATGGGCTTGGTACGATAAGATCATAAGAGACTTCACAAAGAAAGAAAACAGACATCCGCGACTATCTGATGTACAGTGGTTGAATGGATACTTGTGGAGGGACATCCACGAAATTTTTTGGGCTTCGTTTCCAAACGAGCTACACGAGTGGATATCGTGCCTAGCAGAAAGAAAGAATTTTTCCCAAGGCGGAATACCTACAGATTGGAGTCTGGAGCTTACTGAACAACTCAAAGCAATCGACAGCCCACTGTCACAAGTAGTTGACTTCTAGGTTGATAGCATATTAGAAGGATTTGTGACCGAATTTGCTGTAGATATGCTGAAGTCCTACAGCCAAGCTGAAGCATACTTCTTCGAAGGATTCAGAGGTAAGTTCCTAAAAAACCTCAATCTATACATTAAAATGCTTTTAGCTGAGAAAGGTGTTTTAAGAATGCAACAATAGTCCTAAATCTGTCATGGTAGAGAACACATACATTGATTCTGACGAAGAAAACCATACTTTGAGAAGTGGAAAGAGATACAAGCCTACTAACGAAAAGAAACCCACACCATCTAGAAACCGTATAGATACCGAAATTCCATGTGATATCAATAATACGAACACTCAGTTATCAGCCACAATCCACCGTATTATACCTCGGAATCAATCAGTCCAGAACCCACCCACTGCGAGTGTCGCGCAAACCATCCCACAAATCAGTAATACTAGTAACACCGCAGGAGTGAGTTCTCACAACACTACGACTCAGACTATTCCGCAAAATATTGTCCCTAGTACAATCCAGCAGCCTGTGTCTACTTTTTTCATAGGGAATCAGTTCCAAAACAGTACACAATCTAGAAGAAGAATGACAGATAACGATATAAAACTGCCAATATTCAAAGGAACGGGTCAGGAAGACCCTGATCAGCACTGGTTTCTATGCGAATCCGTGTGGAGTGTTAAGCAAGTGACAGATGATGCTATAAAGAGAGCGCGGCTCATAACTACTTTTAGAGATAGAGCGTTGCACTGGTTTATGAAGTATTCTCAAGCACAGCCGAGAACCCTAGCAGAGATCAAAACCGCGATTGCAGCAGAGTTTAAGAAACCCAAATCAAAATCATAGTGCATAACAGAGTTGAAAGAAATCAAGCAAAAACCTACTGAATCGGTTTGGGAATTCGACCAAAAATTCAAAACATTGTTGGACCAAGTGAGCTTCGTTATAGCTCCGCAATAGCATCAAGAATGGTTCATTGTTGCGTTGTTTCCCCACATCAGACAACCACTAATGCAACAGAAGGTTGTATCTCAAGCTGAGGCCTTGGAGATCGCAATGAAGTTGGAAGCTTCACCAATTGGAGAAAGTAGTTCTGGGATGATACAAATTCAGAACCAATTGGCTAACTTGACATTAGAATTACAAGGTATAGAGAATGGAAAAGAGCAGAGACATGAACAACAACATGAAGTTTGGTGCACAAGATGCAAAGGAGAGGGCCACACTAGAGAACATTGCCCCTTATTTCAAGAATACCTTAACAGTGGCACACCAAACCCAATAAATATGAATCAGAACCAGGCACCGTGGTGTAAAATTTGTCGAAGCAGAGGACACAGGCCTGAAGACTGCTACCTGATACAAAAATATGTAAAGACACCTAAAAACTTAAACTGCGATTTATGTAAGTCAGTTGGACATGATGAGTCCAACTGTCGTGCTTATGAACTGATGAATGAAAGAAAGCGAGATATGGAAGCAATGCGAGGTGCTGGAATGTACTGTGTTCAGGAGGAAAATCAGCCAAAGCAAGAGAACACCCACTATGATCAAGGAGGATATAGAGACCGCGGTGGTGGATATCGCGGGAAAGGAAGAAATACTAGTCAAAATCAAGGAAGAGGACGAGGCCAGGTCATATGCTATAACTGTGGTCAACCAGGTCATGTATCAAGAAAATGTACTAATCCATGCACCACTTGCAACTACTGTAAATTATTTGATCATGTCATTGAAGATTTCCCTGTGCTTGAGGTAGAAATGCAGAAGAGGAGAAGAATAGAAACACCGAACCCTAACATCCAGTTGACCGCATCAGAGAACAGACCTACAGGTTAGATTGTCAGCGCAGTAACGCAAAGTGGTGCTGATACAGGAAAAGACAACAGCACAGAAGCCTCGACTTCTGGAACAACTGATCCTAAGAAGAACCCTGTAGAAACAGTAGGGATAAGAAAAGCTCCTAGGAAAGCACCTCCGTTGAACTTACAGAAAAAAAAATAAATAAATAAATATATATATATATAAAGAAGTGCGAGACATGTTTAAACAACCACCACCTACTTCACCAAGGATCCCGCCTGCAAAGTCAAGAACCACAAATAGAAGACATGCCACTAACATATGATCAGACGCGCACTGCACCATATGCCTCTAATTTTGTTGCGCAGTTTCTGCACAACTACATCAAGTTATTAAAAAACAAGGAAATTCTTATGGAATTGGAAAAACTAATAAATCAGTACGAATCATGCAGTAAGAAAGGAATAGCACATGGCGCAGTACATAACATTAGAAGTCCCAAAAGAACCGGCAGGGAAATGCGATTCACTGCACAGATAGGAGACTATGAGATGGACGAGATCATTCTTGATCTCGGATCTGAAGTGAATGTCTTAACCAAGCAGACATGGCAGGCGATGGGAAAACCAAAGTTACAATGGTCACCTATACAGTTAAGAATGGCTAATCAAGGCATAGTTATACCGCTGGGAAGGTTAACCAATACCATTGTCGACATTGACGAAGTGCGAAGTTATGCAGACTTCGAAGTAATTGAAATTGTGGATGATAGCAATCCTTATCCAGCACTACTGGGCATCGATTGGGCAATGATGAACTCCACCATCATCAATCTAAAGACAATGAAAATGATATTTGAAGGAAACGACATAAGGGTCATTGCACCATTGGATCCTTCATAGGGGGAGCGATATGTTGAACCTATTCAAGAAGAGTACAGAGCTCAAGACCTTGACCGTATCTATCAAATGACAACAAATGTTGCGGATTATATTGATCCTACTGTGGATGGAACGCTCAGCTGGCGCTGCGATAGTTCTTGCATCTCAGACTCAGAGGCAGGATTAGAAAACTGGAAACACAGAATGCATGACGTATCTGCCAGGAGATGCGCGACAATTACAAAGTCACTCCGTTGGATTGGAAAGCAAGTCCAATCCCCACTTATGATGGTACAACTAACGTATATTCATTTATCAAAGAATACACTGCAGCAGTGGCAGATGAACATCACGTCACAGCATTAGACATGGAACTCAGAGAAACACCTGCCAGATGGTGGGCTACACATAAAAAGACAATGACAACTTGGGACAAGTGCAGAATAAAACTACAAATTAGATTTGCTGATAAGGTCACACTACCATTTGAGAAATATAATGGTCAGAGGGATCCAGGAGATCATATCGCAGCTTGTGTACAAACTTGGAAGGAAAGACCGCAGACATAATGGGTACATCTCTTTGTGCATACGTTGGAGGAGCCTATTCCAAAAAAATGGTATCTACAGGAAGAGACGCCCACAGGAACCGCGGATTGGTCCGTCCTTACTGCAACCTTCCAGAAGGATTTTAGTTTTCAAGATGACCAATCGACTATACATGACATACTACAACTGATCAAGCAAAAGATATTTAGCCCACATCGCAAGGAAGAAAATATAACACTAGAAGAGTTTTTTGACACAAACAATGCACTTGCGAGTCTACAACCAGATTGGTCAGAATAGATAGAGTAGGCTTTAGACTGCTACAACATAGCTGAAGAAGTTGAAGATAGCGTCATGGAGGATCCACGCAACATAAAAATCCCAGAATTAGAAGGAATACACGAGGTAGAAGGGCCTCCACTAGAAATTGCAGATATGAGTGGACTGGTTAAAACAAAGAAAGTGAACATCGGCACCCCTGAAGAGCTGAAGTTCACAACAATAGGAGACTATTGGGATGATAACACAGTTGCAGAGATCGCAGCTATACTACAGGAATATCACGAAGTATTCCCAACGAAGTTCACAGAGATGAAAGGTATCCTGGGAGACTTAGGAGTGATGAGAATTCCTCTTAACCCGGGAGCAAAACCTATTAAACAAGGGCCATATAGACTGAATCCACACTACAAAGAACGAGTTAAGGAAGAACTCGATAAGATGTTCGATGTAGTAATTATTGAGCCGGTTGAAGAATCTGAATGGATAATCCCAATGGTCATCCAAGACAAGAAAACAAAGGGTGAGATTAGAATCTATGTTGATCTCAGAAAGTTGAATGATGCCTCTATGCATGATCCATTTCCTACACCTTTTACCGATGAAGTACTTCATAACGTTGGAGGGAATGAAGCATACTCTTTTACTGATGGATTTTATGGATACCATCAGATAAAAATTGATCCAGCCGATAGGCACAAAAGCACTTTTGCAACAGAATGGGGGTCATTCCAGTATACAGTGATGCCTTTTGGCTTGAAGAATGCACCAGCCATATTTTCAAGAGTGGTGATCGCAGCATGTAAAGAATTCATCCACAAGTTTTTAGAAGTTTAATTTGATGATTGGACCATTTTTGGGTTACTGAAGAACCATGCCGCGAACCTCAGAATGATGCTGGAAAAATGTAGACAGCATCATATTTCATTAAATTTAAAGAAATGTATTTTCTGTGTTCCTTATGGGATTCTGCTGGGACATATCATGTGTAAGCAAGGGTTGATGGTTGATCCAGCGAAGATAGCAGTTATTGTAAACTTGCCTACACCAAATTCAATTAAACAATTGCGCACTACACTAGGGCATACCGGATACTATAGGAAATTCATAAAGGGGTATGCACAAATAACCACGGCAATGGAGAAGCTTTTAAAAAAGGATGCACCGTTCATTTGGAATGAGGACTACGAGAAAGGATTCGACACATTGAAAGAGAAAATGGTCACTGCGTCAATCCTAGTTTTTCCAGACTGGGAAAAGCCATTTCACGTACATGTTGATGCTTCATGTATAGCATTGGGTATCGTTCTTGCGCAACCAGGAGAAGGAGGAATTGATCATCCCATTGCATTTTCCAGCAGAAAGCTATCATCTGCTGAGAAAAACTATACCACTACTGAAAGGGAAGGACTTGCAATGGTATATGCACTACATAAATTCAAACACTATTGGCTTGGTGCGCACTTCTCAATGTTTACTGACCATTCTGCATTAAAATATCTGGTCAATAAGCCAATGTTAGGGGGGCGAATTTGCAAATGGCTCTTACTCTTCCAAGAATACGATTTTGAAATAATAGTTAAACCAGGCAGATTAAATTTAGGCCCTGATCATCTATCAAGGATCGAGTCAGGAGAAGAACCAATGAATCTAGAAGACAATATGCCCGATGTGCAATTGTTTGCTATACAGGTTGCCGATGATTACTATCAGGATATCATTGACCTTCTAACTAATGGGTTCGCACCTACTGAATTCACTATGCAACAAAAGAAGCAACTGATAGTGCGAGCCGCAGACTTCACCATTATCGCAGGACAACTCTACAAGTTAGGGCCTGATGACGTGCTGTGAATATGTGTATTAGAACATGAGAAGCCATGTATATTAGCTGATGCACATTCAGGATTCGCAGGAGGTCATTATGCAGGAAGGGCTACTGCGCAGAAGATATTGCGCGCAGGGCTATGGTGACCTACGATTCATAAGGACTCCAAAGAACATTGCCAGAACTGTGATGTATGTCAAAGGACAGGGAAACTGTCAAGAAAAGATGAAATGTCGTTGGACCCTCAACTGACCTTACAGGAATTCGAGAATTGGGCAATTGATTTCATGGGACCTATTAACCCACCGGGAAAAAGAAATGGTGCGAGATACATTATTACAGCAACTTATTACCTCACCAGATGGGCAGAAGCAAAACCACTCAAAATCTATAGCGCAGCTACAGCCGCGCAATTTATTTTTGAGAACATCCTTACACGATTTGGATGCCCAAAAATTTTGATGAGTGATCAAGGCACCCATTTTCTAAACATAACTATTGAAGCATTAACTGAAGAGTTCTACATCCATCATCAGCGCAGTACGCCTTATCACCCACAAGTGAATGGCACTGTCGAAGCATTTAATAAAGTACTTGAGAATGCGTTAACCAAGGTATGCAATGTAAACCTTGATGAGTGGGACCTACGCATTCCATCTGTATTATGGGTGTACAGAATGACATGCAAGAAATTAACTGGACATACACCTTTTAGATTGGCTTACGGATAAGAAGCAATAATGCCAATGGAGTACATTATACCCAGCTTGAGAATAGTTGCATTTACAGGGATGGCAAATCACGCAGCACTAGAAGAAAGGCTATCACACTTGCTTGGGTTGGAAGAAGAGCGCTTCATCGCGAGATTCCACTAGCAAGTGCAAAAAGAATGAGAAAAAGCATGGCACGATCGCCACATCAAGAATAAGTCTTTTCAGGTAGGTGATCTAGTCCTACTGTATGATAGTAAATTCATGAAGTTTCCCGGAAAATTTAAAATGCATTGGCTTGGACCATATACTGTAATAGATGTTACTAACAGTGGCGCAGTCCAGTTAGCTACTTTAGCCGGTGATACACTACCCAATTTGATAAATGGAAGTAGACTAAAGCTTTACCGCGATAGTTCTACTCCACAGCATCAAGTATGACCGTAAAGAAGGAAAAGTTTCTAGGTGCCAAATATAGTCGAAATTGGGCACTAGAAACTGTGGAAAAGTCTGTACATAGACTGATAGAGATAGATCTATATAGACTGATAGAGATAGATCTATACAGCGCACCGCATTGGAAAAAAAAACAATGCGCTGTTGTGACATTCAAAAAGCAGCAACTGGAAAGAAAAGAAATTATATGCCGCGAAATCACTGCGCAAAACCAAAGATTGCCTGCCGCGCAGTTCGACGCAAGAATCCAAAAAATAGCCATTACAGTGTCGGTTGGGAATATAGTCGTTATACAATAGCTTCCTACCGATCGCTCGGGCATTTAAAGCACGGATAGCCATTCTGATCACAATTTTGAAAGACAAGACAACAAAAGCAACCGGTTTTGGCCAATGGATACCACCATTAAATGCATATCTATCCGTTCAAGGGCGCGGAGGAGGGTCTGTCGCACCTATAAATAACACTGCATATCGTCTCGCGAGCATATCAAACACTTAGAATTTTCTGCAAATACTTCTGTCTGAGCTAGTTTTCG
The DNA here is from genome assembly GCA_027924585.1 of Larix kaempferi. Lineage (NCBI taxonomy): Eukaryota > Viridiplantae > Streptophyta > Pinopsida > Pinales > Pinaceae > Larix > Larix kaempferi. The sequence continues at coordinate 26,749,239 of BSBM01000177.1, forward strand.
TAAGCTGTCTACAACCGTTGAAAGTGTTTGCATGCCTAAGAGATTTTCATTTGAAGAAAAGTTCATGGTTGAAGAGACTGTGAGGTTGTTCCAATATAGAGGAATTGACGAATTAATGAGAACCCCAAACAAGAAAATCGTTAAAGAATCGGAACAAAATCCGAGGAGATCACCAAGACACGGCCCCTCAATGCAAGACAAAGGGAAAAATCCAGCAGCGCCGAGATCAAAACTACCGCAGACAAGTTCGGTAGGGCCAAAAAAGCCCCTTGCCGATAAAGAGATACCGTTAACTATGACTCCAAACTACATCTCGCCGCGTGAAGTGGATGCACCGGCTATTAGACTGATGAAGAGTCCAAAGTATGAGATACCACTCTCACCAATATCGAAGGATGTAGAGGTGGACAAAAATCTGTTAGGAAAGATTCCAGAATGCAAATGGGAGGACTATGATCTGCTAGCAATGCAGAAGGAGAAGCCAACTGAACCAAAGTTCCCACGGTTCCAGCCCGACAAATACATGTGCTGGAAGAAGAATGCAAAGGGTGACCTCACCTTGGTTGTCGAGAGCTGGTTGTTAGGAGTAGCCAAGTTGGGGCTGCTCAACCTGCTAAGGCTTCCACATTTCGACAGATCACCAGAGCTCAACACGGTGGTGCAAACTCTTATGGCTCTCATCCACCAGGGTTATTTATGGCTAGACCAGAATATCGACCTGTCAATTTACTTAATCCACCGTATCACTGGATTAAGAAGAAGGGGAGAAGACCCAAGGAAGTTCTTCCGAGGAAAGACAAATGATAAAGAGGTAGCAACATTGATGAAGCAAACACAATCTGTGATCAAAGGGAAGCGAGGCTTCTAGACGGAGGACATAAAGGACAAGGCAATACGGTTTGTCATGCATCTATTAGCGGGCAAAATCTTAAGAAAGTGCAGACCGTTAGAAGTAAATGCATGCGCAGTACTACTTGGCAGTGTAGCTGCCGAGGGACAAGAATTCAATTGGTCCCAATATCTATTAAATGAGTTCCTTGAAGAACTGAATGATACGCAAATCAATGGTGGAAACATCCACTTCACCTGGGAACCAAAGCAATATGTCGGAGTGGTCATAAACACTTCGGACTGCAGAGGTGCTAGATTTCAAAATCTATGGGCGAACTTGAATCCAGAAAGACAACACGAGACAGCGCTGGTCTTTTACACATATTATGACCAGCTGTGTGGGGCCATCATGCTCACACCTCGCATACCAAAGCAGGTAACAAGCAAATATATTCGCATTATAAATTTTTATGCTGCGATGAAATGCATCTCCATTTCACCCAAAGCGCAGAAGAAGAATGATGATTAGTACCCAGGAAACTACCATATGTACGAGGAAGATATTGAGAACTTAATGAAGGAATGGCCAGCTGAATTCTAAATTGAGGTCATGGATATTGAAAGTGATTCTGGAGAGGATAACCCTATCCCATGTCCCATTGTAGAAGATAAAGAATCAGGCAAAAGGAAGGATGTTGGAAGTCCTTCGGGGCACAAGGAAAAAAGGAAGAAGCAGAAAGCAAACAAAGACCAATTAGACACAGTGCTTCGCAAAGATGATCATTTAATGATTGCCGCAAGGGTAACTAAACAAATGGAGGAACTTTCGACAGACAAAGAGAAGAAGGAAAAGGCAATTCAAGACAACTTAAACCAGAACCTCACTACGCTGCAAGGGTTATCCCAAAAATTTGATGAAGTTAGCAGAAGATTACCCTTGCACCACGAGTCAGTAGTTGAGAAAGGGTCCGTGGGGACTCCAAAGCAACAAATAACGGTTCTCGCGAGGTCTCGTATTGTCCATTTGCAGCCACTATCTATCAGATTGCCATTACAAGATCAAGCAATGCTAGATACAAAGAATGTAGAGCGTGTGGAGCTTGATCTTGCAAGCATACCATTGCCAGGACTCCATTACTTGCAGATGCAAGTTGCTGAAGAAATGCATGAGAGAACCACAGACGCGCTAAAGGAGAGCTCATGGAGAGATATGGTACTGCAGGAAGAGAATGATCACCGGCTGATATTGGAGACAACGATCACTGCGGTTGCAGAAAACATTGATGAGTTTGAAGTACAAATATAACCAAAAGATAATATTGTAAAGATTGGCGATCTGGTCAATAGTCTTAAGAATGAGAAGGAAGACATGGAGATTCTCCATGAGTCTGAAATTGCTGGCCTGAAAGCACAGCTCAATCCACAAACTCCACCAAATGAATAGCAGTTAAGACAAGGAGCAGTGAAGACCGCAGCATAGAATATTGCTATCGAAGTCACCAAGTGCTAAAGTCTACTAGAAGCAGCATTGAAGGCATTTAGTGCCCTTGAAGAAGATCAACAATTACAGGAAGTAAAGAAGGAAGTGAAGGAAAAACAAGAATCACTAGAAAAGATGAGTGAGGAGGTTAAGGCACTGCCAGCAAGGGAGAAACTCCTAAAATACAGGGAAAACAACAACCTAAAGAAGGAAGTTAAAGCGTTGTGTGAGAAGGAGACAGAAATGGGCGATAAGTCACAGCCATTATTAGAAGACACTGGAACGATCTCACAGGAGATCGAAGAAAAGTTAAAGGAGCTGAACCAGAATCAAGAGAAATTGGAAGGCCAGATCGGCCATGAGATAACACTTGAAATGGTAGAAACACTTGGGCAAATTGAATAGGATACGAAGCCCGCAGTAGAAAAGCTTACGGAAAGATTCAACGATTTCGCTGCGAAGATCAGCCCAGAATCAGCAGAACACCTTCAAGGATTTCTAGGTGGCTTGGGGGTGAGCCACATGTAAGTGTTAGGGGCCTGTTGGGCCTAGCCCAAATGGGGCATTTTTTAACAGGAAGAATTTTGAGAACTGCGGAGCTAAGAGCAGTTAAGTTTGAACAATTTTGGGATAAGTTTTGGTATGTTGCGAAGTTGCGCGCAGCACAGTGTCGGAGGAGTTGCGAGGCCAATGCTGCGAGGAGTACAGCGCTGCGATGTGCCACGTCAACGGAGATCCAGCTAAGCAGAGCATGGATGGATGAAGGAAGTTATTTTGGTTAGGTCATAGAAGACCTATTTTTGGCAAAGATCGTCGATAACTACCAAGTAGTGGGTAGGTGCAGATCGGAGGTAGGTGACTGATCACAACAGGAAGAAGACTACTACTACTCGAACCAGTCATCTAAGGACCGGAAAAGAAGGAACAGCTCGATGGAAGCAACATGTTGGCGCACATATAACAGAAGATCCGCTGCCAGATATCAGTAGTCCGGTTTTGGGAAAACCGCGACAGTTTTGTAAACCTAAGGGTTCTACCTTCAAGATGCAAAAGACATGACCTAAGGGTCTTGACCTATAAATAAGGCAATTTTATAAAGGGAAAGGGTCAACTCTTCATTTTGTCGATTAGTATTGAATATTGTGAGATCTGTTAGAGTAAATCATTGTAAAGGCTCTGCAGCTGAGTGCGTAGAGACCTAATTTTGGGAGAGAAAGAGAAGAGCGTCTGCAACTGAGTGCGCAGACGAAGAACTGTTGTACCCTTTCCAAGATAAATAAACAACAGTTCTTGTGGACCTAGCTTCCCATCCGGGGGGGTGAACCATGTTAAACCATTGTGTTATGTGACTGTTGTGTATGATTGCCATTAATTTGTGATTTAATTTACTTACAGTGCATGCATGAAGTTACTATTGTCTGTTATATGTTTACTGTTATCTGTATTCATCGTGGAAAGGATGGAATAAGATGCTAAGTAGTTCATGTATGGAGGAATATTAACAGTAAAGCACCTATAAGTCTTGAATGAATGGATCGATGAGGTAACCATACAGTTAATTGTTAAGGATTGAATCGCAATATCAAAGCACACAACACTGTGCATCTCACATATTTGCATAAGTTATGATGTTTATCAAGCTAAGTAATGATGAATGATTAAGGATTATCGAATAAGAATTGAATAGAAGTGATCAGATCTCATAAACCCACTGCGTGGTTTGGGGACGCACTGAGGGTGCAAATATCTTTGTTCCTGAAAATACTCGATGCGGAGTAGAAGACTCCGCGCAGTCATTGACCGCAGCGCACAACTCGTACCGCGCTATACATAAGTCATTTGAAAACACTCATATCACAAGGTTGTGGAAACCTGCTTCTGCAACCACCCCCTCAACTTCACCTCGGGTGAGACCTCAGGCTGCTTGCAGTCTGTTGCCGAAAGGGCCGGTGAATAGGAGTTTTGTTGGTATCTTGTACCATGAAGTACCTAGGTCTACATTGGAAAACCTCTAGAACAGTGCTGCGACCAACAAAAGGCTTCACACCCAAACACTCTGAGACGTGTAAGAGAGGGATTCTTACCAAGCCATCCTCATATGGAGTCTTGTCGACCAAAATCATCGATGACGGCCTATTCACTAGGTATCATGCTATATCAACTACCTCTGCCCAGAATTCTTATGCAACTCCTACACCACTAAGCATGCTCCTCGCTTTCTCCGTCAGCGTTATGTTCATTCTTTCAACAACTCCATTCTATTGATTCATGTATGGAGTTGTGTTTTATAGAGCTATACCATGTTGTCTACAAAACCGATTGAACACCTTTCCACGTAATTCTCCTCCATTATAAGTTCTTGGCACCTTGATCTTTTTACCAGTCTAATTCGCCACAAGGGGTTTTAACTCTTGAAATTTCTCAAAAAATCTTAGATTTCTTCATCATAAAATACAACCATGTCATTCTGGAGAAATTGTCTATGAAAGAAATATAGTACCGATATCCTCCTAGGAAGGGACCAACACATGTTCAAACACATCACTATGTATTAATTCCAATATTACCTTAGCGCCAGTAGCACCGGATGAGAATCTTACATGACTCTATTTACCATAAATACAATGTTCACGGAAATCAACTTCTTCAGAACAATCAGGGAAACATTCTACCATACATTTACTATGAATAGCACAAATACCTTTCTCACTTACATGTCCTATCTGTTGATGCCACAACATAGCCAAGTCAACTAGACAAGAATATATCCCATCAGAAAAACGACATATCACATTAGCACTTTTGTTGGTGTCTATTCTTCCCAATAGCTTATACAAGGTTCCAATCCAAACTCCTCTCATCAGTACCATCGCTCCTTCTTGCATGTATCTTTCTCAAATATAGATTATACACCTAGATTCCCCATCTTACTTACCGATATCAGGTTTCGGGTCAAACACGAGATATACAGCACTCATGGAAGTGTTCTTATTTTTCTATCTTTTAGATTCAGTCAAACATCTTAGTCGGTGAGTCATCTCCCAGTAGGACATCACCACCATCAATCTTCTCATGCTCACATAACCACTCTCTATGAGGTGTCATATGATAGGACGCATCGGAGTCAGTCAACCAAGAGTCATGATCTGACTATGTACTTGAGGAGGCCAAATACACATCGCCTTTCTATTCTTACAAAGACTTACCATCAATTGACTAACCTTCTTTAAACCCTTTGTCTTTCTCAACTTTTGTCGACTTGTCATTCCGTCTACAATGCCTGAATTTACCGCACCACAAACAAGATTTTGTCGTTAGACCAAGGGATCTGTTCTTAGATCTACTCCTCGACTTCAATCTCCTACCATAGGTTTTTCCTTTTCTTCAATCTATCGGTCAACCTCATAGCATCAAGGCATCATGGTTCATACATTTCATGGTCTCTTGTCTCATCTCTTCTAAAAACATAGACATAACCACATCATCGGTATTCATTGTGGTATTATTATTTCCAATAGCCACGAGCATGTTATCCCAGAAGTCTGGCAAAGAATTTAATAGACTTATGCATTTTTCCTCCTTAGTGATTTTAATATCTACATACAATAACTGAATGATAACAATGTTGAACGCATTTAGGTGCTCTGTAACCGAGTCGCCTCCACCCATCCTCAGAAGATATAGCTTCTTCTGAAACAACTTTTCAACCATAGATTTCAACTGGTACAAGTTCCTAAACTTTTCTCATAATTTCTTTGCAGTGTCTTCTTCTGATACATTCAACAATACAAAATCTGCTAAACAAAGTGAAATTGTACTCCTTGTCATTCTATCAATCTTTTTCTAGTCTTCCTTCAACACACATGCTGGAGTCTTTTCTCGGTCGAGTACAATCCATTGTTCTCGATCTTCAAGGAGATCCTCCATATTAAGCTTCCAAAGCTCAAATTTTCCCCATTAAACTTTTCAATTTCTAGCATCGACATGTTATCCATTATAGCTATAAATCAATGCTTCTAGAATACTCCCACTGTAACAGGTACTCCCCATATCTAGGACCAAGCTAAAACACTCAGCAACAAAGGCACCCCCCTGCAACAAAATACAACTCTAATACCAACTGTTGGGTTCTTAATACCAATTACAACATGTTTGCAAACTTATTTATATAGTTAAACGCATTAAATATATGCAATGGCACACAACACATTAACACACTACACAAAAATTGCCCTGGAAACCTCTCTCCTGGAGGAAAACCAATGAGCTTTTACTCATCTATTAATTAAACACTCAAAACAGGTTTTTACAACCATGACTTTCTAAACCACAAACCACACTTCATTACATGATCATACTACACACACTACTTCTCATAGCATAGTACATCATGCATAACAAGTACATCTTATTTATAGATGAAATACAACCAACTACTTATTAATGGTAATCCATATATTCTAACCACTTTCAATTATTTTGTTATAGTCAACTTGATTGGGTCAACTTTGGTTGATTGCACATTGATATCTCAGTCGTTTCATCGACTTCCCGTCGACCAATCATTTTCCTTCAACCAAACAACTATTCTAGTTGGTTGGTCAACCAGACTTCCCTCGTATGTCGCCTCCGACTCCAATTGACTTAAACTAAATGATTATTGACTTTGTCAATCGATGTACATGCAAAGAATATAGCATTCCCAACACATATAAGTATTTCTAAAAATTATGTTTTCTCATGTTCCATATCACATTGCTCCATTCAGATTCAAGAGATATAAAAAGAAATTTAAAAGTCAACAAAAAAGGAAGAAACAAAGAAGAAGTACATTGTTAGTCTACAACTATAAGTACCTCATTGTGAAATTGGGGGTGATAGTATTTAGAATGTAACCCCACCCTCTCCTCCAAAATATACCACTGCCCATGCTACAAATGAAGACCATCTTTTGAAAGGACATCAACATCGATGTTCATTTCCCTATAAATGTGAGCATACATTATATGAGTAAAAGATGTACTTAACCACCAGACTTCCTCCGTTAAGGGTAAAAGAAATAGATTATTGCATGCCTACGCCTTTGTAACCCATTTAATCACATTCATGGAATCCCCAAACATTTGAAGAGAGTCAATTCCATTCTCAATCATCTACAACTACAAGTACCTCGTTGTGAAATTGGGGGTGATAGTATTTAGAATGTAACCCCGACCTCTCCTCCAAAAGATACCACTGCCCATGCTACAACTGAAGACCATCTTTCGAAAGGACATCAGCAATGATGTTCATTTCCCTGAAAATGTGAGCATACATTATATGAGTAAAATATGTACTTAACCACTATACTTCCTCCATTAAGGGTAAAAGAAACAAATTGTTGCATGCCTACGCCTTTGTAACCCATTTAATCACATTCATGGAATCCCCAAACAATTGAAGAGAGTCGGTTCCATTCGCAACCATCAACAATAATAATAATTTTAAAGCCATTACCTCCATGAAATTGTTTGTTACAGAGCTTAGTCATGCTTCGAATTTTAGTTGATGCCCTCCTATCAAGTGCGAGACTCCTCTCGTTCCAGACTTGGTCTCCCAATGCATCCCCATCGAAATCATCTCGGGAGTGTCCCTTGTTTATAGAATCCACTACAATCTAACAAGGGGCCTTCCCCTATTTTTCCTGAGGAAAAACTCAAGATACCCAAGCCTTGGCTAGCACATTATAGTGGAGTGATGACTCGCTCTTCAAATATCTTGGCATTCCTTGCGAGTCAGATGCCCCAAGCAATGAGAAAAGGCAGTGCACGACACACTTTTAGTAAATATTTCCACACCATCGACTAAGCCATTCATCAATTGATGCACCTACCCATATATTCTTGAGACTGGTCAACTTTTAGATTTCAAACCAGACTTTCTTGGAAAAATGACAATCTGTGATGAGATGATGGCTTGTTTCTTCATTATCATTACATAATGGGCATCGACCTAGACCGAACCAGTGTCTCTTAAGCATGTTATCCTAGGTTGAAGGTTTGTTGTTCAATAAATACCACATGAATATCCTAACCTTGGTCAGGAAACTGAACTTCCAGAATAAACTCCACGATTCCCTAGGGCACCTTCATTACTTAAAAGGTTGTATCCATACTTTGGTGTCTAAAACCCTGTATGAGTGTTTGCCCAAACCAATTCATAATTTTTGTTAGTTAGACTAACATGTGAAGACCTTAAATGAACAAGAAAAACCTCCCAAACCAAGATATCCTTGATTTCCATATCAACTGTAGAGTGCCAACCTTTTCCCCATATACTTGTTAATTATGGTTTGGCGATCTGTTTGAGCCTATAGAAACCTTTCTCCTGAAGGGACCAAATTATGTGTTTTGGAAATTTATGATACTGTTTGCTTCCCACCCAAGGGTTTTTGTCCAATATTACACTTAAACCATCCCCTACCTTCGATACCATACCTTCACCAACCATAGGGAACGTCAAAACCATATCTTTCCAAAACAATGATACATTCTGAGAACTTGTTTGTGGCTTCCTAATCCAATCTTTCGTATGATATGGAGAGATATATTTTTGATGCACAACCTAGCACCATAGACATTCCCCTTTTATGAGTCTCTAGACACTCTTAGTTGAAAGAGCCTTTGAAAATAGAAACATGCTTTTAAGACCCCACCCCCCTAGGGCCTTTGGTTTTTCCAGATTTTTCCAGCTTACCCAAGGTATACATTTTTTCTCAGATTGTCCTTTCCATGGGAAGGAGAAACTTATTCTTCACAGAAATTCCAAAATCCCTTTGGGGATCCATGTGAGAGACATCCAATATACTAGAATAGGTTCAAGGACTTCTTTTAATAGAATCAACCAACGACCACGGGAAAGCCATCAGTTGCACCAATTGGAGATTCTTTTTTTCCAATTTTTCAACTAACCAAAGCTAATCTTGTTTTTTATAAGCATTTGGTTTTAGAAAAAAACATAGATATTTAAGGCCATCCTCCAACTCAATCTAGATTAAAGGAAAGAACTCCAAGAAATACTCTTTGTCATCATCCTATATTACTACCAAAGAAATGGACGATTTTCCCACATTTATCACCATTCTAGAAGCTCAACAAAACAGATCCAATATCTCTTTCATCTTTAGTAGATCCCTTCTTGTGCCAACACAAAAGAGGAGAATGCCATCAATGAACATCAAGTGTGACAACTAGAAAGTGACCTTGATCATCACCCCTTTGAAAGATTCAACTCTCTTGGCTTCAAGGATAGCCATACTGAGCCCTTTTGCCACTAAGAGAAAGAGTAGGGGTGATAAGGGGCACCCTTGCCTCAATCCTCTGCTTGATCTAAACAAACTAGAAGATGCCTCGTTAATAAGGACAGAGAAGGAGACAGTAGTAATGAAACCCATTACCCAAGTGATGAAAGGTACACTAAACCCTAGATGAGTTAACAACAGTCGCAAGTACAACCAACTCACTCTGTAGAAGATTTTTGATAAATCTATTTTTAAAACCACAATTTTTAGATTCCTCATTTTAATTGAATGCAGTCCTTACTATGCAAATCCTAATGCCTCATGAACCTATCTATCTTCCAAAAACCCAAACTGCTCTATTTAAGTCTATTCTATATTATCTTTGGCACTATTTTGTAGATGCAGTTACATAGAGAGATCAGTTTAAACTCTTCGAATGACATTGGATTTCCGGTCTTTGGAATCAAAGCTATAAAGTTTGAATTAAAAATTGCATGAACATTACCTAACGATCGTGATTCCTCCACTACCTTTAGCAGGTGATCTTCCAAGACATCAACGAGCCCTAAGAAAAAATTGACTGGCCACCCATCCAGCCCCAAGATTTTGTCTTTTTGGAAGTTATGTAGGATACTCTAGAGTTTCTCTCGAGACACCTCTTCCATTAGTGAGAGATTGTTTGCCTTAGTAACAAAACTAGGAGAGTGTTGTGATATAATTACCACTTCAACAATGCTTACTCTCTCTTCCGCTTTGAATAGGGACCCAAAGTGGCTCACCCCCACACTTGCAAGTTATTCGTATTTTTATACATCCCTACCTTTTGGGTTTGAAATCTTCTAAATGGTGTTGTTTTTTCTTCTATTATTTGCATAGTGATGAAATTTTTTTGAGTTTTCAGCTCCACACTTGAGCCAGATGGCTTTGCTTTTGAGTCTCTGAGTCACTTCTTTTTATTCCAAGAGATTCCACTTATGTTGCTCGAGACTCAGAACTTCTGACCTTATATCATCTAACAAGAAAACCCCTCCCTCTGAGTTATTTATCTTAGCCAATCTTTCTTCCACATCCTATAGTTCCTTGTCATCCTTCATTTTTTTGCATGGGCCCATCCAATGGTGGCCTATTTTAATTTGTGTAAATTTGAAACAAATTGTCATGAGACTGAAAAACGAAGAGACTCATCAATGGGTGTCCACAAAACTTTGACAAGTTGAAGAGTCTTCCTATTTTAACCACTCTAGGTTGAATTTAAAAGGGCTAGGAGGTTTATGCACTGCATATACTAATTCCAATATAACCGTGAAGTGATGAAAATCGCCCCTGGAGTTGACCCGTTGCTTCATTCTTGGTGTGCCTTTTGTCAATCCCTTAGAGACCAGGAACCTATCTAATCTTTTTTCAACCCCGCCCTCTCCGACCCATTTGTTCTGCCATGTTGGTTTTAGTTTGACACAAGCAATATCCACTAATCCTATTTCTTCAAGTGATTTCTTAAAGTAATCAGATAGTACATTCGCTTGTACATTTGGGCCCCAAACCTATGATCTTTCTAGTAAGAAGTTTAGTTATCCCCCTAAGATAATAAATTATTGCCTCAAGAAACTCTGTCTCAATAGACAAACCCAAAAAGGTACCCTTTTAGTATAATGGCCATATATGTTTAGGGTCGGCAGGTCTCATCCTAATTCCTTATAGAATAGATCCAATCCAATCCATGACTAAACAACCTATGAATTTATACAATTGAGAGAGCAGTATTTCCACCTAGATATCAAGCCCCCAGACCTACCTTTTGTGTCCATAAAACAAAACTCCTATCCTCCCAATAATTTCTACAAATATTCTACTATTTTCCCACCCACACCCTTAATCTCCTGAAGGAAGAGTAGATCAGGAGAGTGATTTATTGCTATTCTCTTTAAAGCTAGTTTTTTTTAGGAGCTATATATACCTCTACAATTAAGTTAGATATAGATCATCGAGTCACTTTCCCATGGGTTCTTATCTCTCTAAGAACCACATCAATTTCCAATTGTTTCCCTGCCACAATGTCACTTGTTTCCTTCTCCTGCGCCACCTGTAAAAAAAACTTATCACCTCTCCCACCAGTTTTTGTAATCGGCCCTAAGATTTGACCCAAACCCCCCGAGATGCAAACCTCCTTATCCCCTAAAATACCTTTGTGAGATCTCAAACTATATTTCCATCCCCTTTCCTCAGAGACATGGAGAGGGACTGAGCCATTTGAGTGTGTACATGCCCCTAAACCTGTGTGATCCCCAGCCTCTGATATGCTCTCATTTTGGGACCCAAAACACCCTCTACATTGAAATACCAAGGATTGAATTCGAATGGGCCTATCATCCAACCCCCAATTAACACCTGGGATTCCACCCTCTAGTTCCCAACCACCCAATGGGAGACTACCGGTCCAGGGGGTCTAAAATGACAAAGGAATTAAATTTTCAAGGGGATTCCCTTGATCTAGGTTTGATCCATAATGGTATCCAAGAGTTCCACCTTCTATCTTCATGATCCTCAGAGTATAGCCATCATCATATGGGTGGAGTGGTGACTACCAATCCCAAATCCATCTCTGGAGAGTACCCGACTAAGCCTTGGGTTGGTCTCAACATTCTTCACATTTACAGGGGATATAGACTCTAAATTCCCATAACCCTCCCCTTGTAGAGGAGTTCATCTCCCTTGGTAAGGTCATTCAATAGTGCCTTAGGGGCCCCTGCCATTTGAGTTGGGGAAGAACCTTTTTTAACCCATTTTTTTTCTCTAGAAAGGGAGAGTGCAGTCTGCAAGAAAGTGGCCATATATATGGAATCTATTGCAACGGAATGGAATACCTACATAGTCCAAAACCTATATATGAGTGTACAAACCAAAATATATCACCATATTATATGTCAGCCCCTCCCTCAAGTCTAGTTGCACCAAGATTCTTTCTATTGTCATAATTCCTAACTCCAAATAGGAGAGATATTCTTCCAAGAAAGTCCCTAGATCTTTTTCTATCTTTTCAAAAACATATGGAGACCAATAGTCCATAGGAAGACCTAGTAATTTTACACAAATCCATGAGTAATCTAGTCTCTCCTTTCGTGCATCAAAAGTAGACTCCATCATTTCAGCTATAGGTTGGAAGAGCCCCATTTCCAAATGCCTTGCAAAATGCTAGTTGCATCCCTGGATATTTGAATTTGAAATCCATCCAACCCCGAGCAAGAAATAAAATAGTGGGGGAGTATCCCAAGTATGGATCCCATAAGATCAGAACCCACTCCACGGATTTTTGTCCCCTAATACATCGACCAAGAAACCTACATACCAACATTGACTCAGCCATATCCACTACCTCATTCAAATTAACTTCTAAACCTAAGATTAAATTCACATGATATTTTTTCTTCTTAATATGCTTCATATTCTTTTGTCTTCAACTTTCTCCAAACCTACCTCTAATGGCAGTTCCTCCACCACCCTTTCATGCTTTGCGAGGATTTTACTGGGGATATCCCTACCACACAGTTCTAAAAACCCTAAGCAGCGGCCAATCAAACCATGATTTGAAACATCAACTAAATAAAACCATATATCAGGTCTCGCATCCTCAACTTTAACATAATCATTGTTATCGAGGAATATCTCTGAAAGGTTTGAGGGATGAGTAGTTGAGGATGATGACCCTCCATTAACCTCTGGGTAAATTCTCCTACCAACACTAGATTCGATTGGGCTATGTTCAAAACCTGCGAACAATGAGGGATCAACAAGTACACATGACCCATTTTCTTGGATTTTAGGAGAGTTTTCAACACCATATAGGTCTTTTGTAGTATAAAATTTTCCCATTGTCCCTATCCTTGTATTTTTTTTAAATGGATTATTCAGCCCCAAAAAGCATGGTCTTGACTCTAAATCCTTCGAGTCTTCACATAATTAGCATCATTTACTCTTGCTATTGTAGATTGTCTCTATGTGAGACATTTCCTTTCCTAGATCCATATTACTTTATTTAAGTTTGCATCTAAGAAATCTCTCAGAGACCTTCAAGTGTTAGGAGAATTGAAATTATTGATTGATTCATGTAATGGTCAATGTAAAATTTCCAATTTGGTGCTGAGTATCAATCTGGACAAGTTAATAGAGGTAAAGAATAGCCTTTGATGACTTATCCTTCAAGCGCATATTCAAATAATTTAACATAAAAGCATATGTGCTTTCAGAAGAATATTTACTCTTAAGGGAAGGTTTGTTGAATTACCAAGAATATAGGAATGAGGATCCTCGGCCTAAGCTGGTCCTTTCTACATTGTAGTTTTTCTTTATTCAATATTATTGTTTTGGGTGTTTGTTTAGATAGTTTTATGATATAAATATCTGCTCCTTCAGGGGGTCTGTAACTTATTATGGATGATTGCTTGTCTTGAACTATCTTAAGCCTCGTGGACGTAGTTTCCGGTATTTTATGTTTAGACATAGAGCACTAATGGATCATTCATGTATATTTTGATTTCTCTTTTGAAATAGCAAACATATGCTTTTTTTCTTGGAATACACACACACACGCACACGCATACACACACCTTTTCTATATTATTATTTGTATAATTGATTTTGTGGTGCTCTAGTCATGTGATCTAATATGTTGACATATGTTATGCATTAGACGTGGACACTTTTCATAGAGTGTTGGGATTCTTGGCAGACATATTGCTTGCATCTTATTTCAAGTCCCTTAATAGGCCCAGTAACAAAGCTTCCTATATCACATGGTTGGATTGAATATCCATTACTCTTGTATAGTTTCAATAAGGAAGTGGTTTAAATCCCAAACCACCTCCAAAAAAGGCACATGTTTGTGCCTTTATTTTCAAACCATGGATTGGGAATTCACAAGTTAACTGGGTCCTCAAAAATCTCATGAAACTTGTGTAAAGTAACCAACTATGTATTCCTTGAAATCATATCAAAATCATTTTGCTCCAACCAATATTAGTTTGTGTGTGGAGGATTTTATGAATAGTTGCAAATCCATCTTCATGGGACTAAGTTCAATTGTGGGATAGTTATATTTTTGCTCTTAATATAACTATGTAATTTCTACATTTGAGCTTTCTATGCTAGGGCATAGATGCTTGAAAACATTGAGAACTTAACAAGTTTGAAAATGATTGTTGATGAATCTTTAAGCATTTTTTAAAATCCACGTGATTTGAGATATTCTAAATGTTTTTATAATGACAAAGTTGAAGAGAGGATAATCGTGTTCCATTTAGAGGGATCGGATTATAGGCTTATGAAAAGTTATGATATAATATTTATAATCTAAAATAGTAGTAAGAGGTCTTATCCCACTACATAACCTAACAACACTTTTTTGCAAGCTTATTTTTACTTCTAGACTTCATTATTGCAATTGTGACTTATGTTATGTTGGTGTGAAGAGTTTTATAAACATGTATAACAAAAGCAATAACAACAAAATCTAAAACACGAGAAATTACAATGGCACGCATGCGTGCGCGCACGCGCGCACACACACACACACACACACACCAACACTACACATATTTAACTTAGAAATCCTTAACCAAGAAAAATATCCTAACTAAGAGTTTCTCCTCTCTATATTATCTTTAGCATTTAAAATACAATATTATATAATCCAAAGCTATAATCTATTAACTCGGATTAGGTCACAACCCTAATTTCTTAACCAAGCTTAGTTTATAATCAGATAAAACCATGGTCTGAAATAATATATAACAGACAAAATCCCTTAGGGGATTCACCTATACCCTGACCCATGTGGGGGGGAGCATCCCCTCATACACCCTTAAATTCAGGGTTGGCCCTTGAATCCTCATTGAGATGTGGATAAATATACCTACAAAGAATACAACACATTTCCAACATTCTCCTACTTACTGAATACTTTGCATAAAATGGTTGCAAAGGGAAGGCATCCATATTTTTAGCTACTAGGTGCAACAATGCCCATTGATTCTCTATACCAAGAGAAATTTTCAATATTAATAGGCCTTGTCATGAATCTGCAACGCTCTTTAAGGTATCAACTTATATAGCAACACTTTATTGTTTTCAACCATGTCTCTAACAAAATGGTACTACACATAAATATGCTTTGTCTTGCAATGATAAGCAAGGTTCTTTGCTAGAAAAATTGGACTTGAGCTACCATAACTTATCCTCACTTCTTTCTAAACAAAACCAAAACCTAAACCTAATATTTGCAACCATGGAACTTTATTACTTCCCTAAGAGGCTTCCATGAACTCGGATTCTGTAGTTTACAATGCAACTATAGCTTGCCTCTTACTCATTCAACTAATTGCTTCACCAATTATGTTAAAGAAATAACTACATGTAGACCTTTTGCAATCAAGATATGTAGCCTAGTTTGCATTAATAAATCGTTGTATATATATATCCCTATGAGTTCCAAGTATTTTTTGGTATTATATTGCATAGTTTGAAGTGCCACACAAATATATAAAAATCCTCTTTACAATTTTCCAATGTTCCTTCCCTAGTTTTCGCATATACCTACTCAAAACTCCCACTACATGGGAAATGTCTAGTCTAGTATAGATAATAGGATACATCAGACTTCCAATATCACTAGCATAGGAAACATGGGACATGTCTTCTACCTCTTCTTAAGTCTTGGGGCATTGATCTACATATAACTTTGCACCTAAACTAATAAGGAACTTTATCGATTTACATTTCTACGTATTACATCTCTACATATTGTCTCAACATATTTCTTCTAATTCAACCAAAGTATCTAGTTTTCTCAATATTACAAGACAACTGAGCTTTGACATTCTTGATTATTTTCTTCTTGCTCCCAGTCAGCAACATATCATCAACATACAAGATCACATAAATAAAATGGCCACTAGCCTACTTGGAATACACATAGTGATCAACTTTACTTCTTGAGAAACCAAGTCCTAATATATAATTATCAAAATTTTAATATTGCATTCTTCATGATTATTTTAGTCCATAAAGGGACTTCTTCATCTTTCAAACCAATTTTTTATTTCCCTTCACTGCAAAACATTTTGGTTGTTTCATGTAGATTTTGTCTTCAAAGTCACCATGTAGAATGTTGTCTTCACATCCATCTTCTCTACTTCAAGATCAAAAGAAGCAACAGTATATAAAATAAATCTAATAGAAGTTAATTTGGAAACAAGAGAAAAAATCTCGCCAAAATAAATTCCCTCCACCTAGAAATATTCCCTTGCTACTAAACGAGATTCGTACTAGTGTACCTTACCTTCTACACTCAACTTCTTCTTAAACACCCATTTTCTACCAATATATTTTCTTCCATCCAACAACTCAACTAGATCCCTAGTCTTATTTTTATCGATAGCATCATTTTCTTCAACCATGGCCTTCTTCTAGAGTTTGTTATCCTCTAAATGTCAGCATCATCATCAATAATAGTACTATGATCATCCCAAGGAAAAAAATAGTACTATGATCATCATCAATAATAGATAGAACAAAACTATAACAAAATTCAAGTGGAGTATGCCTTTCTATTTGCCTTCTTTCCTTAACTGATCTCCTTAAGACTAGAATGTGAGGTTCTTCCTCTTTTGTTTCATCTTCTTATATTGAGTCAAATTCCTCACCCTCTAATTCAATCTCTATTGTCGCTAGTCTATCTTCCTTTAATTGGACCTTTTTTTTTCTTTTGGAACAACTTTAACCTCTCTAAATACAACATCCTAATTGTAAACAATCTTATTAGTTATTGGGTTCCAAAATTTATAGCCTTTTATACCATCTTTGTAACCAATAAAGATACATTTTTCATCTCTATTATCTATCTTACTCCTAGTTTCCTTTGGAAAATGCATATAAGCATCACAATTAAAAAATATGGATGTTTAATAGAGGCTTTTTTACCATTCCATGCCTCGTGTGGAGTTTTTCCATCTAGTGTTGATGTAGGTGATTGATTTACCAAGTAACATGCAATATCCATTACCTCTGCCTAGAGTTCCTGTGATAACCCTCCACCACTGAGCATACTTCTTGCCTTTTATATCGGTGTCCTATTCATTCTTTCTGCAATTCCATTATGTTTAGGTGTGTATGGAGTATTGTAATGTCCATTTTTAAGAAATTTATTAAAATGACAAATTTTTCACTTTTTTCCCTAGTTCGACCTTTGACTAGTTTTGATGTCTAGGTCTCCAAATTGCTCCAAATGCTCCCAAATCTTCAAAGAATGTGTATGAATGATATTAGGACTTGATTAATATGTTCAGGGATGATATAGTACCACCAAAAGGCTTCTACAAACCCCTTTAAGATTATGGCCAAAGTATGGAATTTAACTAGCAATTTGAGGTTCAAATCTCCCTAGGGTAAATGTTGAATATGGCTCTCCAAATGCTTCCAAACCCACTTGAATTTATGAACAGAGGTAGGGGATTTATAAGGGAAAATATTAAGGTCTCATGTGCACCATTATTCAGTTTTTTAATTCTATTATAACCCTCTCCCAACAGCTACAAAATCACTAGTTTCGACCTTGGGGGAAATGGCATTAAATCTTCTTCAAATGGTATTAAACTTATCAAAATGACTCCAAATGCTTAAGTACTGAACATGAAACTTGTGCAGATCATAAATTAAATTCCATTAATCATAAATACATCATAGGAATGATATTCCATTTGAATACATCAATACATCATTGCTACACACCAAGATAGTGGGGAAATGACACCATTCTTTCATTAAAAATCAGATTTATACATTTCCACTTGGAATATCGACCTGAAAATTTCTGAAGATTAATAAAAGAGTATTTAATTCATATTACAAAATAAATGGGGCATTATAATCTCCCCCAAAGAGTACAATAGCTCACCAAAAGTGCCTCTCCTCAAGGATCAAGAATATGCAATGAAAACTGGAAATGGTTGAAGGAGTGAGCTACACTAGAAGAAACCACAAGCTTCCCTATATCTTACACCTGCAAATAAAGACTCCATTAAATCTCTCATGAAAGGTTTGAATGGCCTTTCCGCACACCAACTAGGATGAGAATCTTTCACCCTCGAAATTGGCTAATGCACGTAGACTAGTTTTCCACTAGCTCTCTTCACAAATGCAAATTCTCAAAATGATCAAAAGCCCTTCTCTTGGTTGATCCATGTATTTTATAAACATCCTTAGTCTTCTAAGGTTCCCAATCCATTCATAAACTCCAATCCAATTCGAATTAGGGTGAGGCTCAAAATTTGCCATGTGTCCTCCCTTTCCAAGCCTTCCACCTTCCACCAATTCGAATAGGAACCCATTGAGCTTCCCCAACTTCCATGAGCGCCTTCTTGGATTCTATATTTAGGCCTGACATGTCATA
This sequence comes from Larix kaempferi, assembly GCA_027924585.1. Taxonomy (NCBI): domain Eukaryota; kingdom Viridiplantae; phylum Streptophyta; class Pinopsida; order Pinales; family Pinaceae; genus Larix; species Larix kaempferi. The sequence goes on from BSBM01000177.1 coordinate 26,768,268, forward strand.
ATGGTCAGATGTCAGCCATCATATCTACAATTTTTCATAATTGTCATAGCATCTTCATCATTATTGTCATATAGGTTAGGGAATCTAGTTCAAGTGTCCAATAACTCCTCATTTGACTCTTCCTTCTCCTTAGGAGTTACATTTCCATCCAAATTTGACCTATGATGCATATGGAAAAGTGTATGAGCCTCCTAACTCATCCCAAGAACATTAGGATTCCCATGGATTCGAAATTGCAAGAGGAGGATGCCATGTGGCACAAAAATTCTAGCTTGTGTGGGCCCCACAACCTCCATGTGTCTTCATGATCAATTGCCACTTTGATTTTCTCTTGCATTTATTTAATTAGCTCCTTTATTAAATATTTGTTCCACTCTAATGTCTAAACATCATTTAATAGCTCCCTTATTGCAAATCCCAATGTCTCCATCCTCCCTAGGGAACTAGTAGGATTGATGGAATTTTCTTGTTATAACCTTAATTGAATGGGGACATTACAATCCTCCCCACCCAAGATTGCTTGTCCTCAAGCAATTTAAAATTTGGATGCTGCAAAATCTTCTCCTCTTCCCATGTGGCATCTTCACTTGGTAGATCCTTCCATTGTACTAAGCATTCTTTGATAGTTCTGCTCCTTAATCTCCTTTCCCTTGTCTTCAAAATCTTTTCAGGAACAAGTATGAGCTAACCTTCATCATCCAAAGGAGGAATTATTTTTGAAGTGACAATTTTCTGAACAAGAGATTTCTTGAGACAAGAAACATGAAATACATTGTGGATTTTACTTCCTTCCGGAAGTTCTAATTCATATGCTACCTCCCCAATCTTCCGAACTACCTTGTATGGGCCATAGTATCTTGGTTTTAGCTTTTCTGCTCCATTCTTTTGAGAGATGTTTGTTTATATGGCTGCAACCTCAAATATACTAAATCATTAATCTGAAAGGTCCTTTCTTCTCTATGTCTGTCTGCATATTGTTTTTGATGATTTTGGGCAACCTGCAAATTGTCTTTCAAAAGCTTTAAAATTTCTTGGCTCTCTTGCACCCAATCTTTATCTTTTGGGGCTCTACTATCACCAAATATAATTTCAACAAAGGTGAGTGCATCATAACCATATAATGCTTTGAAAGGAGACATCCCTATTGACATATGAAAAGTGGTGTTGTAGCAAAACTCACCCAAGTGCAGCCATTTTACCCATGTTTTTTACTGCTCTCCCACATAGTTTCTTAAGTACCCTTCCAACCATTGATTCACCCTCTATGTTTGTCCATCATTTTTTGGATGATAGATTGTACTTGGAGTCAACTGAGTGCCCACCAATCTGAAAATTTCTTGCCAAAAAGCACCCATGAATCTACTATCTCTATCACTTACAATGCTCTTAGGGAGCCCATGCAATCTGAAGATTTCTTTGAAAAAAATATCAGCCACTTGTGCAGCACTAAAATATGATGTAACAACAAATAAATGAGCAAAAATTTTCAACCTATCCACTACCACATATATACAATCCTTACCCAAATATTTGGGCAAACCGGTGATGAAGTCCATTGAGATACTGTCCCATTTTTGCTCTGGGATGGGCAATGGTTGCAATAAGCCAGCTGGGCATGTAAGTTCATATTTATTTTGCTGACATACCTTACATTCATTCACATATTTTTGAACATCTTCCTTCAGTCCCTTCCAAAAAAAACCTTTGCCTTAATTTCTTATAAGTTTTGAAGATCCCCGGATGGCCAGCTAGTGGGGAATCATGTGCTTCTTGCAAAATTTGGTACTTGAGTTTTGAATCTTGAACCAAATAAATTATGCCCTTATAGTATATCAGCCCATTCAAAATCATGTAGTTATCATCCCCTTTGATTCCATCTAATACATCACAAGCAAATTTATCTTTGGCATACTCAACTAATAGCATGTTTTTCCAATCCTTGGCAAAGTCCATGAGAGGAAAAGAAGGTCTTCTAGATAATGCATCTGCTACAATGTTATTCTTTCCTTTCACATATTCAATATCAAAATCATAAGCTTGAATCTTGATTACCCACTTTTTTTGTCTTTCATTTAGATCATTTTGGGTGAGGAAGTGACCTAGACTATTGTGGTCAGTTTTCACCACAAACTTGTTTCCCACCAAGTATTGTCTAAACTTGGCCAATGCATGCATGATGGCCAACATTTCTTTGTCATAGATGGAGTAAATCTTTTTGTGAGGCTGCAACTTTCTTCTCTCAAAGGCTATAGGGTGTTGGCCTTGCTTTAGGACAACCCCTATTCCTCCACCTGAAGCATCACATTCCACAACAAAAGGTTTAGAAAAATCAGGCAATGCAAGCATGAGAAAGCTACTCATTACCTATTTCAATTTTTGGAAGGCCTTTTCAGCCTCTTCATCCCACTTGAAAGCATCCTTCTTAGTCAAATCAGTCAGTGGAGAAGTCAATTTGGAGAACCCTTTCACAAACTTTCTATAACAGGTGCATATTCCAATGAAGCCTCTTAATTTTGTGATGTTTTTTGGTGATGGCCATTCTAAGATAACCATGATTTTTTCCATGTGTACTTTCACTCCTTATTGCCCAATAATGTGCCCAAGATACAATAGTTCCTTCATCCCAAATTCACATTTAGACATCTTAGCAAACAAGGACTGTTCTTGCAAAGTTTTCAACACAATCTCTAAATGTTGCAAATGCTCTTCCCAAGTTTTACTGTAAATGAGAATGTCATCAAAGAAAACCAAAACAAACCTTCTAAGATGCTTGCAAAAGATCCTATTCATACATGCTTGAAATGTGGCTGGAGCATTAGTTAGTCCAAAAGGCATAACAAGAAACTCAAAGTGGCCATAATGACATCTAAAAGCAGTCTTTTGCACATCTTCTTCCTTCATTCGAATTTGATGATAACCTAATATAAGGTCAATTTTGGAAAAATATTTGGCCCCAAATAGCTCATCAATGCTAGGAATACGATACCTATTCTTGATTGTCTTCTTGTTCAAGGCTCTAAAGTCTATGCACATTCTCAAGGTTCCATCTTTTTTCTTTACCAACACTACTGAAGAAGCATAAGGGCTAGAGCTTGGTCTAATGAGTCCCAACTCTAGGAGTTCTTGGATGGCCTTTTCAATTTAATCTCTGAATTTTTTTGGATGTCTATAGGGTGGTATTTGAATGGGTGAAGTACCCTCCTCCAAAACAATGTTGTGCTCAACCCCCCTATCAGGTGGTCTACCATGTGGAAGATCTCTAAAAAAAAATTCATACTTTTGCAATAGTTTCTCTATCGCCTTTGGGTGTTCAACAACCTTTATGTTTGGCTTGGGAGATGTGATATGACATTCAGCATCCCATTCTATGTCTCCATGCCTCAATATAGATCTCATACTATTGCAAGTCACTACTTGATTTGGGTAGGTTTGCTGCCCTCTCACAACCCTTAGTATTCCTTTCGAATCCTGAAATTTCATCTTAGGAATTTGATAGTTTACTGTATTCTCCCCTATAGAGTACAACCATTTCACTCCCAAAACCACATTAGTATCAACAACATCAACCACATAAAAGTCATCAACAAAAGTATAGTTACCTATGGTGACTTGCAGCTTTGGAACCCATGTGTTGCACTCCATTGTGTTGTGACCTGGAATGACAATTGTGAAGCCATCGAATGATTCAATAGGTATCTTCCTTCTCTCCACCATGTCTACATCAATGAAGCTATGTGTGGCTCCTCCATCTACTAAAATTAAATCTCTTTGTCCTAGTACCGCACCCTTGCACCGAATAGTCTGATAACGAGGCACTGCTGAAAGTACTGCCATTCTTGCTTTGTCAGGTGAGGGATGATTTTCTTCTTGTCTTCCTTCGTCTACTGTCTCATATGCGTTTTCTTGATCTGAAATGTGTTCTTCTTCATCCATACCCCCTTCATACTCATCATTATTAGAAAATACTTCGATGTATTGAGCCTTTCCCTTAGTACATTTATGCCTCGGTGCCCATGGTTGAAAGCATGTGTAGCACAATTTTTTCCTTCTAAGTTCTTCCCTGTTTAGTCCTTCTTTCTTATTCTTTTCATATGAATCTCTTTTCCAAGGCTTCTTATCAGATGCATCTCTTTTCCAAGGTTTCTTTTCAAATCTGAAGTTAGGCTTGGGAGGAAATCTTGTTCTAGGAAGCACATTTTGGAGATCTCTAGTCAAGCTCATAGCATCTCTTAATGTAGTTGGTTTGTGGGATTTAACTAAACTTTTTAATGGTTCAGCCAAACCTTCAGTAAAAAACAATACTAACCTTCCCATAGATATATCAGCCACCTTGACTGATAACTTTTGAAATTCTAACATGTAATCAGCAGGAGTTCCCACTTGCTTCAATTAGGCTAGTTCTTTGAAGGGTAATTTCGGGTCTTTTTGCTCAAATCTCTCTAACACCCTGTCAACAAATTCTCCATAGGTAGTAACCTAATCATGTCCCAAAGTTTTCATACCATGGAACCACCATTCATTGGCATATCCTTCTAGATGCAAAATTGTCATTTTTAAGGCATCCTCTTCCACCATTAGATTCAACTGAAAATACACATCTAGTTTTTGCACCCAAGTGTTAGTAGAACTTTGAGAGGAACCATCAAAAGTAGGAAGTGGCATTTTACCAATAGCACAATTTAATTCTTTGTTTTGGAATAGAGACCTATTATCCTCCCTCTTCTTGAGTTTGTTTGAGACAGTAAAGTATTGGTCAAATGGTAGAGTCCTTCTACAATCTTCACTCAACTTTTCCCATTCTTTTACCAATCCATCCATGTCAAATGGGGTGTTAGGCTCTTCTTTGGGCACAATAAATTTAGGTGCAATAGGCCTTGGTGTTCTCTGAAATTCATCAGGTCTATTATGGGGTCCTGTGCTTGAGAAAATATGCCCACCCATTGTCTTCTTTTCTTCTGAATGTGAACTACTACTGCCTCCCATGATTCCTTTGCCTCCAAGTTGGCTAGCCATCAATTTGAATCCTTTCATCATCTGTTTGTTCATGTATTGGATTCCACTTGAAAGGTTTTCAAAAAAATGTTTTATGACTGCAATAAATTCCTCCTCATGTTCTGAGGTTTCCTTTCCATTCTTAGGCATGGTTTCAACAATATACTCTTCTTCTCCTATTACTTCCTCTTTAACAAAAACCTCTTCAACTTCAGGTTCTAGGGGTGGTGGATTATTTCTTTGGATCCTTTTTAATACCATCAAGTTCAAGATCATGCAATGATACCACTTGTAATTTCCATTTTTAAGAAATTGATTAAAATGGCAAATTTTTCACTTTTTTCCCTAGTTCGACCTTTGACTAGTTTTGATGTCTAGGTCTCCAAATTGCTCCAAATGATCCCAAATATTCAGATAAGGTGTATGAATGATATTAGGACTTGATTATGATGTTCAGGGATGATATAGGACCACCAAAAGACTTCTGGAAACCCCTTTAATATTATGGCCAAAGTATGGAATTTAACTAGCAATTTGAGGTTCAAATCCCCCCAGGGTAAATGTTGAATATGGCTCTCCAAATGCTTCCAAACCCACTCAAATTTCTGAACAAAGGTAGGGGATTTCTAAGGGAAAATATTAAGGTCTCATTTTCACCATTATTCATTTTTTTAATTATGTTATAACCCTCTCCCAACAGCTACAAAATCACTAGTTTCAACCTTGCGGGAAATGGCATTAAATCTTCTTCAAATGGTATTAAACTGATCAAAATGACTCCAAATGCTTAATTACTGAACATGAAACTTGTGAAGCTCATAAATGACAGTCCATTAATCATAAATACATTAGATTAATGATATTCCATTCGAATACATCAATACATCATTGCTACACACCAAGATAGTGGGTAAATGGCACCATTCTTTCATTAAAAATCAAATTTATACATTTCCACTTAGAATCTCGACCTGAAATTTTTTGAATATGAAGAAAAAATTATTTACTTCATATTACAAAATAAATGGGGCATTATAATCTCCCCCAAAGAGTACAATAGTTCACCAAAAGGGCCTCTCCTCAAGGATCAAGAATATGCAATGAAAACTGGAAATGGTTGAAGGAGTGAGATGCACTAGAAGAAACCAAGAGCTTCCATGTAGCTTACACCTGCAAATAAAGACTCCATTAAAACTCTCATGAAAGTTCTGAATGGCCTTTACACACACCAACTAGGATGGGAATCTTTGACCCTCGAAATTGGCTAAGGCAAGTAGACTAGTTTTCCACTAGCTCTCTTCACAAATGCAAATTCTCAAAATGATCAAAAGCCCTTCTCTTGGTTGATTCCTGTATTTTATAAACATCCTTAGTATTCTAAGGTTCCCAATCCATCCATAAACTCCAATCCAATTCGAATTAGGGTGAGGCTCAATATTTGTCATGTGTCCTCCCTTTCCAAGCCTTAATTTGAACAGGAGCCCATTGAGCTTCCCCAACTTCCATGAGCGCCTTCTTGGATGCTATATTTAGGAATGACATGTCATAATGGTCATATGTCAGCCATAATATCTGCAATTTGTCATAAGTGTCATAGCATCTTCATCATTATTGTCATATAGGTTAGGGAATCTAGTCCAAGTGTCCAATAACTCCTCATTTGACTCTTCCTTCTCCTTAGGAGTTACATTTCCATCCAAATTTGACCTATGATGCATATGGCCAAGTGTATGAGCCTCCTAACTCATCCCAAGAACATTAGGCTTCCCATGGATTCGAAATTGCAAGAGGAGGATGCCATGTGGCACAAAAATTCTAGCTTGTGTGGGCCTCACAACCTCCATGTGTCTTCATGATCAATTGCTACTTTGATTTTCCCTTACATTTATTTAATTAGCTCCTTTATTAAATATGTATTCCACTCTAATGTCTAAACACCATTTAATAACTCCCTTATTGCAAATCCCAATGTCTCCATCCCACCTAGGGAACTAGTAGGATTGATGGAATTTTCATGTTATAACCTTAATTGAATGGGGACATTACAAGTAGTATTTTTCCTTTCTATTCCACACTTCTTACATAATTCCTCGAACTCATTTCCACAAAACTCTCCACCATTATCTTTCCTCGACATCTTTATTTTATTTTATGTCTCATTTTCCACGAAATCCTTAAACACTTTAAATTTATTGAAAACCTAATATTTCTTAAAGAGGAAATAGACCCACGCATTCCTTGAAATATCATCAATGAACAGAACACAATACACAAATTTACCTATAGATGGAATATAAATAGGTCCAAACACATCACTGTGTAATAACTACAAGATTTTGTTTTCTCTTGTAGCACTAGATGGGAATCTCACCTGATTCTATTTACCATATATACAATCTTCACATAAATTCAAATCTAATGAGCAACCAGACAAACCTTCAACCATACCTTTACCACTTACTGCTTGAAATCCATCATCTCCAATATGTCCCAACATTTTAGGACATTACATTGTATTCTCTCTAAGGATAGTAGGCCTATTGTTATCCTTAGGAACAATAGAAATTGTATGCCCATCATTAAAAGTGATTCTAGCAAATTGTATAGAGTTCCAATCTAAACTCCCCTGATCAAAACCATTGCTCCTCAAACATATTGCATGTGTCTTTTTCAAATACAATATGCACACCTGCATCACTCGTCTTCTTACATATATCATGTTTCTTTTTGGATTTGGAATGTGCAAAACCCAAGGGAGCTTTATAATCTTCCATCTTTGAGAAACAACTTAACCCTTCCATGTCATATGATTTTGTTTGTTGAGTCATCTCCTAGGAAAACATCACCTCCATTGTACTTATTGTATTCACAAAAACAATCCTTGTGAAAACTTATATGAAATGAAGCACCCCAAGCTAATCAACTAGATATCATGATATGAATGTGTACATGTAGATTTCAAGTAAACATCACCTCCTTCTTCCATGGAGGTTTTCATTTATGTGGAAGGGGTATCATCAAATTCCTTACTTCTATCAACATTACTATATCTACATTCTTATAATGCATATCTACCACATTTCCACCATTTCCTTGTAGATTGTCCTAGAGATTTGCATCTACCTCTAGATTTAGATTACCCCCCCAAAGACTTATTTTTCCTCTCTTGGGGACAATCTCTCATAGATAAAACATCCTTGGCCACACCCTCCATGGATTTTCTCCTCATTTCCTGTGAGAACAATAAAGCAACTACATCCTCAAACTTAAATGTGGAATGAGTGGTACTACTATTTGCTACAACCAAATTATCCCAAGAGCCTTACAAAAACATAACAACATAATACGCTTATCTTCTTCCTCCAACTTAGTATCAACAAAGACAAGTTAACCTAACAGAGTATTAAAGGCGTTTAGATGCTTTGTCATGGAGTCACCATCCTCCATCCTAAGATTGCACAACTTCATCCAAAGCAACAACTTTCTTACTAGAGACTTTGACTTAGAAAAATTATGCAACTTATCCCATAACTTCTTTCTATTGTCTTCTCCAGACACTTTCAACAACACCGAAATTGTGAGGCAAACTCAAATAGTGGTTGTCTCTTTTATTTCCATCTTTTCCCAATATTATTTTGACATACTAGTAGATTTTGTACCTAGATCCATATCAACCCACTATTCTTTAAATACAAGAATCTATTTCATCTTCAGCTTCTATAGCTTGAAGCTCTAGTTGTTAAACTTCTCTATTTCTATTATTGGACTACTCGTCATTTTATTTACAACACAAGATTAACTATGCAAGGCTCCCACTATGTTGGGAACCTAATCCTTATGGTTTTGGTAAATTGTATTGTAATATTATTACTATTCACGCGAAGAGGCATAGGTGAATTGGAAGATTCATTGGGATTCCAAGGGACCTCTTGGAATATGAAATGAAGGGTCACATTATATTGTATTTATATGTGTATTATCTTAATGAAATGTGTGCATTCACACTTATCTTTTCTTAACTATTTTAGGAGTGCTTCAACAATGGTATCAAATCCCGATAGCTCTTAGGGCCTATAGGAAGCTATAATTTTAAGCTCCATGATTCCCTGTGGTCTGCACTCTCATTCCAAACTTATATTTATATCTCCTTAGATTCTTATAAAACCTGTGCATTGCCTTCTCTACCAACATTTATAGTCTACTTAGTCTTCCAACATAATTGATGCTCTTACCCGAATGGGAGTGATATGGTCATGCATATAAGGGCATCCACGAGGGTCTCTTCTCTCACTCACGTGGAGCATGTTAAATATTCGCAACATGCGAATTAAATTGGCCTCCTTCTCGAGGCATTTGTTCATTTATTCTCTGGTCATTCGATCCTCCACTTGCTGGCGAAGGTACTTGGACCTCTTTCCCTCCCATGTGCAAAACAAAGGCCTCTATAGGCATTGGTTTAATGCCATTGGGTCGACATTACTTCTCCACTAGATATTACAGCATCGGGAATGACATTAAGGTCTATCCTCTGCTTTTTTTTACTAGCTCGTTGATGGTTTGGGCTTGGTGCTATCATACCCACACTCGGTTATGCACTAGTTTTTTCGTTCTCGAGCCCAACACTAATCCCCCTTGGCTCTCTTCCGAGACCCACTAGATTCTTAGGGTGAATTATCAACTGGAAAATATGGCCCGAAGGCTTCATGGTGTTCCCCATCAAGGTGGTGGAGGTCATGGTAATTGTGGTAATCGTGGGCGTGGACAAGATAATCTCAATGGGTATAAGAATTCAATATCAGAGCATATGAGAACAATGCTCAGTGATTGGGAAGAAGAATTAGTGCTGCAACATTTGGTCACTCAAAGGACTCGTGACAGGCGCAGACACTTACGGATGGTTCAAAACATGTTGGCCAATCTCCTCTTGTAGGCCCAAGAACCCCAACAGGGAATTCAACCCCCTCCTCCTCCTCCAGATCCAACCCTTGCTGAACGCTCCACCTCCCCCCCATCACGTCACGGATTTCAAGGCCAATGGATTCCAAAAACCCCCAGAATGACATTTTCCAAGCGGAACAAGCGGATCCCACCAGTGGCCACAAGCATAAAAGGGTGGAACATATTGGTGCTTCTTTCCTGGTTTCCCCCATAAATACTGAACCACTTCCAGTTAAAAATGCTACTAACAGTTCCTCAAGATCTGAGGCCAAGACAGCCAGGGACAACTCAATGGACTCCAACAACAAGAACGACCATGACAACTCTTATAGATATGGAGCTTATCGCTGCCCCATAGTGGAAGAGAAGATTGATGAAGCTAATTCCAATGGCATCTCCAAGTAATCCTATGGTTTTCCTCTCTGTTTTTACAGCTCTGTGGGACACTATGTTTTGTTTTTTTCCCATGCTTATGCTAGAAGTTGTTACATGCTCTTTTGTAGCAGGTCTATTCCTAGGTGGTTAGATGTTTTTTGCAATTATGTAAATGTCATACACATTGATGAAAGATGAGACTCTCAAGCCACTTGTGGGCAAGTCTATAAGGGCGTTATTTTGGTCATTTTTGCTTCATGAGAGGCCTCACAAGGCTCTCAGAACTACATACTATCATGTGCATGTAATATTTTTTGTACCTTAATATAAATTCTCTCTACAGTTTACAAAAAAATACATAAATGATGCTCTTTCCCAATCTGCAACATAATTGTTGCTCTCTCCTATGAAAACCCTAATATTGGAATCGTTCTAACTCCTTACTCTTATGGATACATGTGTGTTACTTTCCATGTCACTCATGTGTGATTTCATGGTTTCCTATAGTATCGAAATCCTAATATGCCAAGTGCATGTTGTGTATACCACATGTGCATACTACAGGGAGGGATTCCCAAAAACCCCCAATCGAATTAAAACATGAGTCAATTGTCTCCTTCTCAAAAATTATGGGATGGTCACACATTCCATATTTTGTTCCATTGGATCCATCTATCACTATCGCCTTATCATGCCTCTTTATTTCTCACTCACCTCCATACTTATAGCAATGACAACCATGTCGGGAATCGAATCATGTCATTGATTAAGGCCACTCGAGACAACCACCATGAAATACATGTGCCTTCCCTTCACAATCCCCTACAATGACTACCTATACTCCCTGTTGAACTCAACACATGGATCGTACCCCAAATTATTCCACTAAGCCCATAAGTGTTTCTTGTCTGTAATCAAACTCTGAGGCAGAGAATGGGCAGGAAGGAATAGTAGGAAAGCGAGGGTGGAGGAGGATTATTTCAGCTAATCATGGGTGAGTTGATTGGGTGTGGTGCAAGGAAGTCTATGGATGGGCCCAGGTGTAGGATGCCATGTCAGAAACAAGGATAACATGGTTACAAAGGTGCAAAGATCCAACAGGGATGCCCAAAAACTCCTGGTATATTTGATGAAGCTACTGTGACCCTGATTGTTGGTTTGCTTGTGTTGAGTTTCTTGGGCGAGACAGAGAGCGAATTAAGAATTATATATGAGGGTATCAAAATGTATGCTCTTATGGAACACCTCACCATAACACTTTTTCTTCAGCAATTTGATGTGGGTTCGAATTTGAACCAAATAGAATCGACGTAGAAATCCTCCTATGTTCTCCTTCAGAGTAGCCCTAGATAGCTATGGAAAGGCCATAGCTAGCAGAAATTGTGCCTTGTAATTTTAGGATCACAACAACTTTTGAAAATTCATTATATCCATCATCATCATTATCCCACTTTCCTTTTCTCCGAAGGGCATCGAAATATGGAGTGCTAACCAAAACGGGCCTATCAAAGAGAAGGTCAAGCTCATGCGCACTGGTAGAGCTAGTGTTTTGGTCTTTCTCAACTCTAATGACACCCAAGTTTGGTCATCTACCAAATCAATGGAATCCATGGAATTATCGGACAACAAAAACTAGAATCTATATAATACCATGATTGTTAATGTGTTTGTGTGTGGAAATTATTATTGATCACGAAGAAGAAGGATATTTTCTAATTTCCAAAAAATAATCTTTGGGTTTGCTTTCTAAGGAAATAAAGGATGATTATGTCGTAATGGAGAATCCATCTTTGGAGACTTGGATGCAAGGTGGTCCAAACTATATAGTTCTAAAGAGATTGGATATTGATGGAATTTGTATCATTGGGATTGAGCTTGGCCAAAGTATTTGATAGGTTCACAGTATGGTGGTAGAGTAAAATTAAATTGAGGAATGAAAAGAATTGGAACATTTACTACAAAGCAAAAGAAACTCTCTCAAGTTGTTGGAAAGCCAAATTCCACTATGGCTAGTGTAATTCTTAAACTTGGTCTTTTTGAAAGGTTTGTTCCCTACACACCTATTTTTTTTCAATGGCCAATCAGATATCCCAACCAAAGAAATCTAACCCTAATTGTGGATAACAATTAGATGTCATATGACAATTTGAATTCAATTTGCTTGTAGAGACCCATCTTATTTTATCTAGTTTTTTTCTATGTTGGGTTTGTAGGCTATGAAAGATGATAAAAACAATATAAAGCCCCACTGACTCTATTATTGTTGCTTTCTTCCATTGATTATTGGAGCATTCTAGTTTTATCCTTGATGTGTATTCATTTGTCATATTGTCGGGTTGAGTTTTCTTTGCATAGTAGAAGCATTGGTTGGAGAGTGTTTGGGAATAGTGTAGGTTTATTCCCTCTCAGAATTGAAGTCTTGATGTGGATTCATTACATATAATGCATATTGTGTTTCCAATAATTCAGATTTCAGAGTTTAAATTGTGGTATTCTATGTCTGGTTTGACACTTGAAACCACTATGCAATGCTAACTGATTTGGATGAGTATTATATGTCTAGTTTTGACACTCAAACCTACCTATTTGATAGATCTTTCCATTGGATCCACAAACATGCATGTTTTTTGGAATGAATATTGTGATTGGGTTTGAATTGTTGCATTTACCTACATGCACATTCATATGGTAGAGCAGTCAAGAAGATGTATGAATCATATCAAATAATTATTTTCCTAATTTCACCTTGTGCATAACCGTGGGGAATATCATGGATTGAAATTCATGCTTCAAGTTTCAAATCTCTATGAATCAAAAAAAATTCTCACCAAGAAAACATCTGCACTACAGAAACAAGCAAGCATGAGCCATAGCTAGACTAGAGCCAATAGCCAGAGCCTTGAGCCAAATCCATAGCAAGAGTTTAAGTTGTAGCCAGGAAACAAAGATAGAGCTATGTTCCAGAGAATCCATTGGTTTGTGGCCATCCTAAAACCACCACTTGGTTTGTGTTCATCCTAAAACCTCCATTTAGTAGAAGACATCAAATTTTGGTAACCATTAGTTTGTGGTCATCCTCAACCACCATCTATTTGGTTTGTGGTCATCCTAAAACCACCACTTGGTTTGTGGTCATCCAAAAACCACCATTTAGTAGAAGACATCAACTTTTGCTAACCACTGGTTTGTGGGCATCCTAAAACACCATCTACCAGGTTTGTGGTCATCCTAAACCACCATCTACCAGGTTTGTGGTCATCCAAAGACCACCATTTAGTATAAGACATAAGCTTCTAGAAACCATTGGTTTGTGGTCATCCTAAACCAACTTCTACCAGGTTTTTGGTCATCCAAAAACCACCATTTATTAGAAGAAGTTAGCTTATGCTAGCCATTGGTTTGTGGTCATCCCAAACCACCAATTCTAAGAGCACTTCAGTGATATGTTCAACCATTGGCAACTTTCCACTTCTATATTTCAACTTTCTTTCATAAAGATTCTTGGACTCACAAACACCTCTTCATATTAGGGGGAGGGGTGTTGGAAACCTAATCCTTGTGGCTATGGTAAAATGTATTGTAATATTATTACTATTCACATGAAGAGTCATATGTGAATAGGAAGAGTCATCAAGAATCTAAGAGACCTCTTGGAATATGAAACCAAGGGTCACAACATATTGTATTTGTATGTGTATTATCTTAACAAAAGTGTGCATTCACACTTATATTTGCTTATCTATTTTAGGAGTGCTCCAACACACTCAAACATAGGTTTATCATAGAACCAAGATATCCTTTCTCTTCACATAATGAACTAAACCCTATTAGTAACCTCACCCTTATACCAGATGAAGAGTTTGATAAACTGGTGTAATAAAAGCAATACCAACATTTTCTAAAACACAAGAATTTACAATGCCACACATAAACAATACACATAGATTTACCCTAGAAACCCTTAAGTGGGGAAACCAACCTAAATGAGAGTTCATCCTCTATCTATCTCATTGTATTATCATCACCATATTCAATACAATGTATAGTATCCAAAAACCTATTATGTTAACATGTATTACAATACAACCCTAATTTTGTATCCGAAATTAACTTACAATGGGATGAAACCATTGGCCAAAATAACACATAAAAAACCTTAAATTTTTCATTGAGGACTTCACCTCTAAACCCCTAAATGGGGGCCTACTACCCCACCAACCAAAGGAGGGGAGGGGGGGCACTCCCCATATAACCCCCTAGCTTTGGGGGTAGTACTTAAACCCCCTCCAAGATGTGACTAAGCCTACTTGCAAAGAATACAACATATATCCAACATGGTGAAGTAATAGTACTTGAATAATATACATAATCAAACCTTAGGTGGATTCTTCATAAAATGAAGGATAGTTAATAAGTTATAGCAATAACAACCAACTTAATTTGGTAATATATATATTAAATTGGCCATGTTGGCACTAGGTTGAGACCAGGGTTCTCATGCAAGGTCCAACAAAGGTTCATTGTAGTCACTAGATGCGTTGGCATTTTCAATCCTTCCTAAGGGAAGAAAGTCTCACCCAAAGTGAATCCAAGACCATGGAAATAGGGAGAGGAAATCTAAGAGGATGGTTGCAACTCTTTAACCATATCAATAACTTGACATCTAAATACTATTATGATTCAAGAGTGACCAACATACAATGGATGCAAAACAAAAATAATTGTTACCAGAACATAACTAAATGCAAATAAATTACGCATCAAATTTAAACGGGGGGGGGGGGGGATACTTATCCCTCATTTTAACCTTTGGAGTGTAGCCAATAGAGATCTCCATTACAATACTAGATCCATTGCAGACATCTCGCAAATTCTATTACACTCAAGATACAACAGCATAATGAATCTAAATACTAACATAAGTGTATATGCATGTGTGTATATGTCTATGTATAACCCTTTTCTTTCACCTCCATGGATTTTTATACAAAACAAGTTGTTAATATTAATCTTTCAAAGATGTTTACAAAGAGGTAAGGATGACAAGTTGATCCATTGTCCTTGCTCAATGCATTAATTCTATTCTACCCTCTCAAATGTTGGCATCCAACTTGTATTGCATCTTCTTCATGTTGTTTCTACATCTCTTTCAGTAGTCGTCTACACACCTTTCATAAGATGTGCTCAAAGATGAAGGGGCCAACAAGCCCCAACCATAATCATTGGCTCACCCTCAAGCCAAATTTTCTTCTCTATGGATTCTTCAAATGAAGGGGCCAACTGAAAGACAATCTAGATAGCCTGGTCGTGGAAGGAATGAAGTTGCTTGACCTTTTTCTTCCACTTTCTCAATGAAATGGAGGCAATAGTAATGAATTCCTTGGCCTTCTCACTATCAGGTTCAATGGGACGGGTGGTTTCCAAGTTCTACCTCTCTACATCTACGAATAAATCGACTTATTGAAGTACTATGTAGGTCGATTGAGCTAATGGGTGAAATTCTCAGTGGGCCTTCTTGTCAACAACTAAAGATTCATGCAAAGTCTCCAATTGATCATTTGCAGCTTGGATATCTTCATATTTTTCTTATTGTGTGAGGGGATCTACAATGGACTAAAAATGATTGTTCAACTTCTTAATCCTCTCTCACAACTCCCCCACAAGGTTTTTCCTCTGCTCCATCAATCCCAACTAGTCTTGTATAGTGGTAAATATGTTTCTACTCTATGTTGTTGATGTATGTAGGATGGCTCTAATAGATTGTAGTTTTTTAACCAGAGGAACCATTGATCCATTAGTTTCCTTTGTTGTTCAATCACCTCAGATTGCACATCCTACAACTAAGTCTCTAACACCATAGTTTTGAGGCTAATCCATCACCATGAAGAACATGTTAGACTCACGCTGTCTTTCGCCTATGTAGTTGAACTAGTCTTGAGCAATTGATTATCCTGAGTTTGTAGTTTAGATCACAAGCCTTCCAACTACATGCAAATGACCTCGACTATCTACTCTGCAAGGTAGTGGGATTACCATTCTTGGTCCCATTCCACAATGATGTCCTAAAGTTGTAGTTATAGGTGTGAATTAGCCTCTTGCGGTGTTGACTACTCATGCTCAACATGAGATATGCATTGTTACATCTAACTAATGATCAAATTCATCATTATGAGGGAATTTATTGTAGACCATTGTTGTAACTCTGCATCTTAAGTTCCCTATCCTGAAGAGGGCATCCAATTAAGTGGTATGCCACTAGCAATTGATGGCTCTAACTGTATAGATGTTTGAGCTTTGGATTCATCTTATGCTATGTCTACTTGGTGTAGTCGAATTATGCGATCCTAAGTGACCTTAGAAAGAAATGGGACCACATAAGTGTGATCTTGGTATATCTACAACATACTTAGACAATGTGTGGGTTTTGAACAAGTTATATGCACCATGAGAGAGATTTTGTATAATGGTGACAAAGGGGGAGGGTTGATTAGAATGTCATCAAAAATACCCTCCTTGCGTGCTTCTTCCATAAATTCATCCTATTGGCCACCCACATCGACTTGACACTATACCAATGAAGGGGGACGATGCAGTGTCTCATCACCATTCTCATTGGATCCTATAACTATGGCTTATTGTGATACACTCTATTCCTCAAAATATGGTGCAACTCCAGTTATTTCAGCAACATGAGCACCTTTAAACACAATGATATGTTGTTGAACATTATCACTGAAATATGATGACCCTCTCATAGCTACTACATTGTGGATAGACACTCCAAGGACCTACACGAGAGATCCCATATGATCATCCTCTATATTATTTATCGACACCCCATTCTTAGGCTCATCCAAAGCCCAATATGCCTTCAAACACTCTTCAACATAGCTAAGGCCATGGGATGTGCCAAAATATATGAGCTCCTTAAGGAAGGAGTATGTTGAAATAGGTGCTAAAGAGGTTGCATCCCCAATGAGAGCAATTTGAGCTTCAAACGTTGGTTGCATCGACTTATCAATCATTTTTGCAAGGTATAGGCTTAGGGGTTGAACTACCCTCAGTTTTTTGGAGGTGCTACCCTATAATAACCCAAGCACTCCTTCAAATCCTTCCATGAGAATTGAGGAGTATAAGATATAGGTTTTTTCAAGACTACCAATAGTTTTGTGGCATTGGTTCTTGGCCAACCTCAACTTCACCCTTGGATCTAGACCTAGAGGCAGAGTTCATACCAATCATATAGACTCATATTTCCTTCTTGCGACCATGCTTCCCTATACCTTGGAAGGAATGGGAGACATCTTCACCTTGTTATAGCATATTTACCTTTCTTGAGCATTAATTTCTCGGCTAGGTACTATAGAGGCTAGTCGCATGATCCTATTGGTCCAATTTTTACTTAAATTGATAAAGTGAGCCACCAGAGTGCTCCATCCCAAGATTCAAGGAAGTAAACTACTATTTATAGCATTTGTGAATTAGTTTAGATCTATTTTTGGCATGTGAGGGGGAATTCCTCAAATTAATACCTTTTCCCTTATTTTAGGGTCCTACCTTACATGTTTGACATCCTGGAATAATTCTAGGAACTTAACTCCACTAATCGAGGACAGATGGCACCCTCCTTTACTATTTTTATCTGATAGCTCCCTTCTTTACTCTCATGTTTCTATTATGCATGGGTTAGATCACTAGTTGTGAGCAATGGAGTCTCCACTTGGATTCCAGGGTTAGTGATGAGACTATTAACCCATCGATGAGACTATTAACTCATCTTTAAGAGATTGAATAACTAACTAAGGGCATCTAAGCTCTAATTTAATCCTAACTAGGTCCTCATGCATCCCTAGAGCATTTGAATTACCTCCTTGAGTAATTCGAATTGCTATATGTAAGATAATTATTCATTGTTTCATTATTGAATAAGATTTATGTGTATTTGCCCCACAATTTTTGCTCTCTATACTCGCTTTATTTTTCCTTAGTAAAATTGCTCAAAGTATTTGTTATTCATTAGGTTATAAATCTAGTTTGTGATCTCTTGCAGTGATTACAAGATTTTACATGCCTTCCATCGATAGTCCGATCAAGACATGGATGTCATATGCATGAATGGGGTACTCCTAGTCAAGCCATGAGGATTGCTCATGAACCCTATAGGTTAAGAATTTGGTGTATTGACTTCTTTAGTGGTGTTGCGAATGGGGAGGTCCCTCAACATTACCAATGTATATTTTTGGAGAGGCTCAAATGCAAGCTTCCAAACTATGGTGATGTCCCCAATCTCAAGTGGAATGAAATCAAAATACACTTCAGGATTCATGGTACGGAACAAGTCAATATTAGTGAATTTGTTATCTACTAACCTTTGCAAATCTTGCAAAAACTCAACCTTGGGGTCACAAACTCTACTGGAACTGCTTCTTTTCATCACCCTATAGTTTTTGGAGCCACATCCTTGCTTGTTGATACCTTACCCATTTTAGCACTTCTTCGTTGACAAACAAACTGGATATGAGGTTTAACACTTGGCACTTGGGAAGTTATGGCAGCTAATGCACTGATCTTTGAAGGCTCTACGGTGTATGATAGTTAACACATACAAAGAAAAGTGAGAAATGAACTGAAGGGGGGGGGTTATTTTAGTGACTTGGGCCATGTTAATGACGAGACTTGACCCATGCATATATCCAAACCTGCCAAGGATTCCGCGTGGTTTACTCATTAGGCTTAACTGCCTAACATTTAAGGTTGACTTAGGTGGCAAGATAGACATGTATAAATATAAAGACTTTCACCAACTCAACAGTAAAACTATGTTACAACCACAAATGACTTTGATTTGACTAACCTGACTAGTAGACCTGTGATAGTATAACATTGTAACCTCAAAAAACAACAATATATTTACCATAACTATCCCCAATTTTCATCATGATTGGATCAACTAAACTTTGCTTGCTTACAATAGAATCATGAGGCCCACCACAACAAAACCTTGTAATTAGCATCCCTTTTAGCTTCCTTTTTTGCTTCCATTTATGAAAAGTAGGCACTATTTCAAGGGATAATGCTCTAGTAAGTGTTATTTCCCGCGTCGGATTTAGCACCAAGTTTAGCACCAGGTTTAGCACTAGGTTTAGTGCAAGGTTTAGCACCATGTTTAGCACCAAGTTTCTTGAGTGACTAAATAAAAGCGAGGGAAACTTTTCAAAAAGAAAGCTAAGTAATATCAAAGGTTAAAAATAAGTCGTTTGTCTCAATCCTCATGAGTTGGAGGGATTTCAATTATTTTAATTAAAATTCCTAATTTTCCCTCATAAAAGCCCCTCAAAATATACTCTTTCAATCTTTTCTCGCTTCTTCTCTTTCTCTCTTCTCTTCTCCACCCTTCTCCTTTCTCCCTTAAGGTTTCCTCTCTTAGGGTTTCATCCTTATGGAGGATAGGGTTTTGGTTTAATGGAGGAACCTCCATGAGGAAGATAATGGATTCTCCTTCCCTTTTCCTCCTTCCTTTCTCTTTTTTTCCTTTATTGATTTACTAATTTTTATTGTTGTTTTTGTTGTTGCAAGTTTAGGGTTTCATGTATGGAGGATAAGGTTTCATCAAAGAACGTTCATAACGCAGATAATGACTTCTCCCTTCCCTTTTCCTCTTTTCCTCTTTTATTTTTATTTTAATGTTTATTGTTATTTTTTTGTTGCAATTTTAGGGTTCCATAAGGAAGGTAATGGCTTCTCCCTTCCCTTCTAATTTTTCCTTCCTCTTTTGGTTTTCTTTTTCTTTATTGTCTTTCTAGTGTTTATTGTTTTTTTGTTGCTGCAAGTTTAATGGAGAAAGAAGAAAAAATGACATTTTGGGGGTTTTCTTTAATGCACACATCTAGCTCGTGGGTATGGATTAAAGAATACCCTTGCATTAATGTAGGAGATATGGGTTCAAATCCTTCCACCCATCTATATCTTATTACTTCTCAATTTGTATTCACTTGTTTGCATGCATAGGTTAGGTTATTTCAGTTCATATCTACACTTTTAAAGGTAGAATTTTGTGGGAATATAGCTCAAGTAGAGTTATTTCCTTTGGCAAGTGATCTGGGTTCAAATCCCAAGCTTCCCCTAACATTTTCCATTTCTACTTTCATTTTTTACCATTTTCCATTTCTATTTTTGTAACTTCTAATTTGCACTATGTTAGTTTAGCTTCAGTTCAATTTTGCACTTTTAATCATAGGTTTTTGTGGGAATGTAGCTCAAGTAGAGTTCTTTCCTCCTTGCAAGTGATATGGGTTAAAATCCCAACATTTCCTTACCATTTTTTCTTTTCTTTTTTTAAAATTTTACCATTTTTTGTTTCTATTTCCATAAATTTAATTTACAGACAGTTGGTGCTAATCCATGCTAATTTAAGCACTTTAAAAAATGTAGTTTTGCATCAAGTTTAGTGCCAAATTTTCCAATTTAGTTGGAAAAAGATTACACTAAAAAAGGATGCTAAATAATTAGGTGCTAATTGCATGTTTTGTTGTATTGGGGCCTTATAGTATATGGCCACGCTTGACAACATGCCTTTTGCAAAACTGAATAAAACAACTGACAAGGAAACTTACAATTCAAAATAGCAAGAATTGTTGTCATTCTTATGACACAAACATACTGGTGCAAGTGAATATATGCACATAAAGAACTAAAGCTAAAATTTCAAAATAAAACACATGTCCTACCTCACTTCTCATGACAAGAGTGCATGTGATCAATTTTAGTGCACTTAAACATAAGGTTTTCGGTGAGCGCCATTCACCCGTATAGGTTTAAGAATACCATCCAATTGAGCCAATCACACAACACCAAAGGCTTATATTTCCACAACTATGAATGGTCCCAACTGATGCATCTACAGCTTCCTAGGATTCCTTAGGTACTTGATGTCATATAAAAGAACAAGGTCTCCCTTAACAAAGTTCTTCATCTAGAAGTGGCAGTCATGCCATGCCTTATGTTTATTTTTCTCTATTTACTGATGGAAATCAACTAAAAAACTACACTCCTCCAATTGTAGTAGTTCAAATAACTATTTTGCAATTGAATTATCCTTGGTCATATACGTGTCATGAGAAATACAAAGGTTTGGTACTACAAACTCTATTGGAAAAATAGCCTCCCTAACATATATCAACTAGAACGGTGTTTGTTTGTGTAGTCGTTTAATAGTGATTCGGTAGGCCCATAATCCAGCAGTGACTCATTCATCCCAATCATCTCAATTGGTGTAAACCTTGGCCAATCCTATCTCTAAAATATTATTAAACGCTTCACTATCATGTTTGATTGAGGATGATGGGACTACTTTTGTGATGTTGAACTAGGAATTTTTGAGTTAAGATAACAATGGTAGTGCTAAAAAAATGCATACCTTGATCACTTATGAGGATACAAGGACACCCAAACCTAGTAATAATATTTTCAAATATAAATCGAGGTGCGGTATTTGTAGAATAATCTTATACTAGTTTTGCTTCAACCCAACTAGTGATATTTCCAACAAAGTATATAGCCCACTTATTAAATGGATGCAACGATTGCACTGGGAGTAGTGGTAATTAATCTCATCAGGAAGGCTTCCCTGCATGCTGACAAACATCACAAGTGAAAACATACTCCTTGGAGTCTTTGAAGACTACTGGCCACCAAAATTTAGCTTGTAGAACCTTTTAGGTTGTGGCTTTCCCATTGACATTTCCTCCTGCAATTCCATGATGGCATCCCATTAAAATATCTTTGCATTTGTGATCTATCACATAGTGGCAAAGAATGTCACCAATGCCTAACTTATGTAGTTGTCCCATAATCAATTAATATTCCATAGATCCGACAACAAGGTAATGCTTATGGCATGTAGAATAATTGTCTAGTGTCGATCTAGTAGCTAAAAATATTGCAATATAAGATAAGTAATTACAAGTATATTCAATTTTGAACAATTTAGCATCTGGAATTTGATCATTTACAACACCTACTAACTCTCTTGGATCTAGGTGAGAAACATGATTTGACCCTACATTATCCTTTTATGGTTTGACCACAACCTCAAAACAAAACTTATAGACTAGAGATAACCATCTGCAGATTGACCTTCTAGAACGTGCTTATTAAGAAAATACTTTTGAGCTTAATGATCGATGTAAAACTTGAAGTGACCACCTAATAAACAGTGACAGAACTTCGACAACATATATACCATGGCTAATCCTTCTCGCTCAATATTGGTGTAGTTGCACTTTTCCTGGTACATCTTTAAACTTGTGAAATATATAGGGTGATCAATATTTCCTTCTCCCATTTATGTAAGGACATCTCCTAGAGCTATCCCAAATGCGTCCACATGCACATGGAATTCTATGTTCCAATCAAGGAATATAAGAATGGGGGCACTTACCATTTTTTCCTTGAGTAACGTGAATGTTGCTTTGCACTCTTGAGTTCAAATAAACATTTATGCTTTATTTAGGAGTTGTAATAGAAGCATAGTTCTTGATAAATATTCAATAATACCATAAGTGACCCAAAGTGGATCACAACTATCATACATTGGTTGGATTTGGTAGATTTACAATAACAACTATTTTAGCAATGACTATGAAGACTACCTCCTTGCAGATGATGACCTAGCAAGTTGCCAAAAGGAACACAAAAAATGCATTTTCTCAAATTTAGTGAGATCTGCATCTGGCAATATAAGTGGAATATAAGGTGTAACAAATTAGCATGTTCTAATAGAAGACTATAAACAATCCAATTATCCATGTAAACTTCCATAAACCTATGAATGAAGTCACGAAAAGTAGCAATTACAATATTGGAGAAAACTACGAGTGCATTCTTAAGCCCAAAGGGCATGACAATATAGGTGAAAGAACCCCATTAAGTGGTAAATGTGTTTTTCTCACTACCCTCCTCTATAATTCTCACCTTGTGGCAACGTAAGAATCCATCAATGAATGAATAAGATTTGTTTCCTACAACTTGATCCAAGACCTCATCACTGAGTGGGGTGTGAAAAGGATCATGAGCATGGGTTGAATTTATACTTCTATAATCGACACATAATCCAATATCCTCGATATCCTTCTCAATATGGAACACAATAGGATTGATCCAATTAAATTCATCAACTGTGATTATTAGTCATGCAACTAGCATCCTATTGATCTATTTCTTCACTTTGTCTTTAACTCTAGGATTAAGCCTATAAGGTCGATGCTTCATGGGTTTCACATTTGTTCATAGCTCGAATTTCATTTCACCCAAGTCCCCTTTGATTCCCTTCAATTTAGTGAAACTTTGTGGAAATATAACTTCATATTGTTGTAGTAGAATAGTAATCTCAGATATAGCCTTTTTGTCCCAATAATATGTAATAAAGGCAAGTTTAGGTCTTACCTTGCTTCTAATGTTCACCTTTTGCAACTTCGGAGGTTTCATATATGTTTCACGACGTGCACTATCTTTATCCTTGCCTTTTATTATTCTAAAACTGGTTTTGCATCAACGATTTGGAAGACAACATCCCTCTTCACCACCTCATTTTATCTCTTCAAACTTTGTAAATAATATTTCTCCCTAGCTACCTCATGTTGGGATTCCTTCCATCATTATCCCTCTCTCCTTAAACTACGAGCTTGCTATATCTCCATTCCTATGCAACTTATACAACATATTCAACCTTCCTTCATCACTCCCCTCCTCACTTAGCTCTTTCTACAACTACTAACTCATATTTCTAGTTGTTTACATCTAGTTTATCCACCACCATCATATAATGGTCAATCTCCTCAAAACCCATTCAAACCTTGCACTATTCACTAGCTACACCCCATCTGATAAATATTTCATATTCCCAATTCGTTGGAACCCTTTCTATCCACTCCCCCATGGTGCAAGGTATCTACTCAACCATGGAAATGGGACCAATTGGAAAAAGTCCCTCTTCCACCAACCAAATCTCAATCCAAAGTGGGATTTCTCGAATTAGTCTTCATTAATCTCCTTTTTAAGTGACCTCTACTTTAAGAAAAGATTGATGGTTTTCTACAACAAATTCCACTATGTATTTGTTAACAATGTTGTCCACCCAAAAATCTACTGCATGTGAGACATGATGGTTAAACTGATGCAAATCCCTAAGGTTATAAGAGGTCCACCAAACTCTCAATAATTTGGGGCTTTCACAATTATTTTCAAGCATTTTATATAGACTTACAGGGAAATCACACCATAAAACCTCATATTGATCCCAAGAAGGTCCATCATACAACACAAATTCTCTACACGTAGCCAAATTCCATTCCCACGACTCTACTTCTTGAAAAATAAAATCCTCACACTTTTTCTCCCACCAATTCTGGATTCTTTACTTATAAATTCCTCTATCCATCTGACTAGTATTCCTCATTTAGACAAGGTCCCAACATCAAAACAACTTTTTGGCATTAGGTCGAGACTAAGGTTCTCATGCAAGGGGCAACAAAAGTTTGATGCTTTCTAGACACACTGGCATTTTCAATCATCCTTGAGGGAAGAATGTCTCACCTAAAGTACAATAAATACCATGTAAATATTTAGGGAAGAATCTAAGGGGATGGAAGCAACCCTTTAGCCATATTAACAACTCAACAACTAAATACTATTGCAATTCAAGAGTCACCAACATACAATGGATGTGGAACATAAATCATTGTAACCAAAACATAATTGAAGCACTATTAAGCAATAAGGCATACTCAACCATGCATATGAATAACACATGAAATTTAGAGGGGGGTGCAAATAATTCTCCTTGATTCATAACCTTTAAGAGATATCCATTAAAATAGCAAAGCCATCACAAGCATCCCACAACATCTATTACAATCATGACTCAACAATAGAATGAATCTAAACTATACTAAGATGAGTGTGTATGTCTCTTTTTATGTGTTTATGTCCAACCCTTTTCTTTAACCTCCATGGGTTTTTTATACAAAATAAGTTGTTAATCTTGACCCTATAAAAAACACTGCAAAAAGGTAGGGATAACTAGGTCGATCGACTACCTTTAGTTTGTGCATTAATTGCATTATATCCTCTCGACCATTGGCATTTGATTTGTACTACATCTTCTTCATGTTGTTTCAACATCTCTTTGATTGGTCTCAAGGCTCTTCCTAACTACCCACCTTTCGTGACACACGCTAAAAAATGAAGGGCCCAACAAGAATATATTATTGCTTATTGTGACTTCTATATTCATTGGTCAGTTCATCTTGCCAAATAATAATATCTCATAATTGATGATATCATTTTGACCTATACATTCCATTCTCTTGTCACTTGTGACAGGTGAAGCAGTCTTTTATTACACTGATATATGCTTTGCTTCTCTTACTTAACATGGAATATATTGAAAACCCTAAAGGTATGCTTCTATCATTGAAGATATTTTTGGAAGCAATTAGCTACAAAATTATCCTTTTCTCATCTAGCTATCCACCTTTAGACACTTCGATAAAATATTTTGCTGGAGATTTATTTTTTATTGTCTTGAATTTCTCAAAGTTGATACCCAACATAAATGAAAGAGTCCATCTCCTTCCTAGGATCATTGGGTTGATAACACAAACCCTGATATTAGGTTGTATGCATTACCCTTAAACTCACTAATATGAGCTGGCTTGAGATTGATTCGTACCAATCAACCTAGATATACATTGAAGCTCATCCCCTCCCAACACATTGGCCTACTTATCTGTAATCTACGATAAATTTATTAACTAGAGATGGCCCAGTTTTTTTTATTACTACTAGTTGTATTTTTGTTTTTGCTTTAAAATGAGATGCATTTGTTCTTGTTGTAATATTTCTAATATTTAATCTTATTAAAAACAAATAGAAACTTTGATGGCAAGAGGGTACATTACAAAAATGCAATACTCCTCATCTTATCCTACTTTTAGAAGTTGGGTTTCCACCCATTAAGACTAAGGCTGTGATTGGGTGCTTGATGTACAATAACAAGTCAGTTAACATGAATAATGAGAGGCTTCCTATTAGCTCTCTAAATATTAGTAAAAGTCACTCAAGACTCAAAATAGGTTAGACTTTCGATGTAATTTCATGGTTAAAACATTGGGTGAAAGTGAAAATGACTCACTCCAAGATATACATATTGTTAGAAGCACTATCATAACTAAGTTTAAAGTAAAAAACAAACTGATAGGGAGATTGAAAGTTCAATTGCTACAAAGAAATTATTAACAACAAGTCAGAGATCAAAACTATCTTTGTACTGTTCTAACTCAAAAAATAAAATAGGTATTGCCAAGATAATATTAAATTCACATGAGCTCCATAGTTAAACAAGGCATGGGAGAAAACCTAAAACGTCTTAGCATGAAAAAATCTATAAAATTTGTTAGATGAATAAAGGATGAAGATCACTCTCTCTTAGACTGTTGAGCCTACAAAGACATTAGATCTAACTTCCATAACATTTATAACTTGTGAGTAATAACCAAAGCAAACTTAGGAATTTCATTTCCAAATTATTTGGTAATGAAAACAACATGATAAATAAAGTAGTTGATAAAATTTTAATATTGGTCCAATAGACCAATGTTGGTCTTAGAGGATGGTTATCATTGTCATAAATACACACATGTACATACATACACACACTAGTGCATATCCATATCAACTCAAGATCTTTTAAGCATCAAGATATTTGCATCTCAATTATATATATAGTGTATCCCTGTCTTAATGGTCCATGATGACCCTTCATCAAGTCAACAATATATTCCTCCACTCCATGCCTAACTCCTATTAGACTCACATCAATGAGATGCTTGTCTCGTTTAGTCCATCAAACTACCCAACTTTCAAAGTACATTTCTAGTTGAATGATTGCATAGGAAAGTCATTACCTAATTCAAATATGTTGTACCAAAATTTTTTATTGCATACTTTTTTTATCAAGATATTGATGATGTTGTTTTTAAGCTTTTATAAATTCATTGTATTTCCATGGGAAACGTTGATATTTGAAATAGTTGATTTGGTTTCTATCATTAGGACTCAAAAATTCAAAGAATTAAATCCAAGCAATTAGGAGGAGGGTATATTAATACACATTAGAAGGATAAAAACAAATCCAAATTGTCAATAACAACACTAAGCAAATTCCTTCAAATACATTGCCAAACTCGAATGAATTAAAACTTAGAAAAATAACATACCCCAAGGCCTTAAAGGGAGGGAAGAAAAGCGTTAAAGGAAATGGACCATGGATACTTTGCACAAATACCAAAGGGGCTTTTTTCTTGGATGGTGATTCCTTCCACAATTTTCCTCATGTCTGAGTTTCTTCTTTGTTTTCATATGGTTGACAGTGTATCATAAATTCTCACTTAGTTAATTGATCTTGCCCATGATCAACCAATGGAGGATCCATTCAACATACTCCATGTTTCTCTTATTCATTTATATGTAGATGGTAGTCACACATCTAATGCTAAGAAAATGGAGCTTCCAACATGCTTGATGGAGGAAGTTGTGAGATACCCATTCATCATGAGATCAAAACTTGGATTGATGTTTTTCTTTAAAAACCAATACGGGTAGAGTTTTTTTATATTAAAAAAGTGGCTGAGCCACAGAACAAAAATACAACATTCTATTCAATGACTTGAATCCCAAAGAAGTTGGTGTAGAAACTAAGAGCCTATTTCTACATATTACAAAACATCCTCTTGCTTGAGGAGATTTAGCCATTCTATTTCCTAGTCTACTACTATAAATGCGACAAAAAGTTTCTAACATCTTAGACCTTTTCAAAGCCTATGACAACTAAGAAAAGTTGGGAGAATGATCCCTCTCCAAATAGCATTCCCGGAAATTCCGGGTCATTCTTTATCCTCAAGGAGTTTCCCATTACCTTGTCCAGCTGATTCTCCAACAATCCCATGTGCTGCACTAGTTCCTGGATTGTCTGCTCATGCACTTCAATTTTTCGGGTTGACTTGACTTCCTGGGCTCTGCGCTCCCTTCATTCTTGCATGGCCTCTCTTTTGAGTTGACGGAAGTGCTCGTCGAACATTCTTTTATTGAACCTCAAACAACGCTTCAGGGTGGAGACTTTATGCTAGAGCACCTTAGCTTCAACCGATATCCTTTACACACCATGTTTTGGGAAACAATATGTGCTATTGTCACTGTCATCCATTGTGAATTTCGCTATGTGCTTCCACCAACTATCATAATTCTGCTTATACCCCCACTGAGGATAGGCTCCTGCGTACCAATTCCATGAAAAATTGACGAATAACAACTGCAACCTAGGAGGCCGCCTAAGTTTATAATTCCAACTCCCACGCCCCATAATGATGTGCCTACCACTCAACTTTAAGACTACCCTACTAACATCAGATTTTGCTTCATTCCTTTGTACCTGAGCATTTATGTGATTTTCCTTCGAGAGGATTGATATGGATATGCCGTACCACGCCTCCTAGATCACACCTGGAAGCTCCACTTGCCTACTTGACGTCCCAAGTTCTTCCCACATTTTAGCATCATATTGAATGGAGGACACGTGTTTGGACTTGACAATCCACCCACAACTCATTAAGTCACCGACTGCGACCATCATTGCAATTATTGAATGCATTATGGAATTTCACAATATACAGGGCTCCGATAATTCATTAACAACCAACCTTGTTCAAGACTCATCACCCGATTAGCTTGGGCATCCATGTTCTTGTTGAGGTCTCTCATAACATAAAATAGCTGGGGCCTTGGAAGAGAGGATAGGAGCAAAACCACTCGGGAGATAATTCTTCCTAGATGCAGGTCTTTTGGCTAAAACTGGATTGATATTGATGGTCATTTATAATGGAGTTAGTTGAGATTGATACTAAGCAATTTCACCTATTCTACTCCAAAAACATGGATACTTAGCCAACATCCAACCTCTATTATACTACTCTTATAGGTATCCCTTATGTTACTATCCACCTTTGTCACCATTTATTAAATCTTATCTACCTCCCAACACGACAAATATGCATTCTTGAAGATTTAAGATTCTATATCTTCTTCCCAATTTATCTCTAACAAAAATAGTCTGATCATGAGGATAATGAGTCTTTCATTAGGTACCTAGACTAGGCAAACAATACTTCCATTCATTTTGACGATGATACCCAGGGTAAATCCTATATTTTTCAAGGCACAAGGCCAAGTCAACAATAAAGGTCAAAACCATTATATCAAATATACTCATTATGACCTCAACATGTCACTTACCAAGATAAAGATACTAAGGACAGATAATGGAGGGGAATACACTTTAGGCGATTTCAAAGATTAATTAATTATTTGGAAATTTATGGGTACTTCTTCTTAATTAGAGGATGATATTTAGGATAAATTATTTTTTTCGGGGTTCAAGGCCAGGTTAATAGTCAACAATTAGTTGTTAGAAATCAAGTATGTCACACAAAGTGAGATTTTAACTTAGGCGGGGGAGGTTAACAACTTTCCCACAGGCCACTCAAACTACACCTAATTGAAAAAATCAAGACAAGTATATTCAATTATAGTTCATTACAACTAAGTGTCACTTGTAAGTCAAATGACAACCCTTATCATTATGGCCTCAAATGTTAGAAGTGCTTCTCTAGAGTGACATGGGGTAGTTAAAGGACCTCCTTTTTCTTAAGCTTCCTCTCTTGTTGAGTTGGTGCTTCCTAGTTATTTTCTTTTTCTTTTTCCTTGTATAAGGCTATTTTCCCCTAAGATGTTCTTTCGTCCTTCCCTTGTTGTCTTTATATATTGTATTCCATGCAGTCCCAATGATCAACATTGACCTTTAGTGGACATCATTATCTAAATTAAATTAAATATCATCTTATCTTTCAAAGTGTCAAAACTATGAGGCGATTGCTTGTCTCGATACCCCTCCTCATGAATGTAGAATATTAATTACCACCTATAACATTAGAGTTAAGTCATGTCAAATAATAAAATAAAATAAAATTTGGTCTAAGTGCAGTGGTGCCTCTGTTTGGTGTTGTGGCGGCGGGAGAGAACATGTGGTGGCAGCGTATCCTTTCGGTGGATGGTTGGATCGTGACACCGGTCCTTTTCGGCATGGACCTAGTGGTCTGCATCTAGATGGTGGTCATCCAAGAGTGGGGGGTTTTGGTTCAGAGGTTGAGGGGAAAGGTTACAGAAGATGATTTTCTCTAGAGTTCATGTGTTGTTATGGGGAGTCTTACTCTGTTGTGAGGGCCTTGGTGCTCGAGTTTTTGTTGCTATATAGCAAAATTTGTAATGTGCTCTATGCACTTGTATGAAGGCTTGAAATATGGTGTTTTTTTGGTGGGTAGAGGGTTTTAGTATCCTATCGTTGCATTGGTAATTTTCTAGATCGGTTTCTAGCGATTTGTCTAGACCTTGATACAGTTTGAATACTATAGACTCTCATGTATGAAGGCCTACTAGGCCTATGCAAAATGTGGTTTATTTTAATAAAATGGACCATGCACTTTTTATCGAGGAAAAAAATATAGATTCCAATAACTATTTTCAACAAAATGATGACCTAATAAGGAAGCCAACTAATCTTGTAGCAAACTTACTTCTAGTTGTCGAAACCTAGTGATACACAAAGTTAGGGTTCTTATGGATTTATAACCCTAATTGATTTTTTGGCGATTTGGGGTGATTTAGAACTAGACAAAACCCTTACGGGTATTGTTCCACTATGCATGAGCCTTGAATCATGTAAAACTTTGCTTCCACCTAAAATTTTTACAAAATTCTTATTTGATTTGTGATGGAAAAAAAATCCAATTACTACAAGGTTAACTTACTCCCAAAATATCCAATTACTACAAAATTAACTTACTTCCTTAATAAATATAAAACAACACCTAAACCCAAACTTTATACATTTGTCATAGCTTTGTCAGAGCTTTAAACTAACTCCCGCGCTTATCATAAGAGCATATGATTTAAATATTAATTTCCCAACCAAGGGATGTGATAATTTTTATTTTTATTTTTTATTTTAATATACAACCACCAAGAATAAGATGAAAATGGTCTAATCAACATCATTTCACACTTCTGGCCAATCATGTATTGAATAATTATTTTTTCATAAATTAAAAAAATTGTATTAACAAATTTTTAATGTTAAATAATGCATCTACCCACCGGCCGGCATGGAAAAGCTGTCCCATGCTCTTCCGATCGTACATCTCGCTGACATTCGCTTACCATCAAAGCCTGGGCACCAAAGATCGAGACAGACGTCAACATCCAAGGATCAATAAGCATTCAAATAAATATTTAAAAAAAATACACTTAATATGAAAAATTACAACTTTAAAATAAACTGCAAAAAACTGAAAAATTTCCATCATATAGGGAGATATTAATAAGAATTATCAATTCATATATTGTCCCTGCGGGGACATGACAACACAACCCAAACTTTATCTTTATTAAAAAAAAACCAAAACTTTTTGGAATTCCCCCTTTTTTTTCTCTACTACGTTAACCCCTTTAAACTATATAAAAAGGACTTCAACCCCCTTTTTTCCCACTACGTTAACCCCTTGATACTATATAAAAAGGACTTCAAATATGTGTATATTTCACAAAATTTGGGGGAACCATATTGAAAATCAAATTAACTCATCTTCGCATCTCTCGTTGGGCATACGGCCACATTAAGCTAAGTAACAGAGAGAGATATTCCTTGGACTTAAACCCTTCGTGTAAAAATACACTGTTGTCCCAGCAAAGTTCCATATCCTTCAACATTGTTCTTCCGGCTGCTGGTTTTAATATATATATCTACAAATTGAAAAGAATTCCATAATGTCCTTCTTGCATTCAGAGCAGAACGATGCAGATGATGATCTTGTCAAGTTCCTTGAAGCAGAGCTCCTCGCCCAAGATGTAGACGAAGAATACCAGCATAATGGCCAGGTGGGTTTCAGTATAACACTATAATATTAATTCCTCATTTCATGGTAGTCTGCTTGCTTTTTTGCTTATATGTATGCATGTGTCTATCATCACTCTATTTTTTTTCATTTTATGCTGAAATACACTGAAAACTGTATTTTCTAGACAAGTCTGCTGTACACACATAGGTTTCAATTGTTGTTCAGCTGTCCTGTTATTTTTTTCAGCAATGTTGATATTTGATATGATACCCACATGCTCATTGTTTATATATATATATATATATATTCTTTTTCCGTTATTTTATTCCAAAAGGGAGCAAATTTTCAAAAGTCAGATGCTAAGCAGCATTCGGAATCTTCCTTGTCTCAAGGCAGAATACACGACAAGAAAGTGTCCACATAAACTGTTTCATCAAATAGTTCTGACATCTTTTCTCAGCTGTAAAATATCAAAAATTATAAAAGCAGTTATCATCCCTAAATATTTGTTCTTAAACCTTTCAGTCAGCAGTCCTCATATATCATAGATAAAATCAGCATAAAAGAAATCTTTAAAAGATTAAAAAAGGAGCCATCTTCAGAATCAGAAATGATTTTAAAAAGGAGAATGATGAAATTCATGGTAGTGGCCATTCTAATCTTCCCGAATGATCCACTCCCCGGGCCTAGAAGCAGTCCTTCTTTTGATAAACTGTATGCATTCTTGTTGATCTCTCAAAAAAATGTGATTGTAGGAAACAGAAGTAAACCCTTCCCGAGTACCCCAAATTTCCTCAAAGAGTGGCTGAATGAGGAAATTTCTTAAAGCATATTTCTTGTTGAACCATTTTATGACATGCAGTGAGTCCCCAAATATTTGAATGTGAGAATGCCCATATTCTGCAGCTAAAGAGAGAATTATTTGTCCCCTGGCCTTGGCCTGCTTTGAAACAGAGGGAATGAGAATCTGATAAATATAGGATTCCTCCTGTCCCCCCTTTGGAGGGTCTCCTTGTGAAGCACCATCAAAGTATGCCCAAGTCTCTTGTCGATCAATAATTTCTTCCATCACTATTCTTGGAGATTTAATAGGTTTCAAACTTTTATTTGACTTAGAGTACCAAGAATATTCAATCCCTGCAGAAACACACTGTAATGGAGGATTACCCTATCATAAACAATCAAAGCATATCTTGCCGACCAAATATCCCATGCCACAATTAAAGGCAAAGCTCTGAAACCCTTTGTATTTTCATTCTCGCACCATTTTCTGAGTCCTTCTTCAATTGAATCTCCTGAGTCCCTGACCAAACAGATCTCAATCCTGTGAGTCCTATCTCTTTCCACACCCATTGAGAAAAAGGACATGGCATAATGATATGAAAGTTAGATTCACCATTTGCTTTACAAGGACCATGAATATTTCTCTTTTGCAGGATGTCCTAGGTTAGTACTTTATTATTTAGGAGTAACCACATGAAAATACAGGTATTGGAGGGAATATATATATATATATATATATATATATATATATATATTGTTAAAATTAGTGTTAGGTTAGGGTTTGAAGCAGAAAATTAAAATTTTTGTACTTTAATGCAGAAAATAAAATTACAAAACATAAGTTTCATCTCTTTCAACTTTAACACTCCCAAAGATCACTGTGTTAAAGTTGAAGCACACATTTAACAATTGCAGATATAGAGCAGCAGTAGTAGTAAGACTAATTAGATAAAACTATAGCAGCAGTAATAGATTTAACTCACAATACAAAAGAACAAATCTGATAACTTACTTGGTGAGTTGAGACCTTCCTTATACTCAGAAATTTAACTTTCAGAACAGGTTTTGCCTCTCAGAGGCAAGTCAATCAACTGGAACAAAACTGACTCTTACCTGAGGTATATACAAACCTGAGAGAGAGAGATAATGTGCTGTAGGAAAGGACTAGTCAGTTACAGTAAAGGCTCAGGACAGTCAACAGGTACCCAGCAGTTGAATGGCAGCCCCAAGCAACCCTCAATAGGCAGTAGCAACCTTATAGATCCAAACAGACCTCAATAAAGCATATGGCAGTCTTCAACAAGTAGATCACAGCCCTAGATCAGGTGTTATCGACAGAAGGCAGCCCTAAATCTGTAGATCTAACCCAAACAAAGTCCAAGCAGGCAGCGGCCTCCACAAATGACAAAAAGGCAGCCCTAACAAAGTCCACAAGGGCAGCAGCCTACCAAGAACAGTCCATGGAGGCAGCAGAACAGTCCACAAGGGCAGTGGCCCTCACCGAAATAGTCCACAGGGCAGCAGAACAGTCCACAAGGGCAGTGGTCCTCACCCAAACAGTCCATGGGGCAGCAGAACAGTCAAAACAGCTGATGAAACCCTTAGGGAGAATATGGCAGCCCTAGGAATACAAGGCAGACATTCTTAAGGTGGTGGCAGCCCTAGGAAGTCTTTACCAGCAAAACGGCAGCCCAAGACAGCTTGAAAAATCCTTGACGTCACCTTCAGATAAAGCATCAAACCCTAGGACAGTCACATGTAAACAGATCTGAATGGCCACCATAAGAAATCAGAGCTGACTTATGTCATTTGGATGGATGTCACAATGAAGAATTAGACTTATATTTATAGCCTCTTAGTGGCTTCTAGAACGATCCCCTTCTAATTCTTCATTGACTTAGGGTTTCTAACAATTAGGTTAAGATGTCATTAAAATTTTAAATAATGAAAGTTACCCATTATAAAATTATAACTTAATATTATAATGTCTTTACGAGTGGGTAACAAGGACAAGTCAAAAGGTAGGGTGACATGCTCTAGGGGGGTGCTAGCAAAAAGGACCAACAAAGAGGGGTCAACACAAGACAAGGCTAACACGAGGCTAACCACTATAAATCAAGGATGGGTAAACACCCCTCAAACCACAAGACCAAAAGTGTAGCCTCAAGGTGGGAAGACAACCCTTTTACCCACAAGACCAAGAACAACAAGGTGGGAAGACAACCTTTCTAACCACAAGACCAAGGGTATAAAAGCGAGGTGGGAAAACAACTTGCACTATAAATCAAGGATGGGTAAACACCCCTCAAACCACAAGACCAAAAGTGTAACCTCAAGGTGGGAAGACAACCCTTTTACCCACAAGACCAAGAACAACAAGGTGGGAAGACAACCTTTCTAACCACAAGACCAAGGGTATAAAAGCAAGGTGGGAAAACAACTTATTTATCTCTCTCACAAATGTACAAGTGTTCCATACACTAACTAAAAGTTTATCATCATCATATACGGAAGATCCACACTGGATGATGTGATCCCATGGTCCTCTTGACTGCTCCTAAGGTCAAGTGCTAGTGACTCCATCAAGGGGTGGCCAGTCCCTTGAGAAGACAACCTAGCTCAACCATCTCGAAGACCTAGGAGAGGAGGGCATCACACATCATCATATTGGTTAACTTACCAAGATTCACCTGGTTAACTGACCAGGTATGTACCTGCAGGAACTGCTTGGTCCTAGACCAAGAATCTGCTTGGTCCCAGACCAAGATGTCTCTGTCTTAGCCTGCAGGATTTTCTTAGTCCTCGTGACCAAGAAACTGTCTGGTCCCAGACCAGAATACCGTAGGGACAAATAGGGGCCCTAGCCACATGCTAGGGACTTTGCCATGGCATCAACCTGCTTGGTCCCAGACCAAGAACCCCAGTAGACTGCTGGGGGCCCTAGGGTACCTTCTAGGGACTTACTTTGCCTGGTTAACTGACTAGGAACCCTACTTAATTCACTAGGGTGCCATCCTCCCAGAGAATGGCCCTCGCAGCTGCATTAACTTTAACATATATATATATATATATATATATAACATATATATATATATATATATATATATATATATATATATATTCAAAGACACATTGAGGGATCTCTTCCCTGGAATATCCAGATTGGAGGGTTGCTCAACTGCCAGCCAACAGCAGCTGGTAACCCAGTGGGACTCAGCAGGAAAACTGTTAAGCCAGTGGAGACCTCATTGAACCGATTGAGCTAAACCACCAGACTTGTTATATATATATATTGAAATCAGGATTTATTGGGTTTTAATTCTATGTAGAATTTTTTATTTTTTAGTATTTAAATTTGTAATTTTTCAGAATATTTCTATTGTTTGACCGTTTGATTTGTTGTCATTATACTGTGCTGTTATTTCTCAGTAGTTTTGCTATATTGTCATGTTTTTCAGTTCATGCAGTTTGTAGTTCCTTTGTAATTCTTCGATCATATACACAGATTTTAGTTTTGTTGTTTTTTTCTTCTTGGTGGTTAATACCCTCTTGGGATGCATCACTATACCACACTTATTTTTTCAGAAGAAAAAAGTCTATTCCTATTGATTTAAAAAGAGTACATTTTTACGACTTGAAAGCCTGGCTGGTAACTAAACTCAAAAAAAGGCCGGAAGATCTGCCAAAGAGGCTACAGCACAGAGGTCTAAATTCTTCTCTAAAAGTGCACAAAATTCTGAATATGTCCAAAGGCTACAGGATTAAAGACTTAAACAAAGATCTCATCCTTTTCCTGTGGGGAATGACTTAGGAGAGACGCCCTTACAATCCAACACTCCAAAGAAAGAAAGATCTAACTACACAGATACGATTTATGCTGAGAGACACAGCATACCTTGAATGATTATGAAGTGGGGTCTGAAATATTCAATGAAGTCCTTTTCATCAAAATATTGATTGGGAGGAGCTAGCTCCTCCCACTTCAACTACCAATGACCCTTCTGGCAGGTCAACTGTCTCCTTTGCAAGTGGATCTGCCACTCAGATTTTCTCATGGGAGATATGGGCATAAGATGTTCTTTGAAAAGAGTTTGCCAATTCCATTAAACCTCTTACCCTAGCTTGATGGAGAATGTTGTGGACTTGGATCTTACCTGACAGCCAACCTATACTGATCTTGGAGTCCCCAAGTGTTTCTATTTCAGAGATGCCTCTCTTGGATACCAAATGAATCAGAGTGGAATCTGCTGTTAATTCTGCTTGGTGGTTTGTGACTGATCCTAACCCAAGTTTAAATTTTACCAAAACCCCATCCGGCAGTTGAAAATAAAACCTGTTCCGATTCTGCCTTGGTTACCCCTAGCTGTAACATCAAAATGCTCTTGAGCTAGACTTGGATTTCTTCTCGGAGATGTAGAGATTCTTGGAGGCTTTTGACGAGGTGAGACTGATTCCTTTCTGAAGCTCGCTTTGAGTGTGTGATAAACCTCCAGAGGGCTGGATTTCTTGTTCTAAAAATTGGCTGCATTTCTGGCAAGCCATATCGACCATATCACCTTGTTTGGCAGGGCTAGAACTTTTTCTTTGGGGTTTTTTGACCAATTGATCAATGCTTGATCCAGATTTTCTCTGGTCCATGATCATTTTGAAGATGAAAGACTGCCTATAGCATACCAGACCTCTTTAGAGAAGTGACAGTCTAGGAGAATATGTCTCAATGATTCCTCTGCCTCTTCGCCCAGTGGGCAATGACCAGGACCTTCCCAGCTTCTCCTTTGGTGGTTATCCATGTGAAAACTGCATTTTTCAGTGTCAGCCATGTAAATAGGATTTCTTTTGGCAGAGCTTGGGTCTTTTATAACTGAGTCCACCACCAAGGGGTGCCCTCCCCCTGGCGATGATTGAATCGAGATGCATAGCCCAGTTTCACAGAGTAAGTGCCTTGAGTGGGCTTCGCTCTCCACATTATAGAGTCCTCTTCGTCCCACAGTTTGATTCCTGACTTTTTAAGATTTGCTTGTAGTTCTGACCACTGCTCTGCTGCTACCCCTGAAAGATCCAGCTGATTGATGATTTTCCACTCCTGATCCATTGATTGGAAAGACCGTTTCCCAGCTTCCAACTTAAGAAGTCCCCACTAATTTTGTAATAAGATTGAATTGCTTTCCAAAAGTAACAAGTTTGATCCTTTTTGGGACTTGGGGAATCTGTTTGGGTATCTCATCCAATCCTCAATGTAGCAGGGCGCTCTGTATTTTTGAAAGAGGATTTGTTAAATTCCTTTTTCAAAAGAAGCTTCCAGCCTCCTTTAGCTGCCAGAACATCTGCAAATGTCTGGATGTGTTTGATTTGATGCCCCAGCCTTCTAGGTCCTTTGATTTTGATGCTGATTCCCAGCTTATCAAGGCCATTCCTCTTTTGTCCTTATTCCCTTTCCATAGAAAGGAGAAAATGGAAAGGAGAAAATTACTTGTCCGATTTTTCTTTGTATCTGTTTTTGGACATGGGCTAGTGAGTCAGTGACAGCTAATACATTGGAATAGCATTTAGGACACTCTTTATTAGGACCAATCTCTCTGCCATAGATATCTGGTCCCTGAAGCCATAACCATTTGGCTTCAATCTGAATCAAAAGTAAAGAAATCATTCATCAAATTCCTGCACAGTAAAAGGAAGGAAGCCTGTTATCATGATCCTTCGGGCATGATTAACTCTTTTAAATCTTTAATTTCCATTCTAGTGGCATCACAGAAAAGATTTAACAGCCCCCCAACATTCTTGCCTCTGCCACAGCCCTGTTTCCAAACAGTATTAGGTCATCCACTAACACGAGATGGGTGACTATGGCTCCTGCTGCTATTTTTATCCCTTCAGCTATCCAGCTGACTGTTTTTGCTTAATGAGAAGGCTGAGCCATTCTGCAACCAATAGGAAAAGCATTGGAGAAAGGGGGCAGCCTTGGCATAAGCCTCTTAAAGGGTCACGGGTGTATGAAGTCAGAGGCTGAGCCATTGAATACAACTGCATAAACTACCAAATTGAAGCTCAGCTGCTCACCCCCATCCACGGAATCATTTGGTGTGAGAAACCAACTTGAATAAGAATGAGTCTGAGATATAACCAGTTGATATGGTCAAAAGCCTTGGCCAAGTCTATTTTGGCAACAAATGCTTCCTTGTTTTCCTGTTTTCTGAGTGCAGTACTTCTAGAGTGGCTCCTATAGCATCTTGAATATCTTTTCCTTCCAGAAATGCCATTTGTTCCTGTGATATAACTTTTTATAGAATTGGTTTGAATCTCCGGGTTATTGTTTTTGCTATCAGCTTGTAGATGCAGTTGCATAGCAATATAGGCCTAAACTCTTTGAAGTGAATTGGATTTCTTACCTTTGGAATTGCCACTAAGAATGTTTAGCTGAAATCCTGAAGAACTCTACCATCCCTTCCTGACTCTTCCATTACCTCCTTTAATTTTGGGCCTATGAGATCCCAAAATCCTCTGAACAATTCTACTGGAAATCCCTTTGGACCTGGACTTTTTTCATTTTGAAGGTCTTTAACTATCTGGGTCACCTCTGCCATCTGTACGGGCCGAATAGTTCCTCATTACCATCCTGATCAATCCGTCTTGGAAAGACCATTGCTACTGACAGAACATCCGTTTCCTTGTTTGGCAGAGTGTAGGAATGTTTGTAGTACGAGGTGGCTGCTATGCTAATGTCCTCAAAAGATTCGCATGTTTCCCCTCTCTCATTCTGGATTTTTTGTTGAATTTTGGTTAGGGTTAGGGTTTAATGCAGAGAAATAAAAAATTCATATACTTGAATGCAGAATTAAATTCAACAGACTGGTACTGAAGCAGAATAGTACAGCAGTAAACAACCAATATAATTTAAAACATAATTTTCATCTCTTTCAACTTTAACACTACCAAGTAGGTCTCGGTGTTAAAGTAATCTTCAGTAACATGTAATCAACAGTAGTAGAATAACTAACAATAACATGTCCCATCCATAACAAGTTAGAAACACTTACCTGGAGTTTAGGACCCTTCCTCTTATATACTCAGAAGAATTTACTTTCAGAATAGACTGTGCCTCTCAGAGGCCAGTCAATGACTAGGAACAAGCTGACCCTTACTAGAGGGTAAGTACAAACCAGAGAGAGAGAGATGAGAGGGCTATAGTACAGTCTAACAGGGATGGTCAATGACAGTAAAAAACACAGTAGCAAATGAGGCTCAGCACAATCTATCTGAACAGATATGATTGACCACAAACAAGGTCCGAGCACAGAGTTTAAGTCTCAGCAGTAAAGATCAAATCTCAGCAGCATAGATTTGGTCAAAGGTACAACTCAGTATATATAGATCCGACCTGTAACGTCCCCCTCACCCAATCCGACCATCGGGAGGGGGCGTCGGTAAAACCCGGGCTCTAAAAACATTCGCCCCAATGCATAATATGGTTTTCAATAATAAACAGTGTGTGCATAAACTTACTAAACATGCACAACGGAAATCAAAATCTTACCACACACATCTAGCATGCAATTACCAGCATAAACATTACAAGCATCCAATAAAACAATTCAGATTCAAATACATAAGATTACTTATCTTTAAAAAACGCAGATCCAAGCAACTGGCTGTGTAAGAGCACTTTTCCACCCAACCATAGGCACTCAGTCCAGCATATACTCTTTCTGCTGCTGAGACCACCCCCAAGCTGGGCTATGAGGTCACCAGGGTGAAGGAAACACCTACAGGCTTCTACCTCTCAGCCCACAACCCATTATGCTCTCTGTGCTTAGTCAAATGCTCATACAGAGCTCTACAAGGGTTTCACTCAGCCCTCACAGCCTTGGCTTCCACAATAACTGTCCCACACAACACCCTTCTAGCTCAGGAATCCCCTTCACCGATCCATGGTGCTCTTGGGCGATCCATCTTGCTGGGTACTTCCAGTGTGTGCACAGAAGAAGTCCAATCTGATATGGCTGCTATAAAACCACCTGTAGCCTTGATTTGTGACTTCACAAGCACCTATAAGCAGCAGAACTCCATTGGTAAGGTTCCTAGCTGCCCAACCTCCCTGCTCACCTACAACCAACTGTTTTTCCCTTCCAAAAATGTAGCTTTGTCCTCTAATTCGAATTTCTGGGTTAAGCATATAGTCTAGTAATGGACATGAACATCCATGCTAACTCTACGTAGTGCAGCAGCTTGCAAGAGAGAATGAGATTGGAATCATGATGAAAAGAGTGTTGACTCCAAGGATATGAGGTGAGGGTGAAAAGACAGCTGACATGGCTTCTGACCATAGAAGAAATAGGACAGCTGACAGCTAACATAACTGTCACAATCCCCATGCTCAATAACTACATGAAGTGACTTTTCCCACCAACTTCACATGTGCAATAAATGATTGAAAAATGGTCAAAAAAGGAGATAATTGGCTTATTCTCATCACATGACAGAATTTAGGGTGAGTTCTAAGGTCGACACATGGCAACATAGGATTGGGTTTCCCATAAGCCCCCTTCCTCTTCCCCTCCGGTGGAATCATAGCCCCTTTGGTGCTCTTTACACAACCGTTGTTGGACCATTCTATTAATTTTTCAGCATAATATTTACATACATTTCGAATTAGGCATAAAAGCCAATCATATGGTCCAAAATAGAAATATAACATTATACATGCCTAAACATTCACTAGTCGAGCCTTGGCCTTGAGCTCCACACTAGGAATTCCCATTAGAATATTTACATCATTTACATATGTTTGGATAATACATTCCAAGTCAAAACTAGGGGTATTACAATCCCCTTCCCCATGGAATAACATCGTCCTCGGTGTTTGCTCAAAATTGGAACAAAAATGGATTTGCCTCTCTGACGACATCCTCCAATTCCCACGTAGCCTCATCGGGACCGAAGTGCTTCCATTGCACCTTTACCTATCCGATGGCTCGGTTCCGAAGCAATGTTACTTTCCTATTTAGGATGCATAGTGGCTCGGTTTGGAACTCTCCCTCGGGTTCCACCTG
The DNA here is from genome assembly GCA_027924585.1 of Larix kaempferi. Classification (NCBI taxonomy): domain Eukaryota; kingdom Viridiplantae; phylum Streptophyta; class Pinopsida; order Pinales; family Pinaceae; genus Larix; species Larix kaempferi. The sequence goes on from BSBM01000177.1 coordinate 26,810,407, forward strand.
AATCACATCCCAATCAATCACATGGTTAGGGTCATGTACATATTTCTTAAGCAAAGAAATATGAAAAACATTATGAGCTCTAGTGTTAGTAGGCAATGCAATTCTATATGCAATAGGTCTTATTCTCTCAAGCACTTCAAAGGGCCCACAATATCTTGGTGATAGCTTGGCACAACTTCCAAGCTTCAAGGAACTCTTCCTTGGCTTCACTCTAAGGTAAACATGATCCCCAACATGAAACTCTCTATGTACTTGGTTCTTATCTGCATAACTTTTCTGTCTATCTTGGGCTGCCTTTAAATTTTGCCTCGTGTTCCATTTCCTTAAGCAATTCTGGCCCAAGTACAATTTTGTTCACTTGGATTCTCCCAAGTAACTGGTGTTCTACACCTCCTGCCATACAAAGCTTCAAATGGACTCATGCCCAATGATCCTTGTTTTCCATTATTATATGCGAACTCTACCAAATGTAGATAATCCTCCCACTTGGATGGTTTGTCCATCACATACATGCGTAGCATGTCTTCAAGCACCTGATTTACCCTTTCTGTTTGCCCATCTGTTTGCAGATGGTAGGCGGTACTAAAGTTCAGTTGAGTACCCAATTCAACAAATTTTTTTTTCCAGAAATTTGAAGTAAACTTTGTATCCCTGTCTGAAATTATTGCTTTAGGAAAACCATGCAATCTGAAAATTTCCTTCATAAAAATATTGGCAATGGCATCGACTTTATTTGTGGCCTTAACCGGTATAAAATGTGCTGCCTTAGATAATTTATCCACCACAACCATGATGGAATCATGTTGCCTCACTGTCATTGGCAAACCTGTAATAAAATCCATGGAAATCACATCCCATTTCCATTCCGGAATTGGCAAAGGCTGCAACAAACCTGCTGGGTGTTGATGTTCCAGTTCAACCTTTACTTGCCGACATTTCATACACTTAGAAATATACTCAGCAATGTCCTTTTTCATTCCCGGCCAAAAATATTGCTTTCTCGCTGTAGCAATTGTTTTCTGGTATCCTGGGTGACCGGAATATGGCATTTTATGTATTTCATCCATAACAATCCTTCTCAAATCTGCCACATTACGAATGTAAATTCTGTTTTTATAAACAAGAAGTCCGTCACCTTCCAAATGGTAACCTTCATACCTCTTTTCCAAATTCTGTTGCTGCAAATAATCCTTTATTTGCACATACAGTTCATCTTCAACAATACAATTAACAATCTGCTGCCTCAAATCTGATTGGCAAATACTAATGGCTGCTACATGCATCTCATGTACTTTTCTGCTAAGTGTATCAACCACCTTATTTTTTTTGCCTTTTATGTGTTTGATTTCAAAATCAAACTCACATAAAAATTCTAGCCATCTAGCTTGCCTAGCATTTAATGTGGGCTGCTCAAACAAGTATTTCAGACCACAATGGTCTGCCTTTAGCTCAAATTTTCTGCCCATTAAATAGTGCCTCCACATTTTCAAAGCATGCACTATGGCTACAAGCTCCACATCATGAATAGCATAGTTCTTCTCATGCTCTTTCAACTTCCTTGACTCGTAGCATACCACGGTTATCTTGCATAAGAACTCCTCCAAGTCCATCTTTACATGCATCTGTGCATACCACAATGTCTTTTTCTAGATTTGCAATCTTTAGAATTGGAGCACTTGTGAGAAGCTTCTTCAACACTTGGAAGCTTTCTTCACATCTCGGTGTCCACTCAAACTTTATCTCCTTCTTTTGCGAAGAAGTGATTGGGTGTGCAACCTTGGACAATCCTTCAATGAACCTCCTGTAGTAACCAACAAGACCCATAAAAGATCTCACATCTGTCACATTTCTTGGAGTTGGCCAATTCATGATGGCTTCAATCTTCTTGAGATCCACCGATATTCCCTCCTCGGAAATAATGTGACCCAAATAATGAATTTTATTTTTATAAAAGTCACATTTGCTTAGCTTTGTATACAACTTATGCTCCCTTAGCAATTGCAAGTCATTCTCAATTGTTCTTCGTGCTCTTCTTCATTCTTGGAATAGATAAGAATGTCATTTAGAAATACAAGAACAAACTTGTCCAAATACTTGCTGAAAACACTATTCATGAGACACATGAATGTAGCTGGTGCATTGGTGAGACCAAATGGCACCACCACAAACTCATAGTGCCCATACCTTGTTCTAAATGCTGTCTTGTGAATGTCTTCTTCCTTGATTTTCGCTTGATGATAACCAGACCTCAAGTCAATCTTTGAAAATACCTTTGCTCCTCTCATATGATAAAAAAGATCATCAATTCGCGGCAAGGGGTACGTGTTCTTTACTGTAACCTTGTTAAGTTGCCTATAATCAATGCATAACCTTAGCGTTCCGTCTTTCTTCTTCACAAAAAGTACAGGTGCTCCCCATGGAGACACACTTGGCCTTATGTACTTCTTTTCCAACAACTCTTGTAGTTGCATTTTTAGCTCTAATAATTCTGGTGTACTCATCCTGTAAGGAGTTTTGGAAACTGGAGCAGCTCCTGGAACAAAATCAATTGTAAAATCAATGTCCCTCTTTGGAGGAAGTCCTGGAACTTCATCAGGAAACACATCCCTGAATTCTTGCAAAACAAAATGGTCTTCCAATATGGAATTTTCATTTTCTGTTTTCTTCAAATTGTGGGCTGCATACAATTTGCAACCTTTCCTACATAATTTCTTTAACTGCATAGTTGAAATCTGTCTAACAGAAACTACCTTTGGAATGCCCTTTACAACCCTTGGGCTTCCTTCTTCATCAATGCACTCAAAAGTCTTGCTGTAGCAATCTTGTTTAACTCGATGAGCTTCCAACCAATCCATTCCAATGAAAATATCATAGGAACTGTTGCCGCCTGGTTCCACACCTGGGAAAACGCAGCAAAAGTCTTTAAGCTGCTGGTGTGGCCTTGGGGGCAAGTCAGAGTCAAGTGCTGTCACCTGAAAACTCGACTCCTCCATCTAGGATTTCCTAGCGAAGCCAAGGGGGGTGGACCCTAAAAATGAACTATGGTGTCTAATCTAGGAGTTAGAAATATTTTTGAAACCCAGATAATGCAGCATACATTTATATAAAGCAAAACATCACATCAATACATCATTTGCAAATATTCATTGTTATCATCATCATTTACAACATTCATCGACAACTTGAAATGAAACAATATAAACCAGTGCCTTATAATGGAGTCAAAATAGATGCTTGAGCTGAAAAAGAAATGTTGTGTGATTGTTCTTGGTTTATTTTAACTTTAATGTGGTAATAATCTTTTTATTAGGGTTGGTGGGTTCCCGATATACGCAAAGGTACAAGGAACATGTCCGGAATTCTGATGTGTGGTTTCTCACTCAGACTTAGCCTGAATCGGAGTCTCAAGGAGGTGTTCAGATGCTGTACCAACGAGGGCAAGCCTAACGGTTTCCAAGAGGTCACTATCCAGTTTTATCCCAAGTCCTTTGAAAAATTTCCCCACAACAAAAGAATATTCGCTTTTGTGCCGTATTTTCACAAGAAGGTTTGTTTATTGGGGTGGTGTTAGAACCTATTACTAGTCATCTTCCCCTTTCTGATGCGTACCAACATGATCAGATTGAGCTGCAAGTTGGCCACAGAGCATACGGGAGAAGACATTGGAAATTTTAAGTTTTTAAAGGAACCAAAATCTTATCTTTTTAGAGCCCCAAGAGTCTCTTTTCAGGACAGTACTCGGGCAAGCCCTTGTCCTAAAACTTTACTTTAGGAAAACAAGGGGGTGTTTTGAATTTGTAAAAAAAATGAAAATTGTAAAAAATGTGAAAAGACCGAAGTCCCGAGTGAACTTGTGGCCCGCCAATGAAACGGACCAACGAGGTTAATTTTATCCTAGTTTGATTTTTTTAAGTGCGGAAAATGAAATCTAAACTAAAAAAATGCAAACCACGAAAATTGAGTCGACACAGTTTCCCCCCCTAGGGGAATGGGGTGTGGGCGCTTGGTTAGCCCACTTGCTCTCGTTTAATTTGTCTTTACAATGCAATAGAAGTGCCCCAGTCTTTTTATGACTTAGTGGCTTACAAAAATGGAGAGAAAAAGGTATCCGGTTTGGAAAATTCAAGTTTTGGGTGCTCCGGATGGCCTAGATGTTCAATTTTTGGCCAGCATCTCCTCCTATCTGCTCATCATTTGTTGCAAACCAACAAGCAAACATTAATAAAAGATGCCCAAAAACACTTTAAGAGTGTATTTGGGACACCTGCCTAAAACCCAAAAAAATTTTAAGTTAAAAACCAAGTAAAAATGCAAAAAATTAATTAAGTGAGACAAGTTGTGAGGCTCGTCTCCTTAGAATCTTTGCAAACTCAGTGAGCTGCAAATCATAAGCTCTTATGACAGCCAAATAAACTTTTTAAATCAGATCTAAGCATTACTTTTCAAACTTTTAAAATTTAACAATTTTTGACAAGTAAAAAAAATGAAATGCTTGATAAACAAAGAGATCTAATATAGTTATGATAAAACTTTATAAATGACACAGATCAGATTTCTTAGAGTAATTTCAAATCTACTTATGATATTGCAAAAGGACAAAGATCTGAGATATGCAAACCAAAGTAACCAAAAACTTCAGAATTTTTTGTATTTGTTGAGAGAGAGAAAGGAAGCAGATTGGCATGTGAACTCAAAAATCTTTGAAGGTTTGGAAGTGGGACACCGAGGGCAAGATCCACCAAAGCATGTACAAATGAGGAAAATGAGAGCAAGCAAGCTATTTTCTTCTTCAACTTGTCAACCTTTTGCTAAAGACACTCACAAAAAACCCATCAAATCTAGAAATGCATAAGGTTAGAAATTAAAACAATATGAGCATAAACAAATGAAACATATATGTTTTGAATTTCTAATCGAAATGACACATGCAAGAAGTAACTAATACAAATAAGTTTAGTTAGTCTTTCTTACAAGCTAGAAGATGGCTGAAAATGCTTGCACAAAATTGTCTAAGCTACAGATTACCTCATGCCATGAAATCCATCAACCACTCACAAAGCATCACACTTGTGGACCTCCAAAGTCTTCTTTATTCAATAGCAAAGATAAAACAAATTACAAAGTGCTCCAACTCCAACTAGAAAAAAATGGAGTGGGAAGCCATGCTTAAATAGCCAAAAGACGGAGAGAAATGGGTGGAATGAGTGGCATAACTCGTGGAGCAAATGGGGCTGCCCACTCTCATGTAATGGGCTGCCAAAATCAGCCCCAAATCAGCTAGAAATCAACCATGTGACAACCCATAAACATAGCTGCAAATTCCATGATTGAAGGGGCCCAATTTTGGGAAATGCGTCCCCCTTTAGTGGGGAGTAATGCCCATGATCTGGGCTGCCCAAATCTCGTACAAATCAACCTAAAACACTCCTCGAATAGTGCTGATCGAAATCAGTCCCCAAATCTCTCCAAAAAATATTTAATTTTTTAAGTCATTTTCACTTTTTTGCATATTTTATGACTTTTTTGGGTTTTAGTGGAAAAATAATCACCCAAACCTTAGAAAAAGTGGGCTTAGGGGTTAGGGGGGTGCTTTGAGTTGGAAAACGAGCACCCCTAAGGCAGAAAAGACCTCTAGATACCACTTCTAGGCCAATTACAATATTTTTAATTGAACCATTAAAAAACGGCCCAATTTACGGAAAAAAAACTTCGCCGAAAATTAAAAAACTACCTAGGAGGACTTAGCACATGTCCATATGACTCAAAAAACAATGTCTAGCATGTTCATATACATTGACCCATGGACTTTAACAATCCCCTAAGGCCCGTTAGCCTCCCCAGGCATTCCAGCTTTGGAGGAGCAGGAGAAAAACCCAAAAATTATGTTATGCTCTAATGCAAGACATAATTAATAGGTGAAAAAACTCCTTGGAATACCTGACTTAACCAAAAAGTCCTAGGGAACCAAGTCCTTTACAAAACACCATGCTAGTACATTTTATTACAAACCCCGTAGGGCCATGGACATGTGGAAAAATTAAAAAAGAGGGGGCTTTTAAAAGGCTTGTTGGACATCAAATCATAAAAAATGAACATGTAACGTGTTCAACTTTGCCCGCTCGTTTGATATTCCCACTAAGTACAACTTAGCTGGCAACAGGAATCAAGTGGCAAAACATTCAGATTTGCAAAAGTGGACAATCCACCCATTTCCAATGGACATTTCTCCACGATCTCACTAACTTTCCTCTTAGTACCAGTGGCTAGTTGGACTAACCATGACTTACTATGCTTTGATTTCTTAAAAGCACAAATCTCAACAATTTTAGGATTGATATAACTATGAGTAGATCCAGGGTTAATCAAAATATAAATAGATTGCTTAGCAATCTTACCTTCAACTTCAACCACAGTTGATTGATGGTTTGCTTGGCGGTCCTCTAGTGCTACATAAATCCTAGGGATGGTCCTTGCCACTTGACCCATTGTTTCAGCTCCTTGGATGTTGTGAACTTGCTTTTCATTCCCATTCCAATGTGGACAGTTTCTAAGCATGTGATCTCCTCCACATCCCCAACATTGAAGAGGCTCTCTTGGTTCTCTTGGCTTGTCTCCCATCATTCTAGATGGCTTAGTCACATCCTGTGGTGGCTGCCTTGGCTGATTCCTGAATTGAGGAGGCTTGAAACCCTTCTTCCTTTGGTCAAATTTTTCATTCTTCTTATCCTTCCATGCCTTATGGAATTCTGGTTTGCTTTTGTTTTGATCAAAATTGATCAAAACAATACTTGGCCTTTCTTATGGCCTCCTCAAAAGTTCGAGGTTCATCAAACTCAATTCTATCTTTATATGATTGGGGCAGTCCACTTATAAAACATTGAATCTTTACCTTATCATCCTTGATATATTTGACATACCTCAGCGACTCTAAGAATCTGTTTGCATATTCTTCCATAGTCATTTGTCCCAATTTCAGCTCATGGAACTCTTTGATTTTGTCATCATAGTACCTATCAGAAAGGCACTTTTCTTGGAAGTACTTCTTGAACTGCTTCCACACAATCTTCATCTCATTGATCCTTTTTACTTGCCTAAGGTGTTCCCACCATATAGACACTCTTCCATTTAGATTGAAGATGGCCACTCTTGCCTTCATATATCCTGAATAGTCTTGGACTTGGAAATACTTCCTCATCCCAAGAAGCCAAGCTTCAACTTCTTGACCAGATTTAACTTCACCATCAAAGGTAGGAGGTTTGGCCTTCTTAAATTCTCCATGAGAGTTGTTCTTGGAAGACCTCTTCCTCTTAATCTTATGAGATGAAGAGCTTGAACCTTCAATGGATTCCTTAGAGTCAGATGACTCACTAGAAGAGATTTCTGGAGTGTATGTCCTATCTCTAGAAATCCTTCTTGAACTATGGGATCTCTTGTGGGAATGCCTCCTTGAGCTACCCCCACTCGTTTCCTGATTTTCTGAATTCTGCCCATGGCTTATCTGCCTTTGAATGTCAGTCAAACTTTGAAGCATAGCTGCATTCAACTGATTCTGCTCCTCTTGGACTCTAATCATCCTGCCATTGTTTGCTCTGCAACTCTGCAATTCCATCCTTAGGCTCCTCATGGTTTCTGCAATGTCTGGGGGAGTTGCTCGGTTTCTTCTACCATTAGATTCTATCTCTGCATTATCAACTTGTACATTCTCTCCCATTGCATCTGCCTTAACCTCATAAGGATCCTGTGCATCCTCCATGATGATACTCTTCTTCTTGGTCCAACCAAGATCATAAACTTCCCAACTGCACTAGACTGGAATACTGATCCTTAACTGTCACTGATAGGATTCTGAATCTGCAAAAGTGTTTATAAACACATTTGTTAGATTTATTACAGCCTTAGAAAATTACAACATAATCTTCATGCAACTTGGGAACAACCCATATTGACCATTTCTGTCAAACAACAAAACTTCTCACACAAAATGACATATGAGGGGGACGACGGGGGTTAAGGGGGCTTGCCCGCTTGTGGGGAGAAGATCAACAACGGTTGATCGATTGGCGGCAGATCAACGACTTACATCCATTTCGCACCGCAAACATGCACGCCAGAGTAAAGTGATAAGCGGTTGCGAAATCATAAACTGCCATCCACGTGTCAGCATCACATGATTTCGCAAGTTGGTAGGGTGGTAAGGGAAACCACCTTCCACCACTACGAAACCACCTTCACGTTTCCTCCTTTACGGTTAAACGATGGAAAAGATAAACGGTTCAGATTGGAGCGGCAGGTGAGATCTACAGTGGAGGTAGGTTTCGTAGGAGTAAGAAGCACGGGATATAACATGCAACGTGATCGTTGGGGTACAGTTAAACAGTGGAAGAGATCACCGGTCGTGATGAATATGGTTGTCTATGATTGTCATTGATGACAACATTAATGACAAAGGTGAAGTGTGATGAAATGACATGAAGCCAAGGCAAACAAGGATAGCAAACTATGACATGACAAAAAAGTGATAAATATTAATGACATGGCATGATTGGGCTTTGGAACACCAAAGTGGGCAAATGACCCATTCTGTGGTCATTTGTGGTTTGTGGTGGCTTGATGGGGTAAAGGAACCCTTGAGATGGTGGTAACGATGCCCTTGTACCCCTAGCACTTGAAGAATTATATGATGGAGCATACCCACACATATGGTGGCTCTTGGACAATATTGTTGAAGCTCAAAACATATTGAAGAAGCCCTCACTCATGCTTGAAACCCCACAAATTAAGAAGAATGTAAATGACCCATACTATGGTCATTTACCATGTTGAAGTCATGAATAAAACAAGCATACTAGAAGACAAAACTTGCAAACATTTGATGGCTTATTACTGGAACTTATGATGAACATGGTTATGATGTGTTGAAGCCAACAGAACCTAAAGAAAGTCCTAAGTGACCCAATAGAAAGCATAATCGGCTTGCTAAAAGGAACACTAATAAATAAATGATAAGTACATGAAGTCGGCTCAGAAAAAACAATATTAAAAAATTATAAATAAAATTATATAGTATGTCGGCTCAGTATTTAAAAATAAAAAATAAAAATTGCAATTTAATAGCAGGTCGGCTCAGTGAAAATATCATGGAAAAATGAGTATATATAACTAACAAGCAACCTCATTTAGGAGAGGAGAATTCGTAGGTAAAAGTGCTCTAAAATTCGTAGGTACAGAGAGGAGCTCTGATTTTCGGGTACTGTAGCAGCTACAGTGGACAGAAATTTTTGTTTGTTTACCTTCATCTCTGATTTTAGATCTTTCATTGAGGCTAATTTCGCTGATACAAAAAGGTTTTATCACTGTTTTTGTGCAGCCACAGAAAAGTTTTTATGCTCTCTGAATTTCGGGTTTATTAAGGCAGCATCTGGAACAGTAAGATAATCCTCCTTTTATCTTTTATTTCTGGGTTTGTCTGGACAGCAGTATGATGAAAATTTTATGAAATGGGGCAGCTGGTTGATGATGTGTTAGACAACATATGTGGTCAAAGACAGTATATATTTATGCTAGGGCAATGATGATGAACAAAGCGTGATCAAGGGCTACAGGAAAATAATGGACTGGTTGAAGAATTCTTGATGACATCATGATACTGATCAGTGATGGACATAATTACAATATGCTAGACAATTTTGATGATATGTTGCTGGATAGTTTAATGATGAAACAGGAACAGAATGCTTATGACAGTTAATGATAGCTAGATGCTGATATGATTGATAAGACAGAGATATTGCTGAGATGCTAATGACGTGTATGGATATAAACGTGCTGATTGCTGGTGATTGATGAAGACATGGTGATGATGTTTGTGGACAAATCCTGAAGGTTGTAAGACAATAGAATGATGAAGCTTGAAGACTGGAATAATATGACAAGACAGTGTTGAAAGACCGTGGATTAACAGAATGATGAAGTTGTGAATAGAATGATTAATGTAATCTTGATGATTTGATGTGTTTGTGATGTATACTGTATTGTAAATGCAAGCTTGTCTTGCATATGAGGTTAGGATACCTCAAACCCTTCTTAGTAGGATCTAAGAAAAACTAGGTTGGGTCCTAGATAAGGAGTTGGTGCTCTTTATTTTAGTTGGTGCTGAATTGCCTCAGGGTTGTAGCCGTTGAATGAAATACAAAAGATTACAAAACTCTTGTGTCTCTTGTGCAATGTGTTGATGATGATGTGTTTTTGTTGATGAATGACATGTGTTTAGTTGATATATAATTCATTGATAAATATGATGCTGAAGTGAATGTGAAATAATTATACAAGATTGGTAGAAAAAGTTGAAATTTGAATTTAGCCTTAGCTCACTGATTCACCCCCCCTTCTCAGTGAGCATTGTGTCTAACAGGTCGTTGATCGGGCGGTGAAAAGATTGACGGCCCACAGCCCTTTCGCATTGCCAACATGCGCGCTAGAAGGGAGGGATGGGTGGTTGTGAAATCCTAAACCACTCTCCACGTGTCGGTTCCATATCATTTCGCAAGTCAGGCGGTAAGGGAAACCGCCTTTGGCCATTGCGAAACCGCTTTCGCTCCATCCTTTACGGTCGTCGGCACATACGGATATGATGTGGCCGGTTCACATCACACCCTCTGCCCACGTAGCTCCTCCATGTCGGACCCCCTGCCCACGCAGCTCCTCCATGTTGGACCCCCTGCCCACATGGATCCTCCACGTCACCTTGCCACCTGGCATGGGTGGGGCCCAACCAATTTTTTCCCAAATTTTGAAATTTTGGGTTTCATGCAAGGCTTTCATTGGTCAATGATGGGGAAGGTTTCGAAGTTGTTTTTGGACTTCTCCAAGCCGGTTAACTGCCAGTTATTTGTCATTCGACAGCCATTCAACAAAACTTAACCCTGCACATCCATTCAACAGAACTTGACTCTGCACATCCATTTCTGATCCTTTGCCTGTAGATCGCGATTTCTGGCCCATACAGCTCCGACATTGCAACCAGAAGCTTTGATACCACTCTGTAACGTCCCCCTCACCCAATCCGACCATCGGGAGGGGGTGTTGGTAAATCCCGGGCTCTAAAAAAATTCGCCCCAATGCATAATACAGTTTTCAATAATAAACAGTGTGTGCAGAAACTTAATAAACATGCACAGCGAAAATAAAAATCTAACCACACACATCTAGCATGCAATTACCAGCATAAACATTACAGGCATCCAATAAAACAATTCAGATTCAAATACATAAGATTACTTATCTTTAAGAAACGTAGATCCAAGCAACTAGCTGTGTAAGAGCGCTTCTCCACCCAACCATAGGCACTCAGTCCAGCATATACTCTTTCTGCTGTTGAGACCAACCCCAAGCTGGGCTATGAGGCCACCAGGGCGAAGGAAACACCTACAGGCTTATACCTCTCAGCCCACAACCCATTCTGCTCTCTATGCTTAGTCAAATGCTCATACAGAGCTCTACAAGGGTCTCACTCAGCCCTCACAGCCTTGACTTCCACAATACCTGCCCCACACAGCACCCTTCTAGCTTAGGAATCCCCTTCACCGATCCATGGTGCTCTTGGGCCATCCATCTTGCTGGGTGCTTCCAGTGTGTGCACAGAAGAAGTCCAATCTGATATGGCTGCTATAAAACCACATGTAGCCTTGATTTGTGACTTCACAAGCACCTATAAGTAGCACAACTCCATGGGTAAGGTTCCTAGCTGCCCAACCTCTCTGCTCACCTACAACCAACTGTTTTTCCCTTCCAAAAATGTAGCTCTGTCCTCTAATTTGAATTTCTAGGTCAAGCATACAGTCTAGTAATGGACATGAACAACCATGGTAACTCTACGGAGTGCAGCAGCTTGCATGAGAGAATGAGAATGGAATCATGATCAAAAGAGTGTTGACTCCAAGGATATGAGGTGAGGGTGAAAAGACAACTTACATGGCTTCTGACCATAGAAGAAATAGGACAGCTGACAGCTAACATAACTGTCATAATCCCCATGCTCAATAACTACATGAAGTGACTTTTCCCACCAACCTCACATGTGCAATAAATGATTGGAAAATGGTCAAAAAGGAGATAATTGGCTTATTCTCATCACATGACAGAATTTAGGGTGAGTTCTAAGGTCGACACATGGCAACCTAGGATTGGGTTTCCCATAAGCCCCCTTCCTCTTCCCCTCTAGTGGAATCATAGCCCCTTTGGTGCTCTTTACACAGCCATTGTTGGATCATTCTATTAATTTTTCAGCATAATATTTACATACATTTCGAATTAGGCATAAAAGCCAATCATATGGTCCAAAATAGAAATATAACATCATACATGCCTAAACATTCACTAGTCGGGCCTTGGCCTTGAGCTCCTCACTAGGAATTCGCATTAGAATATTTACATCATTTACATAAGTTTGGATAATACATTCCAAGTCAAAACTAGGGGTATTACACGACCTAAATAAGATCTCAACACAAGAGATCATACTTTAATAAGGTCTTAACATAAAAGAACAAATCTCAGGCTAAACGCAACACATAGGGTCTTTCCAAAAAATAGCAAAATTGATCACAAATGAGACTCAGGAGTCACAACCTTCACATGACAGTAGATCAAACTTCAACAGACCCTCAACATGCCCACAACTTAGAAGATAAGCTCACAGCAGGCAAGAATAACCCTCAGCAGGGTTATAACTCAGTCAAACAAGATGTCAGCAAGGTGTAGCCAGCTTAAACAAACCTCACTCAGCTCACGATTAGCAGGTCTGAGTTCCACAAACCCACGACTGAGAGAAAACAGAGCTCCAAGGCTCACGATTAGGCCATAATCAGATAGATCGGACCCTAACTAAATCTCTTGCTGGCAGATTGAACCTCTACAAGACATCAAATAGCAGATCGAACTCCTTAACAGGCAGACTGGACCCCAGACAGACCATAACTGTGCTTAGTAAGACCCCAACAAGACCACATCAGCAGATCGACCCTCAAGCATGGCTATAACAGCAGATCGACCCTCAAGTATCTTATGGCTGGGTAGATTAGGGCTCGGGTAGATAGATTAAGGTTATACAAGCTCACAATTTAGTAGATCTGGACACAACAACCCCTCAGCAGACCCACGATACAAGAAGCAACAACATATAGTCCTTGACGTCAGCACTAGCAGACAACAATTTCAGATCTGAGGTATGTGTTAAACTTCAGCATGTGGGAAGCCTCAACAAGTTTAAAAGCAGCAACAAGTAACCTCTAAACCCATGACGTCAAACAAAAATAAATCAGAGCTGAGATGAAATGTGATTGACATTACAAATGAGGAACAAAGGACTTCAATAAATAGATTCTTAGAGACTTCTAGAAGAGTCATTACTTAAACTTTTTAATTTAGTTTGGGTTCCACAAATCTAGGAGGGTACCGATAAGTAAGGGTTAAGACACCAAACAAAAATAAAAGTCACAACTTAAAAATATAAAAATATAATTAAGGTGTCTTGGGTGGGTACTAGGGTCAAGTCATTACACATATAATTAATTAGGTGAGGGTACAAGGACCAATAAGATGGTACAAGTCAAAACCATAAAACAAAGAAGGGTACATGACCCACAACCCCTAGGACCAAAGGGTGTACCACAAAGGTGGGCAATTTGTTAAATTTTGGTTAAGGTTAGGGTTCAATGCAGAAAATAAACAATCAATGTACTTTAAAAAAATGTCACTTTTAACAAACTAATATAGAAACGAAATAGTACAGTAGTGAATAGAACTGAAACATAATTTTCATCTCTTTCAACTTTTTCATCTTTAACACTACCAATTCGGTCACCGTGTTAAAGTAATCTTTAGTAACATGTAATCAGGAATAGCAAGATAACTAACTTGTTTAATTTAACAACAAAAGAGACAAGTGAGGATACTTACCTGGGTTGTGGAACCCTTCCTGTTTTATACTTGGAAATATTTCTTTCAGACAAAGCTGTGCCTCTCAGAGGCCAGCCAACAATGGGAACCAGCTAACCCTACTAAAGGGTAAGTAGAAATCAGAGAGAGAGATGACTGGTCTGAGGTACAGTCAAACAGAGATGGTCAATGTTATTCAGAAAACACAGAGGTAGTCAAAATCAAGTCCCAACATGAGAGATGTCCAAAGGCTGTAAATATAAGAGATCTAAACCCTAGGTGATGACCTCAATAAATATAAAGGATTAGCACAAATATCAGACCCTGACTAAACTTCAGTGCAAAGATCAAACCTAAAACAAATCTTAGCAATAAGACTCTGGTCAAAATGATTCTCAGCAGTAAGGGTTTAGGATAGAGCTGATATAAAGCACTTAATAAGAAACAGATCACAAGATCAAACCCATAAATCCCACAGTCAAATCAATCCACAACAGGTAGATCTGAACCCCATCCTCACGGCCTTCACAAGGTAGACCAGATCTGGTCTCTAGCCTTTACGACCCAGTCAAGCAAGTCAACAGGAACCAGATCGGCCTTCCATAAAAACTCAAGCACACAGCTCGAACCACAAACAGGTCTTATCAGTTAGATCGAGCCCGGGTATGGGCAGATTAGAATCCTTTAAGGCAGATCGGGCACCTTTCTAGCAGATTGAGTTACCTTAAAAACATATCGAAACACTTACAGGCAGAACGGGTTTCTTTCTGGTAGATCGGGCTCTCTTACTGGCAGATTGAGTTTCATGCAAGCAGATCGGGCTCCACAAAATCACAGTTGAGTAGAAAACAAGATCACAGCTGTCACGGCCTTGTCAATCAGGTCACATCAAACCCTTGATGTCAAGCATAGGAAGGAGCAGAGCTAAATCTAATGATGATTAAAATGGCAAAGAGAAGTCTTCAATATATAGGATTTGGTTCTTCTAGAAAGAACTTTAAATAAATTCTTTATTTAAGTTAGGGTTCCATACATTAGGGTGGGTACCAACACATAGTAATGATTTACAAAAATAAAAAATAAAAATAAAATGTCTTAGGTGGGTACAAGAGTCATAAAAAATAAATGAGTGAGGGTACAATGACCCATCAAAATGGTACACCCATCAAAATGGTACCATAAAAACAAGAGTGGGTACAAAGCAAATTAAGGTCAAAAAATAATAAAGTTACATAAATTATAATTAGAATAATATTAGGTGGGTACTAGGATCAACACATGATCCAACATAAGATATGAATGGGTACATTACCCATAAACCCTAGGACCAAAGGTAAACCACAAAGAGGACAAACAACCAAAGTACCCATAGGATCAAAAACACCAAGATGGTACAAATCAAGAAACAACTCAAGGTGGGTAAATGACCCTACTAACCACAAGTCAAAGACAAGGTACCACGAGACCAATAATCAACAAGGTGTAAGGACCAAAAGTAAATCAACCAAGGTGGGGAAGGTACAACCAATCATCTCTCTCTCAAATGTACAAATGTTCCATATAACCTGAAAGTTCATCATCACTATAGAAGGAAGGGTCCACACTGGATGATGTGATCATGTGGTCCTCTAGATTGCTCATGAGGTCAAATGTTAGTGGCTCCATTAAGGGGTGGCCAGTCCCTTGAGAAGACCATTTAACTCAACTATCTCGAAGACCTAGGAGAAGAGGACATCACACATCATCATCTTGGTAACAGACCAAGAACCTCCATTCTCAATTAATGGCTCTCATCCCCAGGCTGAGCATTCAGTCCTAAACTGAATGTTGATCAACCACCTGCAGGACCTACTTGGTCCTCGTGACGAAGACTCTGCTTGGTCCTAGACTAGGATGTCTTTGTCACAACTTGCAAGAACTGCTTGGTCCTTGTGACCAAGAAACTGTCTGGTCCCAAACCAGAATACCCTAGAGACAAGTAGGGGCCCTAGCCACATGCTAGGGACTTTTGTCATGGCATCAATCTACTTAGTCCCCGACCAAGAATCCCAGGAGACAACTGGGGGCCCTAGGGTACCTTCTAGGGTCTTACTCTTTACTCTGCCTGGTTAACTTGACCAAGAACCCTAGTTAATTGACTAGGGTACCATCCTCTCTGAGAATGAGTCTCGAAACTGCACTAACTTTAACACAATCAACCCTAATGCCCATAAGACCAAAACAACAAGGTGGTTCAGATCAAGACAACTCAAGGTGGGTAGATAACCCTTCTAACCACAAGACCAAGAAACAACAAGGTGTAAAGACCAAGGGTGAGCAACCAAGGTGGGGTACAACCAATCATCTCTCTATCAAATGTACAAGTGTTCCATACACTAACTGAAAGTCCATCATCACTGTATAAGGAAGGTCTACACTGGATGATGTGATCATGTGGTCCTCTAGACTGCTCCATAGGTCAAAGGCTAGTGACTCCATCAAGGGGTGGCCAGTCCCTTGAGAAGACCATCTAGCTCAACCATCTCGAAGACCTAGGAGAAGAGGACATCACACATCATCATCTTGGTTAATTGACCAAGATCCTCCATTCTTAAAGAATGAATCTCAGCCCTAGGCTGAGCTTCAGTCCTAGACTGAATCATATTGATCAACCCCCTGGTCCCTACCAGGTCCTCCATTCTCCCGGAGAATGGTCCTCAGCCCCAAGCTGAGCTTTCAGTCCCAGATTGAATGTTGATCAACCACATGCAGGCCTTACTTGGTCCTCGTGACCAAGAATCTGCTTGGTCCTAGACTAGGAGCTCTTTGTCTCAATCTGTAGGATCTTCTTGGTTCTCATGACGAAGAACCTGTATGGTCCGAGACTAGAATACCCTAGAGACAGATGGGGGCCCTAGCCACATGCTAGGGACTTTGCCATGGCATCAACCTGCTTGGTCCCCGACCAAGAACCCCAGGAGACAACTGGGGGCCCTAGGGTACCTTCTTGGGACTTACTCTTCTTGGTTAATTGACCAGGAACCCTAGTTAACTGACTAGGGTACCATCCTCTCTGAGAATGGGTCTCGCAACTGCACTAACTTTAACATTTTTCATATCTCATTTCTGGCTTTCCTTACTTTTGGAAGAAAGCTGTATTTTTATCTCCTGCTTCAAGCCATATGGCTCAACTTTTTATCTTCCATCTTGCCTCCTCCCACCCTAGAGGGTCATTCCTGCTTACTTATAGGTCTTGAAGCTCCTTGAGAGTTCAATTGGATATCCTGATCCCTTTGCTTCAAGCTGGATGGATTCAGTTTTACCTTCTACCTCCCTTAGATTTTAATCTGAGTTTCCAAAGTGCTTGCGGGCCCATTCCTTCGAGACATTTTTTGTTGTGATGAGAGGTTTTGGGAAACCTTCCATTGCAAATCCTTCATGACCTTGTATATAGGAAATACGACACCTGAATATTTGTTCTTTGTATTCCGGGAATTCCAGCCAGTGATGATTAAATTTGAATGGAAGGGGGGAATTCCAGCGAGTGAATATTTGGTCATTGGTTCCTAGCTCCAAGATCACTATTGCATGGTCTTGTTGCCGCCGGAACACGCACCGAGGGGTTATCGTAGCAGAAATCTTCAAGCTGCTTAGGTGCATTCCTTGGGGGCAAGTTTCGAGTTGAGATATTGTCACTCAACACTCAACGCCTCTGTTTAGGCAAAACTCCTAACGAAGCCAAGGGGGGTAGTCCCTATGAGTTACTAAGGCTAATTAAGCTTTAGGTTTATGATTGGGTGAGTTGTTTAGGAGTTTTGAAATAAATTGACCAAAAGCAAAATTCACTTGCAAAATTAAGATCAACAACATAACATAATCATATAACACATAAGATTTGATTCAAGGATTGAAATAAATATAAACAAGATCAGTGCCAATAATGGAGTCGAAATAGTGTGCTGTTGTATTGTAAATGTTTTGTGAGTGCTTCTTGGTCAGTTTTAAATTATTATGAGATGGGATTTGATTACAGGAAAGGGGAGCTCCAAATATACCGTGAGGTACAAGGAGTAATGTCCGGAAGTTAATTAATAGTGGCTCCTCACGAAGACGTGTGGGATGGAATGGAGTCTCGAGGGCGGTGTTCAACACTACACCAACAAGGGTGGTAGTCTAACTGTGCCCTGAGGTCCCCGTCTAGTGGTTCCTGCTTCTCTTGAGAAATTTCCCCACACAATAATCAAGCTCTTAGTGCCAGATTTTCACTATGTTCAGGGTTGATTTTATTAGGATGATTTTTTATTAGATGTGAAGAATTATGGAGTAGTTGCAACTCTTTCTTATTTCCCACAGGCCCAGGCAAATGCTCGCAAGGGGAAAGAGCATACTTTGAGTTGAAAACTAAATATTTGTTCCGTTTTGATTGCAGAAAAGATAAATATCTAAAGTAAAAATGTTATGCTAATTACTACAAGCAAAGAGTCTCTTTTCTGATCATCCGATCACGTACTCAGGAAAAGCCCTTTATGTGACGGCGAGAGCATACTTCGGGAAAGCAATGCCAAGTTCGTTACTTTGAGAAATTCAAAGATTGAAAGTAAAATGATGGACTAATTACTACACCACGAATATCTTTTCCCTTTTAGTACTTTGGTAGAGCGTTGTGGGTTAGTATTGATTTTCTTGGCAAAAATATTTTGAAAAAATGAGATCTACTTGATATATAAAGTATACTACTTGCAAAAAATAGAAAATAAGTGTTCCTATGTTCCGAGTGAGTTTGAAGACCGATATTTCGATCGGACACTTCAAACGTTAAATTTTAGTACTAGATTGATTTATTAAAATAGAAAATGAAAACTGTTAGAAAAAATCACTCCACGAAAATTTTGCGAATCCCCCCAGGGGGGGTGGGATGTGGGTGCTAGGTAGCCCACTTGCTCTTCTTCTTTTTATGATTTACAATGAATTTGGAAGAAAGGAATGCTTTGGATCTTTACAGATCTAGATCCAAAAGCTTACAAAAATACAAGTGTAAATTGCCCAATGAAATTAGGAAGCTCCGGGAAGCTTTGGTTTGGCCTCAAACTTAATTTTTTGCCACTAAAGTCCAAAAACCTGCTAAAAACAAATTTAGGACAGCGAACAAATTAGTGTTAGAAAATGCCCAAAATCACTTTTAAAAGTGTTTTGGGCAACTACAAAAAATTATGGAAAGATCTAAGCTAATCTACTTGTAAAAAAAATTGACTAAAATGACTCAAAAGGACAAGTCCTTTTGAGGATCTTGGCTTGCTTTTGAGGGCAGCCAATGAAACACTTTTAACTTGCCAAATAACACTTTTAAAAGCACAAACTAACTTCTACTTCAAGCCTTGAACTTTTGCTATGAAATGACTTGTATAAAGTGAAACTAGCTAAGTTAGATCTATTAGAATGAAGCTTTAAAATGAAAGATGCAAACAATATATCAGATCTAATAGAAAATATAACTTTTGGAATAATAGATCTGAAAGTAACCAAGAAAAAATTGTTTTTGTTGAAGGAGAAGGAGAAAGAGAGATAGGCCCAATGCCTAATGAGAATAACTATAGAAGCCTTCGGTGGAATGCTATTGGACTAAGCAACATGAATATTCTTGGAGAGAGGGTGAACAATCTTGTTCAAACACCAATCCAATGGTTACCTGCACCTACTCATAAGACACTTGCAAAAAGGGTTTGTGAGATCTAGTTACTCATGCATAAAAAAAAACTAGAGAAGCATAATAATAACCTTATTAAAATGCCAGATCTATATCTTTAAACATGTATGAGCAAAAAGAAAGCAAATTATAAACTTATTCGATACCTTCTTCCTATCAATTGAGGACAACCCTACCAAGGCTAGATCCACAACACGAGTGCAAGAAAACATTAATCACATACAGATTACCTCAAACATGCTAAGTCATGATCATCCAAAACACACTACTCCAATGAGCCTCCAAAGCTTTTGCTTTTATTCCAACAATACAGAAATGAAAATATTACAATGACAAGCCTCACTCATGCAACTCGAACTCACTCCAAAGAAGAGAGGAGGCTTGCTTAAATAGATTATGAGAGGAGGTGCGAATAGCTCAAGAGAGAGCAATGGTGCATGATGGGAGAGAATTGAGGTATTGGTTTGTAACTTGTATGAATGAGGAGGTGCCACATCTCCACAAGGAGATGCGCCCTCACGAAACTTCCCAACCAAACCATTCAAGAGACGCCACACAATACCATTGCTAACCCACATGAAGGATGGCGCAATCCTTGATTTGGCGTGAAGCGTAAGTCAAAGCAAGAATCAAGGAGTGACTATTGGGATGAGTTGGAGTTTAGGGGATGAGGTGGGCGCCACCTCACAAGAGGTGTGCCCCCCTCTCGTTGGAAATATCACCTCACCAATGCATGCCTCCCACACAAGGGTGCTCGCTCTTGTGGATGAGAAAATGTGGCCGCCCCTTTATGGATACGTATGCCATATCACTAGATGTTTTTTAAAACATGTGACTTAACTCTCAAATGAGTCACCTTTCAAAATGATGTGGCATGCCAAGTCATTTGGCACATGCCCATTGACTCTTTTTTTATTTTATTTTATTTTTTGCCTTGGTGCAATTTGGGTTTTTTTAGCATTAAAATGCCACTTTGCTGCATTTTTAAGGAAAAATGCTCCTAGATGTGACGTAATAACGTGGAACATGGAGAAAGTGGGTCCTAGGGTAAAGAGGACACTCTGAGCGTCAAAACGTGCATCCCTATGCCAAATTCTGCCTCTAGACCACTCTTTTATTACAATTTGAATTTTTCCATTTAAACCATTAAAAAAAAGGCCCAAGTTTACAGAAAAAATTATTTTCTTTGGAATTTAAAAATAACTTGGGGGGACCTAGCACATGTCCATACGACTCAATTTTAATATCTAGCATGGTAATATACATTGACACCTGAACTCTAATAACCTTCTAAGATTGAGAAATCATGCCGACCACCCCAACTTTGGAGGCGTGAGTGAAAAACTTGAAAATTATATGTCGTTTATTCAACAACATATAATTGACAAGGGAAAAAACACACTAGGCTAGTCGGACTGATAACTGTCTTAGGAAAGCCGAGTCCTTTACAAAAAAATCATGCTATGACATTTTTTACAATTTCCCCGCAGGTCATGGACATGTGAATTACTCAAAAAAAATGGGCCAAGGTGGTCTGCTTGTACTTCTGGTCTTCTAATTATGAACAAGTAAACTTGTTCTATCTTCATAGGGTCACTTGAAATCACCTAAGTGCAACTTAGCTGATAACATCCGGCTCCAACTGTGGGACGTGCACTCGCTCTTGATTCTCAATCAAAGAGAGTGTTCGAGAATCCAAAAATCTCTGATTCCTGCACAAAAACTAGATTGATTTAGTTATCCATACATCTTTACCAAATGATAAAAACTATGTTGCATAAAAATTATTGCACATAAATGAAAAACTATAATACATCAACAATATACATGGAGCATAATATACAAAAGTATTGTACAAAAAAAGAAAAAAATTGAAACAATGCAAGGCAAAGGTTTAGAAATGGCCCTACTACAAGAATGCCCCCATGGACATTTAGTTGTTATCTTTGTAAAATAACTTGAGATGGTGGCGATTAACCGGAAGAACCAGTCTTTCCCCATCCATTGTGCAAAGGTGGAATGAGTTGAACCCTGCTGGCTTGAATACGATGTATGGTCCTATCCAAATGCTGTCAAATTTTCCGTGATTTCCCGGCTTCTCTTTTCTTTTATCCCACAATAGAACCTTATCACCGTGTTGAAAGTCTCTCGGTCTAGCAGATTTGTCAAAAGTCTTCTTCACCTTGTCCTGGTTTCTGATGCTTTGATCGAAAGCTCTTCTCCTGGTCTCATCTAACTTCATTATTTGCTCAACTCCGTGATTCATAGCATCATCATCTGGATCATAATCATGAAGTAATTGATACACTGGCAACTGTATGTAGATGGGCACTGATACTTATAAACCATAGACTGCAAACTTGATTTGGCTATCCCAAGACTTTTTGTTCTTTCCAACTGTTTTCTTTAAAATATTCATGAAGCTTTTGTTACTAGACTCAGCTAAGCCATTCCCTTGTGGATAGTAGTTAGAGGAGTGAGATAAGACAATGCCATACTTGAAACAAAAAGACGAAAAGCTGCTGAGCTAAATGCTTGGCCATTATAAGTTGTTATCTTAGCTGGGACACGAATCTGGTTATGATTTGATCTTCTAGGAAATTCATAACTACTTTATCAGTTGCATTTTTAGTGGGGATGGCTTCCACCCACTTGGTGAAATAGTCGGTAGCAATAAGGATCCAGGAGTGACCATTACTTGAGTTCTCCTTGAACCGATCGATAAAATCAAGACCCCATTGCTGGAAGGGTTCTTGAACAACTACTGGTTTCAAAGGTAAGGCTGCCAACTTTTGCTTCCCAGTGAACATCTGACACTGGAGGCAATATCTGACATACTTATGTACATCACCGAATAGAGTAGGCCAGTAGTAACCAGCTCTGAGGATTTTATGGGTTGTTGTATCTGTTGCATAATGCCCTCCACAAAATCCTGAGTGAAATTTTGTTAGGAGCTTTCTAGATTCCGACTAATCAACACATCTGAGCATTAAGCCATCCAGATTCCTCCATCCCAATCCATCCTGAGAGATGCAATATCTAGTAGCTTTTAATCTTAATGCTCTTCTCTTATGGCCTACTAGATGCTCAGGGCAATCAAAGTTACTTAGAAGATAGATTATATCCGCATATCACTGTGTTTGACTTAAACATTTAAGACCTTCTGACATGGCTGGTTCTGATACACTGGTTTGACACACCATCCCTATGGCTTCTTCATTACTTTGAGTTAGCATTTTGGCTAATCCCTGTCCCTTTATTAACTTCGTGGGTCTGATTTCTAAGTCGTACTCTTGGATTTTAGAGACCCACTTTCCCCTTATTCCTAAGCAATCTTGTTGAGCTAAGATATCTTTAACCGCAGAATGGGCAACATAGCAAATTATTCTTGAGTAGCCAATGTACATCTTAAAATGCTTTAGGGATTTGACGAGAGCATAAGCTTGTTTCTCCATGGAAGTGTATTTTAACTCAGAGTTCTGCAAAGCTCTGCTCATAAAAGCTATTCGCTGCTCATGACCTTCGTTATTCTTTTGGAGTAAGACTCCTGCTATTGTATGTTTTGATGCAAATGAGAAAATCTGAAACTCCTTTGAGTAGTCGGGGCTGATTAACACAGGGGATCTGGAAATATTATCTTTGATACATTTAAAGGCTTCATTTCTTTCTTTTGTCCATTGATACTTAACATCCTTTTTTAATAATTCTTGCAATGGCTTCATTAATTTTGCTAAGTTGGGAATGAACCTCTTGATAAAGTTAATCTGACCATTGAATGACTGGAGAGCTTTGACATTTTGGGGAATGGGCACTTTCTTTATGGCCTCAACTCTTTCAGGGTCTATTTTCACACCATCTTTGGAGATGATGTGTCCTAACAACTTTCCTTCATCCACTCCCAAGACTGACTTGGATGGATTCAATGATATGCCATATTTGTGGCATCTTTCAAAAACTTGTTTTAGGTGATTAACATGGTCGGATCTTTCTTTAGAGAAAACTGTTAAATCATCCTGATAGACTTCACTAATCTTATGAATTATTTCTTTAAAAGCATAATCCATAGCCCTCTGAAAAGTAGCTCCCGAATTTAATAAGGCAAATGACATTCTCAAGTACTCAAAAGTTGTTAGATTTTCTACTTTTAATCAATATTATCTAGGATCTTATTTGAAAGAATAACAAGCACAACATAACACAAGAGACACAAAGATTTTCCTCGGGGAAACCATCGTCACCAACACAATATCCCAAAATGGAAAACCCCAAAACAAGATAGTCTTCTGTAGCTCTCTCTCTTTCTCCTATGCGAACCTGTCTTCTCTCTCCCACTTATGCGAACTCAAGTGAGTGAGTGTGTCCAAATGAGAGAGTCTTGCTTTCTATTTATACTTTACTTTTGGGGTGACCTTTTAACCGACTAGGTTGGCCTTAATAAAACTAACTGGGCCGACTTCTCTAGGAGACTCAATGATACATTTACATTTGACCTTTTGGGGATCTATTGCCTCGACTTACAATGGAGGCTTTTACCTCAATGACCTAGAATGACTAAGCATAATAATGACATCCCCGAACGGAGGAAAAACATCTCCGTTGGAGCTACAAATAAAATAAAATAATAATAACAATATAAAAAATACAAGGGAATATCTTTCGAAGTTACAATTACAACAACACTCCCTCTTAACTAGGAAGGTATTCTCTTGCCACAGTCATCAACCCCTTTGGACACAAGTCTGGATAACGTCATCATTGCTGGATCATCATCAATGCTGGAACATCATCATCAACACTGGATCATCATCGTCACTGTTGCTGCAATCCTCATCATGTCGATCATCAATTGGTGACATCTCTCGAATCTACTCGTCATAGGAAGTTCTATAGAGCCAACCCTTTTTCATGCTGGATGTAGGCCTAGCCCTCATGTAGGTCTTCATC
Organism: Larix kaempferi; assembly: GCA_027924585.1. Lineage (NCBI taxonomy): Eukaryota > Viridiplantae > Streptophyta > Pinopsida > Pinales > Pinaceae > Larix > Larix kaempferi. The sequence continues at coordinate 26,834,969 of BSBM01000177.1, forward strand.
ATCTCTGCGAGCAAGACATCAAGTAGGTACAACCCAGGACCAGTCATTACATTGCCACAACAATCACCTGAGTCTCCTACTATCGCCTCATCGTATCCAGATCATCTCATCATCACACGGAGCACAGCCCAAATGCACATCACATGTCCCACAACGGTCAGCCCGTGTCTACCAGCATGGGAGGACAATCAGGAGCACCCCAGGTGCATTACGTCCCATGGACAACCTACGCCTTCCACCATGCGAGATCCTGCCTAGGCACACACATAGTGTCTTATGACCGGTGGACCTCACAATGTCTCCAGTATGGGAGGACAATCAGGAGCACACCAAGTGCATTACGTCCCAAGGACCACCTATGCCTACCACCATACGAGAGCCTCGTCTACCAACATGGGAGGACAATCCTGAGCACACCAATTGCATTACGTCCCAAGGACCACCTACGCCTACCACCATGCGAGACCCAACCCTTACATCGACCAACATGGGACGACAAACCTGCCACCATGCGAGAATGGCTCAACCCTTGCATCTACCAACATGGGACGACAAACCTACCACCATGTGAGAATGGCTCTAGTGCAGCTGTGTCTTATGGTCTCATCATTTCCTCTTAAGAGGAACCTCGATCTGGAGAACACCAGGCTTCTCTCCGAAGTACTCGAACTTCACTCTGGCTAACGGCTTGGTCAACACATCGGCTATCTGCTCATCTGTCGCTACATACTGGAGCTTCACTGCTCCTCTCTACACCATATCCCTGATATAGTGGTACTTGATCTCCATGTGCTTCGACTTGTCATGGAACACCAGGTTCTCGGACAACTTCACAAAACTCTGGTTGTCATAGAATATGCAAGTCACGTCTAACTGGAGATCAAACAAATCAGACAGTAGCTTCCTAGGCCATACTGCCTCACAACTGGCCGAACTAGTTGCAACATACTCTGCTTCGGCTGTACTCAGTGTCACGCATGATTGCTTCCTTCTAAACCAGGAGATCATACCAGATCCCATACTGAAGCAACATCCTGAAGTGCTCTTCCTATCAGCAGCACTGCCTGCCCAATCCGAATAAACATAACCCTACAGGTTCATCTTTTGAGTCGCGTCATACTTTAGCCCACAGTCAACTGTACCCTTTAGGTACCTCAATATATGCTTTGCAGCAATCAGGTGAACATGTCTCGGATCCGTCAGGAATTGGCTCAGGGTGTTCACAGCGAAGCATATGTCTGGTCTCGTGTTCGTTAGGTACATCAATGAACCAATCATCTGACGATACATCGTGGCATCAATTGACTCTGATGAAGCATGACACAGTAGCCTCAAGTTCGATGCCATGGGTGTGGTCATAGCCTTGCAGTCCATCATTTCGAATCTCTTCAGAATCTCTACTGCATACTTCCCTTGTCCAAGGAAGATTCCATCCGCACTCTGCACACCTCCATCCCTAAGAAATAATGCATCATACCCAGGTCCTTCATCTCGAACTCTGCGGCAAGCCTCCTCTTTGTATCTGCAATGAACTCATCCTCCCCTGTTACAAACAGGTCATCTACATAGAGTAGAAGTATCATTGGATTTTCCACCTCAACCTTGTAGTAAAGGTTGGAATCTGCTTTACTCTTGGTAAAGCCTAAGCTCATCAGGAAGCTATCCATCCTACTCTACCACGTCCTGGGTGCCCATTTCAATCCGTGCAAGGCCTCCTTCAATTTGCACACGAGTCTGCCTGTCATGTGTCTCAACTCCCAGCGGCTGCTCCACGTACACTTTCTCTTCTACTACACCATTCAGGAATGCTGTCTTTACGTCCATCTAGTGTACTTTCCATTTCATCACTGCGGCCAATGCTAGTACAGATCTGATGGAAGTGTATCTCGCCACAGGTGCGAATGTCTCCTCATAGTCTATGCCTTCCTTCTGGGAGAAGCCACGTGCTACAAACCTTGGCTTGTGTTTCTCAATGTTACCATCTGCAGCATGCTTGATCCTGTAGATCCACTTCGAAGTCACAACAGACTTCCCTTCTGGTCTTGGAACTACCTCCCAGACATCATTCTTCATAATCAATTGGTACTCCTCGATCCCTTCCATACTTCTTCTCTGTTGCTTTCTCATAGTTGGAAGATTCTTTGTCAATGATGTTACACAGCAGGGCTACATAGCTGGAGTATGGTCTAGGTCTCTTTCTTTCTCTATGCATCCCATCTGGAGCGCCATACTTCTCTGCATCTTGTATTGCCTCTCGTGCCCATGCTGGTCATCTTTTGTGGGAGTTCTTCTCACGAGGTGGATCTACAGTTTCTTGTGGTTCTGCCATATCACGGTCTTCATGATCTTCTGAAGTCTCTTCTTCCATAGCTGTATCTCTGATTTTGGGAACTTTAGGTTCTTCAGTCTCTTCAATAGGTAGTTTTCTTGATTTCATGTATGCCGAGTCTTTGTCGCTTGTTCTTCGAAACAAGTCTCTCTTGTAGGTGATGGTACACGATCTTTCCTACAAGTCAATTTAGTTGTGTGGTTAGAAACATTTCATAATTTTCAAAACAAATTCTTATGCATAGGTCACACAGTTATGCAACTATCTTAGCAAAGGTTTCAACACAACATTCATCCATATCCCTTATTTATATGATAACTTTCTAGATGCCTTCCATCTCTACCAAAACATTGTTAAGAGTGTGCACTACTCCCAACATGTCAGCAAAGAGGTTTCATTCTAGATAAGTAGCAATGGAATTTTGTACAGTACCATAGGCCACTTACCCATCACATGCATATTATTGATGCAAACATTTTAATATGTATAATACATATCCTAAATCTAGGAACATAAGTATGTACACCACTGCACAATATCATAAAGTAACAATTAAATACTTATCTTTGTTTGTTTGTTGGGTGGACTCCCTATTGATCTTTGCTTCCTTGCAGGAACTACTGGAGTCTTTGACAGTGTGCTCTACTTCATCGTCTGATTCTGAGATCTTGTGCCTTTCTTGCTTATGATTGGAAATGTTGAGCACGTATTCTACACTTTTTCTTTGTGCTGGAGTAGACTTTGTGTGTCTTTTCTTCTGTATCCTAACCAATGCTGAAATGGATGAGAGGCTTCCATAGAGCATAGATCTTTATTTGTTTTCCGGAGTCCAACTCCGTAGTAGCTTCTCCTACTCCTTTCATGTAAAACTGAAAGTCATCTCTAGCTTCACCTTATGAGGTGGAACCTTCTGAATGAACCCTTGTAACTGGTTACCTTCATAAGTTCATTATAATACATATTCTTCATCACTTGAAGAATCATTTTTTTCTTCTTCTCTGGTTCTTTTCCTTGCGGGTTCATCATCTTCAGCGGTGTGAGCATGATGCCTCTTCTTGTTGGAGCCTCTGTTTTTGGGACAATATCTAGAGTAGTGTCCCTTCTCATCACATGCATAACATCTAATGTTGGATAGATCTCTTCTGGGTCTTCTATAGTCCTCCCTTTGATTTTGATGGTGTTTCTCCCTCTTACTGTGATGATGGTGCTCCCTTTTGTTATGATTTCTTCTGGCGTGTGCTGTGAGAGTTTGATCATCATTTGCTCCCATCTTCTCTTCTCGTGCCACAAGTCGAGCTTCTTCTTATGTACATTCTTCCCATACTCTACTGAATGTGATCAACTTCTTTCCGGCACATATCCCTTGAATGAATGAGTCCCATGATCTTGGGAGACCATTCAAGGTGGTTATCATGATCTCTCCTTCTTCTACCTTTTCTCCAACTGCTTCAAGTGCTCCTTGATCTGTGAGACCCTTGTGAAATAGGATTGCATGGTCTCTGCATTTTGAATCTTCACATTCTTAAGCTGGTTCCTCAAGGTCCTCTTCCGATTGATGTTCTTCCCTTCAAATAGCTTCGTCAAAGCATTGAACATCTCCTTAGGTGTCTCCAAGGATGACACATGTGGGATGAGATGATCCTTAATGGAGTCTGCAATAATTCTCTTAGCCTTAACCAAGTTCTTCTTATGGATAGCCTTAGCCTCATCTCCCTCTGGTGTTGGAACCTCTTCATTTACATGTCCAAATCATTTTCTTCAAGGACAAGAGCAATCCTATACTTCCATGCTCGAAAATTATCAGCTCCCTCAAGCTTATCCTCAAGCTTGGTGCGGTGAGACATTTTAATGAGTACCTCACATGGAAATAGCAATGATTTAGATCTTACCAATTTGAGATGCCCAACCTGGTTCTGGAGCTGGCTGGCCTAGGTTGTCAGAGAAACCCTAATTTTCCAAACTTGGAATCTTGAACTTTTGATTAGACAGGAAGATGTGCCTCCTCAAGGCGAGTTGTCCAATGTACTCACTTCTCCAAATCTATGAACAAAATCCCAGAATAGTGGATGCCCTAGTTTTCCTTCCAGTAGTAGTGATGGGCCAAAAATTGAAAATTCTCGGAATCAGATTCTGCTTCGACAGAAAGATGTGCCCTCCTAGGGCGAGTTAGCCTAGCCTCCTTTTTCGAATGATCTGTGGAGAGAAGACCTCAAACTTAGAAGCCCTAGCTTCCCGCAACTGCACAATGTCTTCTTTTCAGGTTAGCTCTGATACCATGTTAGATTTTCTACTTTTAATCAATATTATCTAGGATCTTATTTGAAAGAATAACAAGCACAACATAACACGAGACAAAGATTTTCCTCGGGGAAACCATAAAGGAGAAAACCCTGCAACTTCCTCAGGGATAGAATTGTCACCAATACAATATCCCAAAATGGAAAACCCCAAAACAAGATAGCCTTTTGCAGCTCTCTCTCTTTCTCCTACGCGAACTTGTCTTCTCTCTCTCACTTATGCGAACTCAAGTGAGTGAGTGTGTGTCCAAATGAGAGAGTCTTGCTCTCTATTTATACTTTACTTTTGGGGTGACCTTTTAACTAACTAGGTCGGCCTCAATAAAACTAACTGGGCCGACTTCTCTAGGAGACTCAATGATACATTTACATTTGACCTTTTGGGGATCTATTGCCTCGACTTACAATGGAGGCTTTTACCTCAATGACCTAGAATGACTAAGCATAATAATGACATCCCCGAACGAAGGAAAAACATCTCCGTTGGAGGTACAAATAAAATACAATAATAATAACAATATAAAAAATACAAGGGAATATCTCCCGAAGTTACAATTACAACAACAAAAGTACCCCAAGGAGTGGTAAAAGTGGTCTTATGTTGATCCTCTTTGTTGATCAATACCTGGTTGTATGTGGAGAAACCGTCCAACATGGACATCATTTGTGAACCTGTTACCCTTTGGAGAAGGGTTTCCATATTTGGCAAAGGATAATTGTCTTTAAGGCATGCCGTATTGAGGTTTCGAAAGTCAATGCATATTCTAATTGATCCATTCTTCTTCCTCACAACCACTAAATTAGAACACCAAGTTGAATGTCTTGTTGGCGCAATGATTCCAACAGCCAACATCTTTTCTGATTCGTTTTTTACAATTGGTGCTAATTTGGGGTTTATTTGTCTCAATTTTTGCCGAAAGGGTTTTACTTCCTTCATTTCTTGCTTTAGGGGTATGGTGTGCTGAAATACATAATCTCGATAAGCTTTTAATTCATCATAAGTAAAAGCAAACACATCCCTATACTCCCTAACAAGATCAATTGAATCCTTCATTTCCTTTTCCGAGGTGCCTTTTCCATATTTTATAATTTTTGGTTCCTTATCTGTTCCAATGTTTATCTCAATATATTCCCCTGGTTTTATTGACTCTTTTTTATTTCTGTGCCTGTCATGCCTGTCGAACATCTTCTCAAATCCTATGTAGCTGCTAGGAATAGGATTTCTAATCTTGTTGTCTGGCTTTGAATACTCTTTGCCTTCCTCTTTAAAGTTGATTTTACAATCTGAAAACTCCTCAACATTATGGATGAACCTCAAGATTTGTTTATCATCATTAAACACCTGCCAATGATCTACATTATCAGGAATCGAAGGTCTAATGTTGATTTCAAGCTTGCCATCACCGTTTATCATTTCATCCATAGGCTGAAGAGTGGATGCTGCTACTGTTAACTTATCGGCCAAGCTATTCTGTTCTCTAGGAATTGCTTCAAGGTTCAATGCATCAAACCACTCCATAGTGTCCCAAATAACATTCCTATATTTCTTTAGTCTCTGACATTTACATGCAAATTTATTCTTTAGTTGTGAAATCACTAAGTCAGAGTCACCCTTGATACTTAACATTTTGATACCCATATCTTTAACATCTTCTAAGCCAAGTGAGAATGCTTCATACTCTGCTACATTGTTAGATGCATCAAACTCTAATCTGAAAGCAAAGTTGAATGTTTGCTTAGATGGGGAAATGATTACTATTCCTGCTCCTTTTCCAGATTTAGAATATGCTCCATCAAAATATAATTTCCATATTTCATCTAACTTTTCATCTTTCATCTTTTCTTTAATGGGAGCCATGAAGTTAGATAGAATATCATAGTTTCCGAGGCTATCTGATTTGGCAACAAATTCATTATGTGGATTCTTAGGGTTTTCAACGTGGTACTTCTTTTCAACTTCTCTGTGTACCTTAACCTGAGTGTTCTCTGATGTAGGTACCGTTGCATAAGTCAAATACATTTGGATGTGCCCTCCCAAATTTGTAGCCCACTTTCTCGACAAGAGCATACCCCATGTATCTGGCACATCAATGACTAATACATCCATATCTAAATGGATTCCTGGATATTGTGCTAATATTACTTCAGGGTTTGTGATTATTCCTACAACTTTGATTTCTCTTGCATCCATGGCACAAACATTGTGGTATGGCCTTGTGATTTTCAAACCTAATTGATCCATAAACTTCAAGGTGATAGTATTGGATGATGCTCCTGAGTCTAACATGCAGCTGTGAAGATAGAAGTCATTTACCAATAATGAAACATAGAAGGGTGGATGATCTTCCCTTCTTGGATCCATACTATTCAAGATAACCATAGCATCCCCAAAAGTATTTATCTCTTCCACAACTTTATCCTTAGATTTATCCAGAATCTCATTTTTAGATGGAGCTTTGGTTTTAGGATGAGTATCCTAAATCTTATCCTGAGGATTATCTAGGGCTTTCAAAAACTCATCTTTCTACTTTGGAATCTTAAGCATATCAATTACAGGTACATTTACTTTAGCATGTGTTAACCAATCACCCATATCAAAGCTCAATTTATTAACTATGGGAGGATTTGTTACCTTTGGAATGTACTGCTTTGCTTTGGATGGGGTAGGACTGTCTCTTCTTTGATAAGTTGCCCCCTTGAATCTGGCATTAAACATGTCTTGGACTTGGTTTGGTGTACGCTTTTATCCATAGTTTTGAGTGATGAAATCCTTTTCTTGACTATATGCTACAACTTGCTGCCAATGTTGATCTGATAAAGGGTAGGTATGGCCTACAATTTTTATCTACTTAAGCTCTCTTGAAGGTGCTTCCTGGCTACTAGTTTCTGTAAACCATGTTCCATGATGCGATGGGCACTATAGCAAGTAGATTCCTCATGGAAATCCTTACAAGGTCTACAAAAAGGAGTTACTTCTTCAACTATGTTGGCTGGATCTAACTGGTTGGGTGGCCTCTGCTCATAAGGAGGAGCCTTCTTTTGCCATTTATCCTGGTTTCCTTTGGGGGGAAACCTTTGTAACTGAGAGAGTTGGGAAGCATGTGTCTTTTCCATATTAACAAACATATTTTGCATGGCAGTCATTTGAGCAGTGTGGTTTGCTACTAAGGTTTTTATAGTATCAGTCATCTCTTTCATTGCATCTTTTGAGGAATCCTTAGCTTTAGTTTCAATAGCTTTTCCTTTATCCTGATGTTTAGGGACAACATGCATTCCTCTTGTAAAGCCAGGTAAATTAGATTTCCCTGATCTAGATCCTAAAGCTTACAAAAATACAAAGTTTAAATTGCCCAATGAAATTAGGAAGCTCCGGGAAGCTTTGGTTTGGCCTCAAACTTGATGTTTTGCCACTAAAGTCCAAAAATCTGCTAAAAACAAATTTAGGACAGCGAACAAATTAGTGTTAGAAAATGCCCAAAATCACTTTTAAAAATGTCTTGGGCAACTACAAAAAATTATGTAAAGATCTAAGCTAATCTACTTGTAAAAAAATTGATGACTAAAATGACAAGTCCTTTTGAGGATCTTGGCTTGCTTTTGAGGGCAGCCAATGAAACACTTTTAACTTGCCAAATAACACTTTTAAAAGCACAAACTAACTTCTACTTCAAGCCTTGAACTTTTGCTGTGAAATGACTTGTATAAAGTGAAGCTAGCTAAGTTAGATCTAGTAGAATGAAGCTCTAAAATGCAAGATCTAGACAATATCAGATCTAATAGAAAATATAACTTTGGAATAATAGATCTGAAAATAACCAAGAAAAATTTGTGTTTGTTGAGGGAGAAGGAGAAGGAGAGATAAGCCTGATGTCGGATGAGAATAAGCCGGATGAGAATAAGTATAGAAGCCTTCGGTGGAATGCTATTGGAATGAGCAACATGAATATTCTTGGAGAGAGGGTGAACAATCTTGTTCAAACACCAATCCAATGGTTACCTGCAGCTACTCATAAGACACTTGCAAAAAATGTTTGTGAGATCTAGTTACTCATGCATAAAAAAACTAGAGAAGCACAATAATAACCTTATTAAAATGCCAGATCTATATTTTAAAACATGTATGAGCAAAAAGAAAGCAAATAATAAACTTATTATATCCCATCTTCCTATCAATTGAGGACAACACCTCCCAAGGCTAGATCCACAACACAAGAGTGCAAGAAAACATTAATCACATACAGATTACCTCAAACATGCGAGGCCATGATCATCCAAAACATACTACACCAATGAGCCTCCAAAGCTTTTGCTTTTATTCCAACAATATAGAAATGAAAATATTACAATGACAAGCCTCATTCATGCAACTCGAACTCACTCCAAAGAAGAGAGGAGGCTTGCTTAAATAGATTACGAGAGGAGGTGCGAATAGCTCAAGAGAGAGCAATGGCGCATGATGGGAGCGAATTGAGGTATTGGTTTGTAACTTGTATGAATGAGGAGGTGCCACATCTCCATAAGGAGATGCTCCCTCACCAAACTTCCCAACCAAACCATTCAAGAGACGCCACACAATACCATCGCTAACCCACATGAAGGATGGCGCAATCCTTGATTTGGCGTGAAGAGTAAGTCAAAGCAAGAATCAAGGAGCGACTATTGGGATGAGTTTGAGTTTAGGGGATGAGGTGGGCGCCACCTCACAAGAGGTGCACTCCCTCTCCTTGGAAATATCACCTCACCAATGCATGCTGCCCACACAAGGGTGCTCGCTCTGGTGGATGAGAAAATGCGGCCCCTTTATGGATACGTATGCCATATCACTAGATTTTTTTTAAAACATGTGACTTAACTCTCAAATGAGTCACCTTTCAAAATGATGTGGTATGCCAAGTCATTTGGGACATGCCCATTGACTCTTTTTTTTATTTTTTTATTTTTTGTCTTGGTGCAGTTTGGGTTTTTTTAGTATTGAAATGCCACTTTGCTGCATCTTTAAGGAAAAATGCTCCTAGAGGCGACGTAATCACCTGGAACATGGAGAAAGTGGTTCCTAAGGTAAAGAGGACGCTCTGAGCGTCAAAATGAGCATCCCTACGCCAAATTCCACCTCCAGACCACAGTTTTATTACAATTTGAAATTTTCCATTTAAACCATTAAAAAATGGCCTAAGTTTACGGAAAAAATTATTTTCTTTGGAATTTAAAAAAAACTTAGGGGGACCTAGCACATGTCCATACGACTCAATTTTATAATCTAGCATGGTAATATACATTGACACCTGAACTCTAATAACCTCCTAAGATCGAGATATCATGCCGACCACCCTAATTTTGAAGGTGTGAGTGAAAAACTCGAAAATTATAGGTCGTTTATTCAACAACATATAATTGACAAGGGAAAAAACGCTCTAGGCTAGTCTCACTGATAACTGTCTTAGGAAAGCCGAGTCCTTTACAAAACCATCATGCTATGACATTTTTTACAATTTCCCTTTAGGGCATGGACATGTGAATTTATTAAAAAAATGGGCCAAGGTGGCCTGCTCGGACTTCTGGTCTTCTAATTTTGAACAAGTAAACTTGTTCTATCTTCACAGGCTCACTTGAAATCACCTAAGTGCAACTTAGCTGATAACAGGTCTGATCCCTTGTATGCTTATATCGAATATCTGGAGTTTTTCACCAAGAAGATGAGCACCTCCTTTACCAGATTTCTGTCCAGCCTTTTTCCTATGTAGTCAGTCCCAATCTCTTGTTTGTCCATGTTGGGGACATGCTGAGTGGTTCCATGTCTATTAGCTCTGCCTCCTTTATTCAATCTTGGAAAAATTCCAAGAGGGTGTTGGCTCGTGCTCTTGGTCCCCATCTTTCACTGTTGTTTAAGGTAATGTTCAGATCTCCCTCAAGGATAAGGGATGGGGAGTCTAATAGGCCTCTTTCTTTAGGTCTTTCCAAAACATTGTCTCTGTTCCTGGGGACCGTAAATATTTAACAGGTCTAGGACTCTGGGTGCTTATTCAATTCCTTTGAGAAAACGGAGACTAACGATGCATTGCTAGATTTTATGCTACCTACCTGTCAAAATCCTGGCTCCATGGCATCAACAGTCCTGAGTGAGGTTGAGCACTGGTGCATTCAAATTGCTATCCTGGGGAGTGTTTTCTCATAGACAGAATACAGTCCTTTTCTTGAATCCTCGTTTCCTGAATGAATATTATTGCTGGTTTGTGTAGATATATTATCCTTCTGAGGTAATGGACCTTTTGGGTGGTTCCCATGCCCCTATTTTTTATGGAGAGCAGAATGATTGGGGAGGGTCTGAAGGTGTTTCTCTTTCCACTTGATCACACTTGCTTGCTTGACATGGTTGTTTGTTTTTTTATTTTTTATTTTTCAGAAATTCTTTTATTACTGTGCAAATTACTTCTTTAGTTATTGTGTAAAAGGTTTCTCATATTGGACTTAGCTGGAGGATTTTGACACTGCCTAGAGATGACTCTGTATGTGAGCATCTTTGCCCCATAGGCCAGTTGGCCTCCTGGATGGTTTAATAAAATATCTGCTCTCTCTCTCTCTCTCTCTCTCTCTTTCTCTCTCTCCCTCCCAATAATTGTGCAGTTATCATATGATGCCTTTTGATGTTATTGATTGGTTCTTTTGCTTCATAGTAAATTTGAGCTTTTCCATTTCATGATCTTGGACTATAGATCCTATTCAGCATATAGTTTAGATCTGCTTTTATCATGCTTTTATAAGAGTGGCCTTTGCACTCCCACCTTGTATTCCACACTGTTGTACTTAGCTGTTCCTTTGACCTATTTATGGTCAGCTGTTGGACATTAATAAAATCATTATATTTTATTTTCTCTTATCTACTTGTTTCGTGTGTTTAGGAAAATTCAACATCGAGTTCCTCTAAGTGTATTCATTTGGAGGAGTCCAAAGTGGATGTTGATGCAGATGAACTTGCAGAAAATGATGTTGGCACAGAAATGAGGCATCATGTAGAAGCTTCAGGAAGTAGTTCTAGGCATGTGAAACAGAAATGTTACACAGAGAATGGGCCTTTTAGCAAGATACCTACAGAAATTTATCCACAAATATTTAAGTTCCTCTCTCCAGAGGACCTGGTTAATTGTGCGTTAGCGTGTCGGTTCATGAGGGCTGCAGCGTCAGAAAAATCGTTGTGGCTGCGATTGTAAGTTCATTAATTAAATTGTCAGGTTATTATATGCTTTCATATTTATATTTGATGTTGGGGTTCACAGTTCTGGTCTTTTCTTTGATATTGATTTAACTTTTCAAATACCAATTTGTTAGGTATTGCATGAGGTGGGGTTTGCCTCAGCCAGTCCATGGGAAATTGCGAACATTTGCTTGGAAGACACTCTACATTGAGGTATGCAGTCTTTATACTGATTACTGTTTTTTGGTTGGTTAATTTAATTTCACCATCTGTGGGGTATTTAAAAAGGTTATGGGATTAATTGTGCTGTAGCAATGCAAACATTGACATGTATTTTTTTATATGAATTATGTATGTTCTGTCTTTGATCTTGTCTTTACCTGTTGAAGTTTTTGAACCACTCACATGAGAAAAATGAGTGTGAGACAGAACATTGCCTTCCATGAGTGGCTGACAAGTGCTGTCTGGCCTCCTGAGTCATACCATCTTCCTTGGCCTCCCCTTTCTCCTTCTCTGCAAAGATACCAGCTCTGCCATTGTCACCCAATGTGCAGCACATATTAGGCTACTCAGCATGCAGAATGTTCTGAAAGAACTGGCTCCATGCCCTGTTATGGATACTTGAGGATCGAGCCAACATAATAGCCTTAGTTGGGTTTGTACTCACATCTGCTTCTCCTATCTAGCCAGGGAATAATGGATTATTTTCAGACACAGCGCAGGGACATAGTCCACCTTGCCCTATATAATCTTGGGTAGCAGGTGAAATGAATGCTGGTATAATTGGGTCCATCCTCCAAAACATTTAGCACCAGGACCCTTTTCTGCAAAGTGCCACACCACCCCCCATAAAAAATTAACAATATCAAAATCCTTGTCCTTAGGAACGTGAGAAAACTTTGGCTGTCTTCCTTCCATACACTTTGTTCTGAAAGGTCGAATTGGTGTCTCAACTTATGGTCATTCACTTTTTCATCGATTGCTTTGTTAGCCAACCAATCTGCTACCTGGTTGGCTGATCTTCTTACTTGGAGAAACCTGTTTTTCTCCAAGTTCCCTGTTCCCTCGTTAGTACAGGTGTTTTTCCCTTCTAACTCCTGCAAGGGACCTTTATTCTTCTTTTTTCAGGAGTTAATCAGTAGTTTTGAATTCCCTGATTTTCTCCAAGTTCCCCATTGCCTCCTTAGTGCAAGTGGTTTTCCCTTCTAACTCCTTTGAGGGACCTTTATTCTTTTTTTTTTCAAAAGATAATTAGTAGTTTTGAATACCCTTTAATATCTAGACATCTAATCCCTTTCCAGGCTTAATTTAATTCCCTCCATCAAGTCTCCATCTCAACCTGGTTATTTGTACTTGAGCCTAAGAAGCAATAGAAAAGGGCTGAGATTCTGCGCACACAATCTCTGATAACCCCTCCTACTCCAGGCAGTCCTGTATGATTTCCTTTAGCTGCCCCATCGAAGTAAAACTTCATCCATCCCTCTTTAAGGAGTCTCCATGACTGTTGTGGACTTACTTTAGTCCCTAAGTCATGGGAAACAACTGATCCCCTTCCCATGTTTTCTGTGCCAAAACATATCAAAACGTGGAAAGTGGAAAGATGCCCTGAAACACCCCAAAATGTTTTGGCAAGCGTTTCATGTTTTGGAAATGTGCCTTGAAAATCGGGCCTGGCCCCCCCCCACGGTCCAAACAAGAAAACCCCGCTCCGAGCGAAAGCGTGGGCGAAGCATCCAGGGAAGCGTGCTTCAGAAATCTGGAACCCTGCTTCGGATTGGCAAAATGCGCTCCCTGCCTCTGTGAGAAGCGTTTTCGCTCCCGAGCGCTCCGAGCTCTGCCCTCCATGCTTTGACCTCGCTTCCGACCTCGCTCCGACCTCACTTCCGACCTCGCTTCCTGAGTGCTTCTGCGGACAGCAGGAAGCTTCCTGTTTTTTTTGTTTTTTTGCTCTTTGGGTGGGGCCTAGGGCATTTTTAGGGTTAGAGAGGGGAGATAAGGCATGAATTATGGAATTTAGATGGCATGATAAGGCATGTTTATAATGGAATCATGAATTATGGAATTTAGAATCTAGATGGCATTTCATATATTGGAAGTAGCACAAACATACATGTTTCATAAATTTTGCATTTAGTTTGGCATTCTACTTGTTTTTTTGAATATATATATATATATATATATATATAAACGCTCCCGAGACGCTTTGCTTTCGACCATTTTTTGAAAAATGCGCACCCGCGCTCCCGCTTCCCGCTCTCGCTCCCGCTTCGCTCCCACGCTCTGGCAACCTTGGTTTTGGCCCAGATAAGGCACATTTTAGGCCTAGAAAAACATGCAAGCAGCTAAGAATCTCAAAAAACACAAAAAAGAAATCATCCTCCTTTTTGGGACTGTCATTAACTTTTAATCTTAAGTTTTAAAGTTAATGAAAGAAAATAAAACTAAATAAATAAAGGTAAATGTTAACATTAACCTAAATTTTGCCCTTAAATTTTTAGTTAGGCCTCCATTTTAGAATATTTGTTGTGGAATGCATTGAAATTAGACCCGTTGGACTTCACATGGAGAAACTAGAAATTAAGGGTGTTTTTCAGCCTTCAGCATATTTAACAATTTCTCCAGTGTTTCAGCTTATATTCAAAATAGGGCCCTGTGCCCGTTCCTGCTGCACCTCTCGAGCTAGCGATTGGGTGATTTTAAGATTCAAAATACGAAATGGCAGCAGCTGTTGAAGCCATTCACCAAGAGAAAATTCAAAAAACAAACTTAAGATTCTTGCAGTTGAGCGAGAGTTTAGATGAGCTATCTAGTTGTTTGATTATAGCATGATGATTTTTGGAGTCTAGAGTCCAGAGGCCAATTAGAGCCTCAATCTTTATGTATTTTCATTCAAAACTTCAATTATATGTATCACACAACTAATATCTCGATGACATTTTGCCATATTCACCCTTACATGCTATATACCCGAGCAAACTCTGCATAGTTGATGTCTAATGGTTTCGATCTGCATTGGTGGACAGATAATATGCTATTTAAAAAAACCTTTTTTTAATTTTTTTTTCAAATACCACGTTTCCCCTTTTTCCAAAATTTTGGGTGGCCACATTTCCATGGCATATGCTTTTCAGAAAATCGTACCTGTTGCCACATTTTTTGCAAGTTAGCTTAGCCCCTATTGATTGCCCATTATCAGGATTAGATTTCATGGCAAGATTTCATTTATTAAAAATCTTTTTTTCACTTGCTGGAAATTTTCCACTCCTTCCTTTTTAAGGTGTGCTGTTTAGATTGTCCGTTTGATCCTTTACCTAGATTGGGTCTGGGAGCAGATACTTTTTCCTCAAAAGTCCTCTGATTGCTGGCTTTCCACAGGAACCAAAAGAGAAAACCAGGGCTTTAAGTCCTAATCCCATTCATTATTTTGATGCCCACCCTACACTTGACCAGTTTTTTAATCCATCTTCTACGGATTGGTGATCTGGATGATGATATTGTATTATTGACAATGGTGGGCCCATAATCTCCAGAGTTCTTTGGTTACTTAAGAATGCATCATGATATGTTAGAATCCTCCTTCCACCTTAAACATCCATTGCATCTTGAAGGATCTATCTGCGATTTCTTCCTTAAGCTATCTCAGAAAGGTTTTTTTTGTTTGCTGCTAACCAAGCAGTGCTGCCAGACTTCCAGTGTTGGCAATCCCGAGGATACCCAGATTCTGTTCTAGAGCAGATCTTTTGAAAGATTTTGCTTTTTTTAGCAGGGCAGCTACACACCTTTCCTTTAATGAGTACGTCCATTTGACTTCTGTTTCCAGCACATTTTGCCCTTCCCTCTGTTTCTATAGCATCTTTCATTTTTTAAGTTCCACCTTTCATAATTCTTTCTTCCTCTTCTTGCAACTGAATTGTCCGAGTTATTTTCAACTAGTTTGTGTCTTGCATAATTTATTTTACTCTTTCTAGAGCCTGAATTTCCCAAAGGGTCTGACAGCCTCCCTAAGCATCATCGCAGAATTCTGCTGATACTACATCATGGATATCCCAAAAAGGGAATTTGTCTACCAGTTCTCTACATTTGACTATATTGTTTCGGATGCTCAAACCTTTAGGAAGGACTGTTATCTTATTGTTAGGCTATGGCTTACCTTACCAATCACTAAGTCTTCATGTCACCTTTAATTGTATTATTCATTTAGGATAATAGTGATTGATCCTTAAATGATGACTAAGTGAGTTTGTTAGGATTACCTAACCTAATTACCATGCATGGTTTTAGGATCTGGAGGAAATCTCTCTATGAGGTGACATCACCCATTGTACTATATATTTGTAGCTTTGGTGTGAATATTATGAGAGTTGGCTTGTGAGCCTTTTTTGTTGTGTTGCTGTTCTTGTGTTTATTTTAACACTCATTATCTTATCTGTGTCTTCATTCCCTAAGTATTTGGTTTTGACTACCTCGTTCCATAGGCTATCTGGTTCCTTCAGTATCCTCTAGTAGAGCTTTGGCACATAAAACATTGTTGACTAAATCTAGGTGTCTTGTTCATAGTACCATTCTTGAAAACATCAACATTGGCAAAAAATTAGCAGCAGGTTTAGAATACAACTTCTTGGCAACATCGGGAAAAAAATTGGCAAATCGCGACAAGCAGTAAAAAAAAAAAAAATTCATTTTTTTTCAATTTTTTAAAAATATAAACCAACACCAACATCAAATAAAGTTATAAACACATTGGCACATAAATATAGGAAAAACACTAATATATACATATTTGTCCCAAGGAAAAAAATCTTTTTATTCCATTAGAATAAACATAGACTGTCCTGACGGACTTACATAAGGCTCCAAGAGCTGGTCGTTATAGGCTTAATTCAAAAAGCCCTTTTCCATGATTTACATGTTCAAGTTTCTATACCATCCTGGTATTTTTACATAACATTTACAAAAGGCCAAAAAAGCATAGCTGTAATCGAAAGCCTGAATTAGTTCAGTATATACAAATCCCTGGCCTGTCCATCAGAAATTTCTTGAACTTCCATCAGACCGGGTTCTAAAGAAATGGCAAGCTTTGATAATCTATCTGCTTCTTCGTTTAATTCCCGATATACATGGGCAAAGGAGGATAATTCGAAAGCTGCCAGAAGATCACGAATTGCTGCTAGTAGATGTTGTAGATGAGGGGCAGCTATCTGAATCTTGTTCAAGTCCCAATCGACAACCATTTTTGAGTCTCCAAACAGTTGTATTCGGGAAATCTCCTTGCTTCGAGCTACCTTGAGGACTGCCCATAATGCTGCCAACTCTGCTTTGCTATTTGAACATTGACCTGGTGCATATTTTATTTCAAGCTTCTTCTCATCTGATAAGCACAAAACGGCTCCCACACTGCCCAAAGGGGGTTCTCCCTGGCTCGTGCCATCAAAGAATGCCCACGGGAAGCTCTTATCAATGACTGACTGCTTCAGAGTCCTGACTGATCTTAGGAGGCTTCAGATCTTTTTTAAACTCGTGATCGCTGCACCTACAGCGCACTTGTTACTTCCGGAGGGATCCATCTATTCTTGAAGATAGCAGAGTTTCTAGCATTCCATATGCTATAGATGAACAGTGCTGGAAAGGCAGCATAGCAACCTACCAGCGGTTCATGCCACCATTTTCGAGTCCTTTGATCCAAAGCGAGGAGCCGGCTGTTGGGGTCTTCGTTTGCACCCAGTTTCTTAGAAGCGGCTTTCCAGACTGTATCTGAGTATAGACAAGAAGAAAACAAATGAGAGATCGTTTCAATCTCTGATCTACAAAGAAAACAATAACCAAGTCCTTGCCAACCACGCTTCTGAAGATTATCCCAAGATAAGAGTTTGTTGCTCAGTGCTAGCCACAGGGAGATCTTGGCTTTTAAAGGTTCCGACTTCTTCGAGACCTCAATCCACCACCAACACCTCTCCCCTCTGAAGGAATCTAAAATGTAAGCTTCATAACCTTCCTTCACAGAGTAATCTCCTGAGGCGGTGTTTTTTATCCAGATGAGAGTATCTGTTTAATCATGATCCAAATGGATACAGCAAGCATTCAACTTATTGATGAACTAATTCCAAGCCACTGTGTCTCATCATTGAACCCAAGATAAAGGGCTGTTTTCCAGCCCCTTCTTCCCCACTCTTGAGGGTCTTGGGCCTTGGCATCCGCTAAGACGTGGATTCTCTGTCTTTTTAACTGATCCTTGACTGACTCTGGGAGGTTGAAATCCTCTTTGGCACCTACCCAAGGATCATCCCCTATTCTGACACTTTTGCTGTCTCTAATCTTCCAGGCAGTCCAGTTCCCCACTAGGGGGAAAGACAGTACTAATGCCTTCCACCCAATTGAGCCATTCTTGTAAGATTTAACTGGTTGCATGAACCAATGGAGGAACCTTGATAATATTTTGAAATTAAAACCCTTCCCCACAGCGAGTTTGTATTTTGGGTTAGCCTCCAAAGGGTTTTTGCAGCCAATAATTGACAAAACAAGACAGGGTTTTTCAAATCCCAACCTTCCAGCTCCTTGAGGTTTGCCAGAGTTGACCACTTTACCAATGGAATCACCTCATTCTTCTTAGTGGCTGTCCAGAGGAAGGATAAACATTTTCTCCTGATCTTATTCAAGATGCCCTTTGGAATGTAAGCAATTGAGGCCCAGTATACTGGAATACTTTGTAAGACAGCCTTGATTAGGACCAACCGTCGTCCCCTTGATAAGAAACAGTTGCCCAAAATGAGACCCTTGTCTCTATATTTTTAAAGAGCCAACACCAATCCTTGCAAGAGTATAGATTTGGTTTTAGAAGAAACCCCAGATATTTAAAACCATCTAACAGAGGCTTTAGAAAGAAGGGGACGACCTCTCTGAATCTTTCCAAGAGGTCGTCATCAATCATATTATGAGATAAGCTGGGCTTCTCTATGTTTATTTGCATACCAGTAGCCTTTTTATATAGGTCTAGAATGGTTGCAATTGCCTTGATGTTTTCCAACGAGCCTTCTCCCATCAACAAATCATCATCAACAAAAAGAGTGTGGGTTAATTCTTCCGACACAGAAACTTTAACCCCTTTCAGGGCCCCAGACTCTTTCGCTCTATGCACCAGCCGACTGAGGGCTTCTGCCACCAAAAGGAACAGAAAGGGCGAGAGGGGACAACCTTGTCTAAGCCCCCTCGATGACTGGAAGAAAGGAGAAGGGGAACTGGATGCATCCCATTATCCAATTGACCATTTCCAGAGACATCCCAATTTGAATCAACAGGAGTCTAATACAAGTCCAACTTACCCGATCGTAAGCTTTCAAGAGATCCAGCTTAAGAGCGAAGGTACTCTACTTTTCTTTCTTTATGGTGTGGATGGCTTCTTGAGCCAAAGGTACTGCATCATGAATTTGACGGTTGAACAAAAACCCATACTGTTCCTCTGAGATAACCTTGCTGAAAATAGGTTTGAGTCTTTGAGTAATTACTTTCGCAACAAGAAATTGACCTAAAATGCTTAAAGGAGATTGCCCTCTGCTTCTTTGGGATTAGGGTAAGGAGGGATAAGGGTAAGGAGCGTTGAATTTATTGACCCTAGGACTTTCCCTGGCCTTTGAGATTCCCTTACCACCTTTAGAAGATCCAATTTTACTAGATCTAAGAACCCTATGAAAAAATCCACCGTGAAGCCATCAGGCCCAGGGCTTTTTTTCTTTTTGAAAAGAATGTAAGATGAACTCCAGTTCTTCTTTTGACACTTCTTTGACTAACTCTTCATTCATTTCTTCAGATATTAGCTTGGGAAAAAGCCTCAAAACCTCTAACATTTCTTCAATCGGGCACCCCTTTGGTTCCATAAAAAGAGACCGAAAATAAGAAACCGCTGCCTGGGCTTTGTCTTTAAAGGAGTGAACCATATTACCTTGAGCATCTTGGATCTCGTAGATAGAGTTTATGTTCCTTCTATGAGAGGCAACCCGATGGAAGAACTTTGTATTGCTGTCGCCTTCTGCTATCCACAATGCTCTGCTCTTCAATCTCCAGAGTTGTTCTTCTTTCTCCTGAAAAGAGCTTCTTTTGCATTCTAATGACTTCAAGGTTTCCACTTCCTCTACTGAAAACACTCCTGAAGAATTTGAGGCGTACATCTCCGCTATTTTGGCCTCCACTTCCTTTAGCTGAGCTTGCTGAATTTTTAATAGGCTTTATCACATTCTTTCGAAACCTTCTTTACCCTGGATAGGTTATCCACGAATTGCTGCATATGAGAAACTGTCGGAGAATCCTGAAGATGCTACCACGAGCCGCTTACCAACTCCTTGTAATCTTCCTCACTTAGCCAAGCATGATTGAATTTAAAAGGAGTTGGGGGCTTTGCTTTAGGTTTATCTAGAGATAGGAAAATCGGTCTATGGTTCGACATCCCTCCTGAATCAACCCACGAGCGAATCGACCATGACCCATTGAAGAGGGTATCAACAACTAAAAAACGATCTAATATTTTAGAGATTGCATGATCTCGTCCTCTTCTGTTCTTCCAAATCTGCTCCAGCTTCAGGGGTTGAATGTCAATTAGTCCTTATGCACCAAAAAGGGCATTGAAAAAACTACTCAAAGAGTCTCCTCTAGCGTTGAGACCCCAACTTCCCTTGCTGAGAGAGTGAGGGTTACGTCTCCTCCTATAATTAGATTTTCTGCCTCTGAAAGTCTTGAGGAAGACAATGAATCCCAATCTCGCGCCTCCCATGAAAGGGTCCGTAGATATTTAAGACTGCGAAGGTGTCGCCTGACACTTTATCTTCAAGGAAAATTTGAAGAGCAGACTCATGAGAGGAAACTGAAACTGCTGACAAGGTCGGAATCCATGTAGAAATAAGCCCCCTAGAATGATCGTCTGAGTTAATTGTAGCAAAAGACCAGTCTTTCAACCACTGGCTTAAAGCTTCTTGAGATTTCTCCCCTTCTACCATGGTTTCTTAAATTAAAATTACTGACGGACTAGCCTAACTGAACTAGTCTTTTGAGGGCGTTTATTTTTCGCCCCCCTCAAGCCCCCTAACGTTAAACGACATGCAGATCATTTTACACCCTTGCTGTTGCCAGCTAAGTTGTACTTAGATGGACTATCAAGCGAGCGGGCAGAGTGGAACATGATACATGTTCATTTTTGGTGATTTGATATCCAGCTGGCCTTTTAAAGGCCCCCGTTTTTAACTTTTTTCCACATGTCCATGGCCCTGCGGGGTTTGTAACAAAACGTACTAGCATGGTGTTTTGTAAAAGACTTGGTTCCCTAGGACTTTTTGGCTAAGTCAGGTATTCTAAGGAGTTTTTTCACCTATCTATTATGTCTTGCATCAGTGCATAACTTAATTAATTGGTTTTTCTCCTGCTCCTCCAAAGCTGGAATGCCTGGGGAGGCTGACGGGCCTTAGGGGATTATTAGAGTCTATGGGTCAATGTATATGAACATGCTAGGCGTTAATTTTGAGTCATATGGACATGTGCTAAGTCCCCCTAGGTTGTTTTTAATTTTCGGCAAGTTTTAATTTTTCCGTAAATTGGGCCATTTTTTAATGGTTCAATTAAAAAATTTGTAATTGGCCTATAAGGGGCGTCTGGAGGTATTTTTTGCCTTAGGGGTGCTCGTTTTCTAACTCAGAGCACCCCCTTAACCCCTAAACCCACTTTTCCTAATGTTTGGGTGCTTAAATTTTTACCTATGGCCAAAAAACCCAAAAAACCCAAAAAAGTCATGAAAAAATAAAAAAAGTGAAAAAATGACTCATAAAAATATTAAATTTTGGGAGTGATTTATGGACTGATTTTTTCAGCTATGTTTTAGGAGTTGTAAGAGCTGATTTTGGAAAGATTCCGGGCAGCTATATTAGTGGGATTACTTCCCCATTTGAGGGGGGCATATTTCCCAAAATTGGGCCCCTTTAATCATGGAATTTGCAGCTATGTTTATGGGCTGTCACATGGCTGATTTTTAGCTGATTTGGGGCTGATTTTGGCAGCCCATTACATGGGAGTGGGCAGCCCCATTTTCTCCACGAGTTATGCCACTCATTCCACCCATTTCTCTCCAATCTTTGGCTATTTAAGCATGGCTGCCCACTCCATTTTGTAGAGGGAGAATTGGAGCACAAAACTTATGATTGTAATACTTTTCTTGTATGAATAAAAGACTTTGGAGGTCAGATCTGTGTTGTTCATTGTGAGTGGATGGAACATCTTGGACTTATATGATGAGGTAACATGTGCATGAGCTTTGATTATTCACTAGTATCAATTGTACTCATTCAAAGGATTAGTGTTAATTCATGAGATAGACTAGTTCTAATTTGTTTATTGTCTAGTTTATTGTTATATGTTTGCAAGAGAGGATCATGTCTGTATGCTTCATTTGTTTATGAGTTTCAGCATAGATTTCTCTTTCATATATATCTCTACACTTGATCTTTTGTTTGCAAAGTGTGTAATGTGCAGGTTATCTCAGCTGGAGTAAGCGGATCTTGTTTGTTTCCTCTTCTCTAATTCTTGTTTGCAGATGCAGTCCCTTGGAACACCACAAATATTTCCCCAAGGCTTTGGATTTCAAACAAAACTGGGCTCATTTCCTCTCTCTCTCTCCAAATAATTTTTTTTTTGGTTAACTGGTTACTTGCATTTGAATTTTTTCTGATTTATATGCTCATGTTGTATTTCAAAATAGATCAGAAATTTTTCATAAAGGATTAGTTTAGACAGTCATAAAAAGCTTATATATTTAACTGTTTGACTTTCCTTCATTTAGCATCTACTTTTCAAAGGACTTGCAAGTAAAATCGTCTTATCTTTTTAAGTCTTGTTGGGTAGTTGTAGTGCTGATATAAAAGATATATTTGGCTGTCCTAGAGCTTAAAATTTGCAGCCATTAAAGGGCTAGCAAAGATCCCAAGTAGACAAGCTCCATAGCTTGTTTTACTTGGTTATTTTTCGTCATTTTTACTTAGTTTTTTAACTTAGAAAATTTTGGGTTTTTAGGAGGTGTTCCAAAGACACTCTTAAAGTGTTTTTGGGCATTTTGTACTAATTGTTGCTTGCTGGTTTGCAGCAAAAGATGAGCAGGTAGGAGGAGGTGCTGGCAAAATTTCGAGCATCCAGGCGATCCGGGATACAAATTTCCATATTTTTCAAAACCGGGCATATTTTTCTATAATTTTGTAAGCCACCAAGTCACATTAAGTAGACTTGGGGCACTTCTCTATATCATTGTAAACATTTTAAACGAGAGCAAGTGGGCTAGCCAGCGCCCATACCCCATCCCCCCAGGGGTGGCCTGTGTCGTCTCATTTTCATGGCATGAATGTTAGAGTAGTTTATTTCTTTGTTTTCCGGCATTAAATAAAATAAATTAGGATTAAAATAAACCTTGTTGGTCCGTTCCACTGGCGGGCCACAAGTTCACTCACAACCTAGTTTTTTTTTCACATTTTTTTTTTACAACTCATAACGCCCCCCTTGCTTTCCCGAAGTAGGGTTTTGTATGAGGGCTTGCCCGAAATACATGCCTGAAAAGAGACTCCTGGGGTTCTAAAAAAGATAAAATTTGTGTTCTTAAAATTTTATAAAAAAATACCAAGGTCTTCTCCCGTATGCTCTGTGGCCAACTTGCAGCTTAGTCTGATCCAGTTGGTACACACCAGAAAGGAGTGGATGACTAGTAATAGGACTTAACACCACCCCAATAAAAAATCCTTTTTGTGAAAATCCGGCACAACACGCAATTTGTTGTCGTGGGCAAATTTCCCAGAAGGCTTGGGATAAAACTGGATAGCGACCTCTTGGAAACCGTTAGGCTTGCCCTCGTTGGTATAGCATCTGAACACCTCCTCGAGACTCCGATTCAGCCCAAAGCCTGAGAGGGAAGCCACGCTTCAAATTTCCGGACATGTTCCCCCGTACCTTGCGTATATCGGGAACCCACCTGCCTTAATAAAAAAGATCACCATCACATTAATTTTTAAAATAAACCAAGAACACTCCACAACATTTACCTTTCTGTTTATGCATTTGTTATTTGACTCCATAACAAGGCACTGGTCTTGATGCAAATTTCATTTTATATTGTTGACTAGTATGCAGTTGAATGATGATTATTCTAAATGGGAGTAAATGATAAATGATGTTTTTATTTGACAAATGTATGTAGTGTTTATTCTTGGTTGCAAAAAATTATTTTCCTAACTCCTAGGTTAGAGGCCTTAGTTTCTTTTATTTTTTAGGGTCCACCCCCCTTGGCTTCGCTAGGAAAGCCTAGACGGAGGAGTCGAGTCCCAAGTGACAGCACTTGACTCTGACTTGCCCCCAAGGCCACACCAGCAGCTTGAAGACTTCTGCTGCGTTTTCCCAGGTGTGGAACCAGGCGGCAACACTTGCCAAGGGCTTTCTTTGCTCTAAGCACTCGACTAATTGAAGATTGTTTACCCAATTTAATGTCCAACATCATTTGCTTTTGTGCTTTGGATAAAAGGGACTTTCTTCCTAATGGAGTCTTCGGAGGAGGATCCATGGTTAATCCCCCTGAAGAAACCTCCTGAGGGCACTGTACTTTACCTTTTGACCGGAGGTTGTAACTTCTTTTGAAAGGGACAAACCCAACTTCTGTGCTTTCGAAATGACAATTTCTACTTGCCGAAGACTTTTTTGCAGAACTAAGAGCAAGAGACACGTGGATTGGAGTCGGTGGAGGGGAAATTGGAGAAGAGGGTTTAGGTGGACTAAGGTTATTCGGATCCGCCGAGACCACTTCTCTTTCTGATAATAAAGAGTTGACTTCTTTTAATGGCTTACTAAAAAGAGAGGAGTCCTTACCTTCCTCTGCCTTAGAATGTTGTCCCGACGGTACAATACTTTCTTCGAGTCCATTGTGCTTTCACTTTGTTTCCTTGCCACCTTTTTTTTAACCGCTTCTTGACGTCGCTCCGACTGACTGTTCAAAACTTCGAAACCATCGTGCTCTTGCTTTGAACCTTTGCCTCCTTTCTTCGCTACTTCAGCGACCTCAAATTCTTGTTTGTCTTCCCCTGATTGTTGGCGCTCCGAGGGCACCCGTTTCTTTTTCACCCAAATCTTTTTGAAAGAACAAGATTACTGTTTACTGGGACAATCTTTTTGGAGATGTCCAACCTTCATGCAGGTAAAACATCTAAACTGGATCTTCCAGTAATCCAATCTCCGAGTCCATATGTTCCCATGCAGTTCAATCTTCAAGTCTTCATATAAACCTTCTCAAAGATCCAATTCAACCAAGTTTTTTGCACAATGCCTGTCTATCTTCAAGTCCCAGTTCTCTTCAAGCGCTATGAACTTCCCTAGTTTATTCCCTATCACCACTAGAATGTGTTCCTACCAAAACATCATTGGCAGTCTAGGCAGAATAACCCAAACCTGCTGCACATTGTGAGGCTCCTTGTGCACATTGAAGTCAATGTGCCATCTATTCAAAATTAGCCCAGAAGGACCCCGATTCCAGTGGCGATCCAAAAGCTTTATGCCATCATATATAGATCTTACCTTGAAAATAATCCATCCTCAGGATAAAATGTGAAAATTTGGGTTATACCCCAACCCGGGTCTCCAATTTTCGGCCATCCAAGAATCCAACGCAGATTTTCCTACCTTCTTGCCATAAAATCTCCCAATTAGCGCTAGAGAGAGGTAATCAGGGATATCTTCTATCCCTATATCCTTTCCAACTCACAACTCCGCTTGGCCTTTTTTAGAACGCACCCCTTTTCGTTGAGATAGACCTGTTATCACACAACTTGTAGTTGTCCCAAAAGGTTATCCTATCCAGGACGGTAGAGGTGCTGGACAACTAAAGAGGTGACCCAAGAGATGCCATGGTTCCCAATGCAAGTGGGTGTCATGATAACCGAGGCACTCTTCACTTTAGATCAAGCCTAAGCAAGACCAAGGGGGAGACCCTAGCTTAGCCAATGAAGGCTAGCGAACCTACTCAAGATCTCCTAGGGAAATGTGATGATGATAAAGGAGAAGATCAAGAGAAGACTAGATCTAGATCTAGGATAGATAAGTGGAGCCAAAGAGTTAGGGCTTGGTTGAAGAGGCTTATGGAAGGACAAATGTTCAACCAATGATAGATGAGGGTCACTTATAGGTTTAAAAAAGTAGATCTAGATGGATCTAATGCCAAAATAATAGATCCAAGTGGGGCCCACCCTTAAAATAAGGAAAATGGTCCAAATGGGGCCCAAAAGGTAAAAATCAAAGAAGAATGGCACTAGGGGGTTTGCAAATGAATGGATCTAATGAAACAATGAGGATCAAGCAAAACCCAAGTTGGGATCTAGCAAAAAGGCCACCAAGTCAAAAGTGCGACCTCCCTTGGAGAGGCCCAGTGCCTTAGATCGGGGGGTAAATGGAGTTGGATGTCCACCAAACTTTAGATCGGGAATGCTATGATTTATATTAAGGTGGGTTTTAATTTTTAAGCCCAAGTGATTGCTAGATCTCCATAGATCTGAAAAATAAAAATATGAGGGTTTTAACTTTTAGGGTTTGAGTGACCAATGGATGAAAACGCATGAAAGAAGATACATACCTTGTAGATCTTACCTCAAATGCTTGCGGCTACCTTGCACATAGATGATCCTTGCATTTAGTTACAATTCCAAACAAGATCCAAGTGATTCCAAGCTAAAACGTCCAAGCCCAAGGAGGGAAAACGTCCTACTTCACCTACAAAACAAACTACGTAACGTGAGATTTGATTCATTAATGAGCAAGATCTAAGCATGGCATATCAAAAGAAGTAAATCAATGGACAAAGCACAATTGAAAAAACTCCCTTCAAGATGAAAACATCTTGCCCGAGGGGGATGTGAGAAACCCCTACAATCTTCCCTCCAAGCAATTCGCACCCTTGCAACAAGTCAATTCGGCCTCCCCTGTTATTGTCAAAATCAGCTGTGGAAAAGCAAAGATGTTTAAAGCAAAAGATGTATAATCATGTACAAGAGCATCCCATCAAAGCAAGAGAAGTAGATCTGCAAAATAGTATTTTTATTCCAAGTTTTCTAGAGCTCCAAAGGTGCCTTTACAATAGGGGGGCCTCTTCCTTAAATAGGAGGAGAGAGACCAAAACCCTAACCACTTTTCAAAATAGGTGGTGGAGATCAGAAGATAAAATAATACAATCAACGGCTAAGATGAGCCGGTACAATATAACATGGATCACTCACATGAGGGGGGTGTGCACTACATAGAGGAAGCCCTGGGGGGGTGCGCACCACATAAGGATGACTAAACAACAAGTGTGCCATATAAGATGACAAGGACAGGACACTAGGAGCACATGGTGGGGCTAGGATGTATTATTATCCTTCACTAGCATCACTCCATGGCACAATAATATAACATATGACTCAATGACATGTCCAAGTGAACAAATGATCAAATCCTGGCCCCCTCAACTGAGAGAAGAATGCATCAAAACACAACCCGGAGACTGTGTGGACCCCACTAAATGCTGCAAGCTGATATGGAAGGAATGGGATACACTATAGATGACCTCTGAACATATCTCATGCCAAAACCTTGCCTCAATTACCCAAATTGATTTCCTTAATGACCTTTTTATTCCATTTTTATTCCACTTGAAAAACCACCAAACTGCCCATAGCCCACGGCCTAGTGCCCGGGCACAAAATCTGACTATACCATCATGTCCGGAGAGGGTGTAATATGGTAATGACAAGTGGCTGGACCACCCCTCTCCTTTGTAGCGCCCTAGGCAACGACTCACCATCAAATCTACTGTTGGACAGGCCAACTCAGCATGGCCAAACTGGTCAACAGGTGAAAAACTGCTCATATCATCACTGACAGTGCCTGGAACTGAAAAGTAAGTGTCTCAATGGATCCTGAGGACCCAAATCCACTAGGGATGAGTACTCATACACCTCATGGTAACCTATAAGATCATCTGTAGCATCCACCATACCTTGACAAATAAAAATATGATGGTTTGGAAGTAATAATAATCAATAAAAAGTGCATCAATCATCATCTGAAACCCGTGTCCAACATATGGAGTCATCAAAAGGTATATCAAGGACCATGGATCAACATCATACAACGTAACTGGTCCAACTCATCATGAATCCCAAGGTTGACCTTGGTCAAACTGATCAAAATATGACCCAGGCTAGAGAAGCCTGCTGCTGCAAGTGCAAATGGTTAAGACATGCTCCTTTAAGAATTTTCATAGCAAGACTTAAAACATCAAGCATCATTTTATTGGCAGTTAATAGATAAGCATAGGTTAAAAATAATAATAATTTACTTTCAAAAAGAACCTCAAGGATATACTCATTTCTGAACATGATCAATTTGCTACCAAAGGGTGAAGGCTAAGGATGTAAGGCTAGGCAAAGGGGAATGACTTGACTGACTCAATACTATGATACTTTGGATAAGGGAAATGGTATTACACATTCAAGCATATGTTGGATAAAGAATACATAGGGGATGGCAGTGTCTCACAAATGGGTAAGTTGTTTAGATAAGTGCTTTTTCAACCTTGGCAGATGTCTACAACTCACATCCAAGCTGTATCAGCTCCGTGACGATCTTTTCTAGAACCGCCGTGGACTGGGTGCCTGGCTAACCGTAACTTGAGGTTCTCGGGGACACTTAGAATAAGCTGTCCCTTGCTCCATCTCACATCACAATCCGTAGGCTCTGTGAGGAATTAACCATTACATTTCATTTCCTTGGCCAGTAGTCTTTGGATTTAGCATACATTTAACCACTGCTTTTTAGGCCTTTATGACCATTTTTGGATTTTGCATGTGCTTATAAGCACAACTAATCGCAGCTCACATCCAAGGTACTTTTCATTTCATTTCATTTCAAAGCCTTCTTTCATTGTGCTGAGAAGCACAGTTTTCAAAGCACTTTCATGGGCTTTCATAATAGATATAACAATAGTTTCCATATGTAATGATGGTAGTACACTTTGCTTCAGGTTTTAGTCAACACAAATCAAGCAACTAGGGGGACTCTCCACAATCAAGACCAAACATCGGGGCAACCGACTAGAGTGATCAAGGTATCAAATCCAACTCACCAAAGGTAAGTTTTGTTGCCAACTAAGAGCCTAGACACAAACTAACAGGGATGCTATCCAACATAGAGGCAAAAATGGGGAAGTCCTCCATATCACAGGCTGAGGTGTAAGTCAGGGTAACAACCAAAAGGTGGGCAAGACAATGGATGGACGGAGAAAGGGAATGGTGATGCTTAAGCTAGCAAGCCATAAAGGCGGGAATGATCATGTCCACACTCTAAGTGGGTAAGACCAATGAGTATAAAACAAGAGCTTCTAATTGTCAGTAATACAATCATTTAGATATTCAATAATAACCAATTTCATTTTATATAAATATACTGCCAAATCATAATCACTAGATGCCAAGTGAAACTATCAAAATGACCAAAACAACAAGATAATAATACCAATACACATCATATACCTGTTGGGTCATATACCTGTATCTGTAATCTGTAATCCGGACCAACTGTAACCACTGAGAACGCTAATGCTGAAACTCTAATCACTGCACTGCATCTTTATGGAATAAAGGTCATGTCGGTCATCAAATCTGAGGTCTTAAGGCTCAGCCTTGGCATAAGGTCTACTGCATGTTTGATATAAGGCTGCTCTGATGTGTGAGTGATCATAAATAACACTGATAGCTGATCTCACTGAAGATGTGTAAAAGGAAAAGCTAAAAAATATGCAGATAACTGCTCTGCAACCATGGTAGCCCAACTACTATGGATGTGATAACAAGACCTTTTGGCTGGCCGTCACCCTGGGCTGAAGGTCTGCATGGATCGCAATCATTCTAGGAGCTGGAACACGTCTGTGCCCTTGCGGGAGTGACCTCACCTAACTGTGACATAATGAGGCCCCTGTTTTTGCATCTGATTTCATTATCACGACTAAAAATCTACCCAGTGGGAGAACTTGGACCGTAGTCCACCTCCTTCTCCACCACCCTTCCAAAATGACGTTGGTACAGATCTCTGCCCTCCTGTTTGTACCCTAGGTCCGAAGCTCGTGTCTGCGACCCTACTTAACCTTTCTCGCCTCATCCCGACTGTTATCTTTTTCATCGTGTTAGCTGTCCGCATATTCGCGCGTTTGATGCTTGACCGCAAAACTCCATCGCGTCCCCCCCACACCAATATATATATATATAGTGGATGCCAAATAAAAAATGATATATCAAAGTCAATACTAAATCTTGAACCTTGATAGCTATCAAATCAAGGACTCATAAGTGGATAACCAATACAAAATGACATCAAATTTATAAATGTATCTCATCATCATGAGTCATCAAATCATCTACAATTACAAATATAGTAGCTGGCTATCCTGGAGAATCAATGACCTCTCTTATGGGAAAGGGTAATGGCTCGCTTGCCACTAGAAGGCCCAGTGTCATCTATCTGATGCCATCTAGAGGGTGTAGTTGTATCAACTCGTGTGGAAGGTGGTGCTAATGCTGCCACATCACTCTCTCTGTTGTCAAATTCCTCCTCTGCACCCCACTCTTGTTGCTCCTCCACTACCCTCTGTTCCTGTCGTTGTTGCTCCTCCTCCAACGATGTAGGTGCTTCCTCTAGAATAGGGTCCTCGTACTCCACCCTCCACTTAGACAATATGTTAATATTGTCCAATGAAATGGATTCCACATTAGGTATCTTCTCCAGTTGCCTCATCCACAATTGAACATTGTAGTTGACATATACCAAATCATTGAGATGAGGGAAATCCAACTTGTAAGAGATTCATAAATAAATTTAATGAGCCTTGCAGGTCATAAACATGTCAGAGGGTAATAAATTATCATAATTGCAATTGCTTAGTTGAAGTTCTACTTGTTGCATTCTTTGAGTGTATTTTTTCAACACACTCTAATTGCGCTCATATCCTAAAGTGCTGCATGTTTTGTTGAGTACTCAATGGCGAAATTCTGTAAATTTGGTGCTCTTGCATCATAATTTCACCACCAAACATTTACAACAAATAAAAAAAGATTTAAACTACATTTCCTCAAAACATAATTCAACTTCAAATAAAACACATAATTAACATTTTAAATTTTAGTGGCGTATGTAGCATCAAAATCCTCCTTTCAGTGATAGCATCGACAAAGCCAAATAGTCCGCTAGCCTCTCGATACATCTCCATCTCATGATTAATTCTTTTGTGAGTATCGGCATTAGGTACCATCCTCTGGAGACATGTCAAGAGCCCTTCCATCACCTTGCCATCAAAATCAAAGCTGCATGAGTAAGAATAAGCAGGGTTGAGGAAAAGTGCTGCTACATGAATGCGGCAATGGAACATCCCGGTCCATTTACTATCAATCAAATCCTAGATCATCATGTATCTTTTATGGTCGGGGGTGCCCTTGCTCACATAATAAGATTTGATAGTTTCTTTGGCTCTATCCATGGCCTCATACAAGTAGCCCATTGTGGGTTTATCTCCATCAATCGGATGAAGAGCCTTTACCAAAGGTTCGCTAATTGTGCACACTTCTTGCATTCCTTTCCAAAAGGAATCTATGTGTACTAACTAGTTTAGTGATGGTTGTCCGGTCTTGTCTTTTGCTGAATGCACAATCACTCCAAACTAGTTTAGTGATGGCTGTCCAGTCCTGTCTTTTGCTGAATGCACAATCACTCCACTCATCAAAACAAACATTTGCTTCAACTCAAACTGACATTGGAGCATAGACCTAAGAGAGATGGGGCTATTGGCAAAACATGTGATTGTAGCAATGTTTGAAAAATCGAAATTGGACTCGAAATCGGTCGAGGGTCAACTTGGAATTGGAATCGGAATCGGTAATGAACCGGTCATAAATCGGCTGATTTGAATTTAATGAATCGGTTTACTCAAAAATACATAAAATATTTAAATTTTAAAGAAAAACAACATTTTCAAGATTTTAGGATTGTTGCTATGACCCAGACTTGTTGTTTGAAGGCCAAAGAGCACCTATACTTGTTGTTTAGGGTTGCTTTCATCCACAGTACTGCCCACAATTTATTTTTAGCCTTTAAGGTGATTTTCATGACTTTTTACTGCTGGAAAGGTCATAACAGGCACATGTTTGCTTCAAAATTGTTGTACGAGGGTTTGAACAACTTCAACCTAAGTTGCATGAAACGAGGAAATGAGGACGAAACGGAGAAACTTCGAAACAGGGGAAACGTGACCCCCCAAAATTGTGGAAATGAGGAAATGCAATATATATATATATATATATATTAAATTAATAAATTAGCAAAGACATATACAAAAATGAATGTGAAATATTAATCATCAATCATACATGTCAACGAATCATTGCCTATAGTGGGATCCTATTCATCAATAGCACCCTATGCCTCCCTCCTCTAGCCTCTAGCCCTTACCTCTAACTCGAATTTCAAAGTTGATCCTCCAAGGACATTACTCAACGACTCAACACACTACAATGTTGATGAAACTTCCTAATCCAATCGCTAAAATAACGTAGAAAAAGCTTCCCATGCTTGATAAGTGATTTTGCATGAGTGAAGAGCACATTTTTATTAAGGTCATGACAGAGGAATTCAACAATCAACACCACCAACATCAAGGTACATATAGGGGTTGATGTGCTTGATTAAATGCCAATTCCATACCCTCATACATGATAGAATCTAGTGGAAACCTTGCAATCCTAAAATCCTGAAAACTATTAAGGCTGCTGAATTTTGAATGGGATCTAAAAAGCTACTTTTTGCATATGAAGTCCGATGAGGTTGGAACCACTCTCAAACATCCTGAAACAATTAATGGTAGTGTTAAAAATTTAAGTAAAAGGATGGAAAATAAAAGATAAGGAGAATTTAACATTACCATTAATATCACCAAGTACTACTGCACCATGGGGATATAGGTTAAAAATTAAAAAAACCATTTTTTAATGGCCCATGGGCCTACACCAAAAAACCGACCGATTTTTGTCGAAAATTGGTGGACCGGACCGGTTCGGTACCGAACCAGTCCTCCAATCCGATTTGGAGACCGGTTTGAACCTGTCTGGCCTTAAATCGGTGAATCGGCCGATTCCGATTCCGATTTCACCGATTTTTAAAACATAGGATTGTAGGATGCACCAACTCCTTGTTTTTTGTGAATTTCCTCATGAGGCTAAGAATAGATGCATGGTTATATATGAATTTTGTGATGCTTCTAGCTTGATCAATGACCTCCTTGATGAAGGATAATTTCCCCATATTCCCAAGTATCAAATCGAGGCAATGGGCAACACATGGAGTCCAAAACAACGTGGGGTGCCTCTTGTTAGATTTTTAACATAGATCTGATTTGATAGTAGTAACAACTTTTTTTTTACACTTTCAGCAGACTTTTCAAACATATGATTATGAGATTACATAACAGTAGTAAATGAATAGTAGTAGATAACCAACAGTAAAGAAGAGACAACCATCCACAAGAACTCAAAATTTTACCCTGGGGAAAACCTTTCAAGGAATAAAAACCCCAACAACGAATAATCTTCCTTAATATGAGATGACCGAGTTTTTACATGAGCAGATATAAAGAGCAGATTTTTTACATCTGATAAAATTTGCCTCTAGGGCAGACATACCAAGAGAAGCTTGTTGAAGAAAACCTTAACAAGATGATTGTAATCAGCTTGTCAATGATTGATCAAACTTTAACCTTCTGCAATCAACCAACCAGTGACTGTGTTGACCAATATTGAGGCAGTTATTGACCAAGAGAAGGCTGTCGTTGATTGATATGATAACTTCTGAGACTAAAATTAACTTTTGAGACTGTCGTTGATTGATATGTCAACTTTTGAGACTGTTGTTGACTTTCCAAACCCTGGCAGAGTTATTAGATGGCTGAGATAGGGTTTCGGTGCTTGGATGCTTGGTTTATCACCTCATGTGACCTCGGGTGCCTGGATTAGCCCTTGCAGGGCTGCCGGTGCTCTACGAGTGCTGAGATCAAGCTCTATCAGTGCTGTCGAAGCTTGGAACAAGCCCTAAACAGAGCTCGGGTGACAGGAGAAGGCCCTACCAGGGATCGGGTAGGCTGGAGAAAGCCCTAGCAGGGCTGGGGTAGGCAGGAACTAGCAGATAAGTCCTTCAACCCCCTGCGGCTACCTTCAACAAAAGCTCTAACACTTGCGGCTGCCTCATGCGAGCTAGATCATACCTCCATGATAAAGATAAATCCCCAAGAAATGAGATTTTTGAATAAGAGATAAAGGTCAGATGTCTGTCTTGTTCAAATGAGAGTGCTCTCTCTTTATAATTCATCTTTGAGGATCACTTCAATAGATTTAGGAATAAACAAATAATAAAATATATTTAGTTAGGGTTTTAATATTTTATTTGCACTTTTAACCCTTCATAATAGAACTTGACTTTTATCTTGGTCTTTTAGTCCTTCATTGGTGGGCTTTTGACCCTTTATTGGGGTTCGATAACCATTACAAGTCATCTTAAGCATTCTTCTTGGTCTTCATGGTCCACACGTGCCAACTCAAAGTACATCATCATAAATAAGGAAGATTATTCGTTGTTTATCTTGTTCTCCTTGCTAACACCAAGGTCATGTGCTAGGTACTTCAACAAGGGGTGGTCAGTCCGTTAAGAAGATCCCATAGCCCACTAATCCAAGGAGAGGAGTACATCACTTGCCTAGACCCAGTCTAGGGCTTCTAGTGATGACCTCGTAACTGACCAGGTGCCTCAGCCCGAAGATGCATCAAGTTGACCAATGTCGACTACTTGGTAATTGACCAAGTGCCTCAGTCCCAGACTGCATTTTGTTGATCCTCAGTCCCAGACTGAGTTAAGATGATCAACTTCTTGGTAACTGACCAGGTGCCTCCATTCTCCCAGAGAATGGCTCTCAGCCCCAAGCTGAGCTTCAGTCCCATACTGAATCAAATTCCTGGTAACTGACCAGGCTCCTTCATTCTCCCAGAGAATGGCTCTTGATGCTGCTCAAAAATCAACACTCCCTCTCGGCGTGAGAGGCATTCTCTGCAATACCAATCATATCTCAAAAGTACTCAAACTTCATCAAGGATAAAGGCTTGGTTAATATATCTATTATCTGCTCATCTGTATGAATGTACTGAAGTCTCATGGTACCTCTCTAGACCATATCTTTGATGAAGTGATACTTCATCTCAATGTGTTTCAATCTGTCATTAAACACTGGATTCTCTGAAAGCTTCATGCAACTCTGGTTATCACAATGGATAATAGTTGGCTCAAGCTTTCCACCGAACATATTAGAAAGTAGCTTCCTAAGCCACACTGCTTCTCAACAGGCATCATTGGCAGCTATATATTTTGCTTTTGCTGTGTTTTGGGCTATAGAACCCTACTTCCTGTTGGACTAGGAGATCATGGCTGATCCCATACTAAAGCAATACCCGGATGTGCTTTTCCGGTCCACTGCACTGCCCACCCAATCAGAGTCGGCTTAACCAAGTAACATCACTCCACTGCTGAAAGTGTATCTGAGCCCATAAGCAATAGTGCCCCGTAGGTATCTAAGCACATGTTTCGCAGCTACCCAATGTATGTGCTTAGGCTCAGACATAAACCGACTCAGTGCACTTATTGCATAGCATATATCTAGTCTAGTATGTACTAGGTACATCAGTGATCCAATAAGCTGACGATACAAGGTAGGATCCACTGCCTTTGAACAAGATGCTGACTCATGTAGCTTCTTCAAGTTTGACACCATAGGTGTGCTCATGGGCTTGTAGTCTTGCATCACAAATATTCGCAATATATCAATTGCATACTTCCCTTGTGAAAGGAAAATCTCATCTGGCTTTTGCCATACCTCTAGACCAAGAAAATAGTGCATAAGACCTAGATCCCTCATTTCAAATTCTGAAGTGAGCTCCCTCTTACACTGAGCTATCAGTTGTTCCTCTCCAGTAAGGAACAAATCATCAACATATAAAACCAAGATCAAGGGATGGTTCTGAACAACCTTGAAATACAAATTTGGATCAACAACACTCTTGGAGAAACCCAAGCTATGAATGTAACTGCCAATTCTTGCATATCAGGCCCTTGGAGCCTATTTAAGCCCATACAAGGCTTTCTTCAGCTTGCACACATGGGATTCCATCCCATGGACCACAAAACCATCTGGTTGCTCAATGTAGACTTCTTCAATTTTGCCATTAAGAAAAGTTGTCTTCACATCCATCTGGTGAAGTTTCCATCCAAAAACTGTAGCGAGGGAGATAATTGTTCTGATGGTGGTGTATCTGGCAACTGGAGCAAAAGTTTCATCATAATCTATACCTTATTTTTGAGAGAAACACGAGCCACAAACCTTGCTTTATATTTTTCAATACTTCCATCAGCATCATGGTTGATTTTATAAATCCACTTAGAAGTCACTACAGACTTCCCTTTTGGTCTTGGGACCACTTCCCATACATCATTTTTCATAATAGAATTGTACTCTTTTGTCATTGCATCTTTCCATACTTGCTGACTGGCTACTTCCTCATAAGTGGAAGGTTCTGCATCAATGAGGTGGCCCAACTGAGTAATAAGACCAGAGTACTTCTGAGGCTTCTTGCTTTCTTTGAAAGTTCTTAAAGGAGCTTTATGTTTTTCTACTTCCTGTAGAGTTTCACAAAACCAAGTAGGTCTTCTTTTGGAAGGAGGAGCCTTAAGCAATTCTTCAGTAGGATTCTCTAGTTCTATAGCAACATCTGGAACTACAGGCTCATCGTCCTCCTCCCTTTGATCATCTGAATGAGGAGAATTTGGAACTTCTGAAGGAGGAGATTCTGAATAATTTGGAAGCTCTTTAGATCGGCGGAAAGCAGCGTCTTCATGAAATATCACATCTATACTAACCTCAATGTATCTCTGACCAGGAACATAGAGATGATAAGCTTTTGAGCTTTCACTGTAACCAATAAACGTACCTTTCTTTCTGGAAGGCTCTAATTTTATTCTTTTTTCTTTTGATCGACTGTTGGTTTCTTACCTGTAAATACTTCCTCTGGAGTCTTTTCCCCCAAAATAGCATGAGGGCTTCTGTTCTGAATGTATGCAACAGTACTGGCAGCCTCAATCCATAGAGATAGAGGAAGATCTAGATCACATAACATGGCTTTGGCATCTTCGCATATTGTCTTGTTCTTTCTTTCTGCAACCCCATTCTATTGAGGGTTGTAAGGCACAATTAGCTCCCTCTCGATCCCTGCTTCTCGGCAATGATCATCAAACTGGTGAGATTCAAACTCATCCCCATTATCTGACCTCAAGATACGGATGTGCCTTCTTGTCTGATTTTCAACCAGTGCCTTGAATTCATTGAACTTATCAAAAGTTTCATTCTTAGTATTTAGAAAATAGATCCAAGATTTGTGGTAGCAATCATCTATGAAAATCACATAATATAAACAACCACTCATAGAAGCTGAAGTCATAGGTCCACATATATCTGAATGAATTAAATCCAAAATCCTTTTAGATCTGCTGCTATCATTAGGAAAGGATTTCTTGGCATTCTTGCCAAGAGCACAACCTTTACACATACCATCACTCTTAGGAGAAAACTCAGGCATACCTGTTACCATCTTTTGTAGAGCAGGAAGAGCTCTGTAATGAAGGTGTCCAAATCTTCAATGCCATAACTCAAAGGGGTTGATTGTGTCGTGGATCAATGCCTGAATGGAATGCCCAGATGACTTGTAGAGGCCTCCCTCTCGAACTGCAATCATCATGGCTGAACTCATCTCTTCATTCTTTGGCCACAAGAGAGCCTTTTCTTTCCATGAAGATAACTCTAACACTTATCTTCTAAACTTGCAACTGAGAGGAGATTCTTCTTTAAGCCAAGAACATATAATATCTCTTCGATATGCAAGGTAGTCCTTGAGTCAAGCTGAAAGGATGCTGAACCGATTCCTTCAATGTCATAGGTGGTATCATCTCCAAGTTCCACCTGAGCAGTAAACTTCTTCATTCTGAAGTTTGTAAGAGCCGCTCGAAACCCTATCATATGTCTGGAAGCTCCATTGTCCACCAACCAAGATTTAGCACTATTGGTAATGGATCCAGAGAGAGTTGAAATCAAATAGTACTCTCTTCTTGGTTCTTGATCCTTGGAAGACTTATTGTTTTTCTTCTTCTTAGGCTCTTCTTCTACAGCGGATGCCTGAAATTTCCCTTTGAACTTTCTCTTTAGCTTCTTACAATCTCTGGCATAATGTCCCATCTTGTGTTAATTGAAACATTCAATATTTGATAAATCAATGTGCTTACCTTGAGGCTTCTTACCCTTGTTCTTTTGATGGAAGAATTTCTTGCTTCTTTTTGTCTTGGCAGCAAGGGAAAGATTCCCTTCCTTGGAGCCACCATTTCTGCTTTGCATTCTTCCTTCCTCTTGTAAGCAATCATGCCATAGTCTTTCAAAGTCTGGCTGGACTTCACGACCATTTACAGTAGACAGAAAAGTTTTCCAAGTACTAGGAATACCATTAACAACAGTCTGAACAAGATCATCATCATCTACAGTAACACCAATAGCTAGGAGTTGATTCCTTACCTGAGAAATCTTCGTAAAGAATGAAGCCACACTTTCATCCTTTTCCATCTTCAAGGTATAGAACTTGTTCTTCAGAACTCTTTTCTGGCTGGGAGCTTTCTTTTCATATAGTTTGGTCAAGGTATCAAAGCATTCTTTGGCAATCTTCAATGGAGTTATCACAGGTATCAAATTTTCTTTGACTGAATCATAGATGATTCTGCTTGCCTTGGCTTGCTTCCTCTTGAATGTTGCTCTACCTGCATTTGTTGTAGGTTCCTCTACAACATGGATGACTAAGTCATCAAGGTCATTTTCTTCCAGGGTAGCCATGATCCTAGCTTTCCAAAAGTTGAAGTTGGAGGAGCCTTCAATTCCGTCCTCTGGTTTGAAGGACGTTGAAGCCATTAGAAAGTCTGCTAACAACAAGTCTGCTAACAAGAAGTCTGCAATGTCCTTAACCTTCTCAGATTTGTACCAAGATCACGTAGGCAACAATAACCCGCTCAAAAAATGTGCTCTTCACGTCCCCTGCTCTGATACCATATTAAAATTTTAACATAGATATGATTTGATAGCAGTAACAACCATTTTTTTTATACTTTTATCAGACTTTTAAAACATATAATTCTGAGATTACATAATAATAGTAAATGAACAGTAGTAGATAACCAACAGTAAAGAAGAGAACCATCCACAAGAACACAAAATTTTACCCTGGGGAAAACCTTTCAAGGAATAAAAACCCCAACAACGAATAATCTTCCTTAATATGAGATGATTGAGTTTTTACATGAGCAGATATAAAGAGCAGACTTTTTACATTAGATAAAATTTGCGTCTAGGGCACACATACCAAGAGAAGCCAGTTGAATAAACCCTTAAGAAGATGATTGTAATCAGCCTGTCAAAGGCCGATCAAACCCTAACCTTCTGCAATCAACCAACCAGTGATTGTGTTGACCAATATTGAGGGTGCCGTTGACCAAGAGAAGGCTGCCGTTGACTGATATGATAACTTCTGAGACTGCTGTTAACTTCTGAGACTGTCATTGACTGATATGTCAACTTCTGAGATTGCCGTTGACTTTCCAAACCCTGACAGAGTTATCAGATGGCTGAGATAGGGTTTCGGTGCCTGGAATAAATACTTGGATGCCTGATTTATGACCTCATGTGACCTCGGGTGCCTGGATAAGTCCTTGCAGGGCTGCCGATGCTCTATGAGTGCTGATATCAAGCTTTATCAGTGCTGCCGGAGCTTGGAACAAACCCTAAACAGAGCTTGGGCGACAGGAGAAGGTCTTAGCAGGGCTCGGGTAGGATGGAGAAAGCCTTAGCAGGGCTTGGGTAGGCAGGAACTAGCAGATCAGTCCTTCAACCCCCTGCGGCTACCTTCAACAAAAGCTCTAACACCTACGGCTTCCTCCTGCGAGCTAGATCGGACTTCTATGATAAAGATAGAGCCCCAAGAAATCAGAATTTTGAATAAGAGATGAAGATCAAATGTGTGTCTTGTTCAAATGAGAGTGTTCTCTCTTTATAATTCATCTTTGAGGATCACTTCCATAGATTTAGGAATAAACAAATAATAAAATATATTTAATTAGGGTTTTAATATTTTATTTGCACTTTTAACCCTTCAAGAACTTGACTTTTATCTTGGTCTTTTGGTCCTTCATTGGTGGGCTTTTGACCCTTTATTGGGGTTCCATAACCATAACAAGTCATCTTAAGCATTCTTCTTGGTCTTCATGGTCCACACGTGCCAACTCAAA
Organism: Larix kaempferi; assembly: GCA_027924585.1. NCBI lineage: Eukaryota > Viridiplantae > Streptophyta > Pinopsida > Pinales > Pinaceae > Larix > Larix kaempferi. The sequence continues at coordinate 26,875,263 of BSBM01000177.1, forward strand.
GTACATCATCATAAATAAGGAAGATTATTTGTTGTTTATCTTGTTTTCCTCACTAACACCAAGGTCATGTGCTAGGTACTTCAACAAGGGTTGGCCAGTCCGTTGAGAAGTTCCCATAGCCCACTAATCCAAGGAGAGGAGTACATCGCTTGCCTAGACCCAGTCTAGGGCTTCTAGTGATGACCTGGTAATTGACTAGGTGCCTTAGCCCCAGGCTGCATCAAGTTGACCAATGTCGACTACTTGGTAACTAACCAAGTGCCTTGGTCCCAGACTGCATTGTGTTGATCCTCAGTCCCAGATTGAGTCAAGATGATCAACTTCTTGGTAATTGACGGGGTGCCTCCATTCTCCTAGAGAATGGGTCTTATCCTCAGGCTGAGCTTCAGTCCCAGACTGAATCAAATTCCTGGTAACTGACCAGGTGCCTCCATTCTCCCAGAGAATGGCTCTCGATGCTGCTAAAAAATCAACACCTCTCCATTAGTATCCTACCGACAACCACGTGATTAGTTGCATTATCTGTTATGATTTGGACATGTTCCAAACCAATCTCTCGGATGAATGCATCCAACAATTCACACACAATGTTGCATCTTTAACATGTATTGATGCATCAATGGATTTAATAAAACATTGTACCCCTAGGATAATGTACCAAGAAATTGAGAAGGTCCTACCCTTCCCATCTGTCCACCTATCGGAATCAACGTGCATTTAGTGGACTCCCATGACTCCTTTAGCTCCTCCAATCTAGTGTTGATGTCATTCTTTTCTACATGCAGAATTGCCCCTAACAACTCCTTGTAGGTAGGGACCTTATACCCTAGGTCAATAATAGAAATAGCATCACACATTGGTTGGAAAAATAGATTGGTCTTTGTGGTGCCCAATGGTAAATCACTCCTGAAAATCTTCCTCCCCATAACCATGTTTGTTTCCTGCTTCTCATTTTTTTTCAATCATTAACTAGATGGAAGGTTGAAACTTGAGCCCAATCTTTGGTTCTTGGAGCAAAGGAAGGTGAGGTCCTCGTGGAAGGTGAATCCATGGTGTCTCTCTCACTGCCCCGTGTCTCAAATCTGCTTGTGGTTCTTCAGGATCTAACGACTCTGCCAGTAGCAGCATCAACCTTGTTTGCAGCTACCTCTTCCTTCTTTCTGTCGTTTTCATAAGTAGCATCATGGGCCATCCACATAATCTCCGGGGCTGATTCAGTGCAATCAAAACAGTTGGCTAATCCCTTGGGATTTTAGCCAAGTGGTACTTCAGTTGGCTAATCTCTCTAGACATAGGTTGGCCACATAGTTAACAAGACAACCTTGGATGGTTTGTCCCATCCTCAGGGTCACCATACTGCCACATCGGATCCTAAGCCTTTGGCTTGCCTTGGCTTGTTGGCAAGGCAATATTAAACCTCCAAATTGAACCCCGGGGCCAAAAAAATGGAAAAAAAAGTAAAACTAGCATCAAACAATGTTGAAAAACAACTTGCTGTTAAAGAAAAAACAGACCTCTAAATTGTTTCTTGAGCCATGGAAAATGAAAATAAGAGGCAAGCAAATATGGGCTTTGAAAACCCTGCAAAAATATAGGAAAAATAGAAGGTAAGAGGGTGGAATTTAAAGAAATACCTGGGTTTTGAGATGACCAACACTGTAGGAAGCTAGCAATTGATCCGTCGTCCAATTAAAAAAAATTGATGGTGATGAAAACAAGGATTTGGCCTTCCTAAACCTGCTAGTTGATGATTGTAAACCCTCTCCCCCTCGTTCCTCAACATCTGCAATGCAAAATAACCTCAAAAAAACAAAAAAAACACCTCAAGTCGCTCAACCCGTGGACCTAGCGATTTTTTAGGTTGTGGCATGATTTTTTGTAAAAATCACGATTTTCAATTTTAGGAAAAAACACAATTTTTTTGAGCCGAAAAATTGTCATGCTAAAAAAATCACAATTTTTCACGAAGTTGCTGATTTTTTCATCAGCGGTTCATACCTGTCCTACCCTTTTTGGTCTTGTTAATTTCTTCTAAGCAAGGAGATTCTATTTCTTCTCTTTTTTTTGTATCCGGCAGAATCAGTAACTGGGCTGGGCTTGTACTTGTGTGACATGGGGTCGATTCCGGTCCACTGCCACTATAACCTCCAAGTGTACCCACACTGTCCTAACATGGGTGCACATGCTATTCGAGGTTTGAACCCATAACATTGCAACTAGAACTAGAAAGTGGAACTTGGTAAATTCGAAACAGCAGTAAATTGGCAACTACATGTGTCAGTGCAGCCAATTAGGCTTATTGCTGAGAATAAGTTCCTCTAGCCTTTGAGGAATGATAACTGATGTTCACTGTCAGACCTGATATAGATTATATAAAAGAAAATTATGTTTTTCAAACAGTCATAAGACTAGCTCAAAATTTATTTTATGTTTCTTGTAATCAGCGTGACACAGTAGACATGGAGCAATCTGTTCGAGATATTCCTGTTGAGTTTCGGGAGTACTACATACAAATGCAAGCAGCCAAACGCAGCGATGCTCCTCTTGATTCAATGGTTATTACTCTCAAAAAGCTTATCATTTTAATTGATTCAATATTCCTTTTTAGTACAAAATATTATGACTTTCATCTGTTTGTAAAATATCACAACTCTTTAAACTCAGAAATATTGTGTCATTTTTGTCTTGCAGTTGAAGGATGATATCATGATTCCTGATGCAACAGTCGGTGATCAAATTAATCAGTGGAAGCAGCATCATGTGTGCTCTGGAAGTACATGTACATACTCTCAAGTTGGTGACATGTTTCTATGTGAAAAAACAGGATTTGTGCATGGTATGCTGAGGTCTTTTTATGCAATTATTCTTTTATTGAGGAGCTTGCTTACTTAGAATACAGTAGTTTTGATTTCGGAGAATAGTTTTCCATGTCTTCAACGTAGTAGGTATTATTATTTTGGGGTTGAGAAAAAAATGAACCTTTTTCATCTCTACTGCTGCAGTGTGTGATGATACATGCCGAGAAACAGTGGTAGATGGAGCTAATCAACTTTTAGTCTGCCTCATATCTGGTCGTTGTTCCGACCATTGGTTTTCTACTGCAGAAGAGTTAGTTGATCGGGTAAGAAAACATAGAACTAGTATATACGATTCGTCGATTTCTGTTGTAGTCACATAATCTGATTTTGGGCTTTCTTTTGGCAGTTTTCTGCTTTGCTTTAGTAGGCATCTGTTTCTTCAGGATTAGTACCTTTTTTGCTTCAAAGAAGATTACTAGATGTGGCTGCAAACGGAATGCTAGTGAAAATAGTATCTTATGCTCAAAGAGTCAAATCCACTTCATTGGTTGATTGACTTTGGTCTAAATTTATGCTAGGGACATCAAGAAGGTGATTATGCCGCAGAGGATGAAGCAGAGCCTTTGACGGCTGATGGGCAACTTGGTAAATATGCTTACAGTTACATCATTTGTTTTTAAATACAAGCATTTATATAGTAACATGAGATTTACCTTGGTGCCCTAGCTATACCCTAAGTCACCTGGTTCGAGTTTGGCAACCTTGAAGTTTGACAAAAATTCGGCAATGGAAAATTTGGTGATAAATTCGGCATTAAATTTGACATACTATAAATTGAAAATTAAAAAATATATGAATTTTATAATAAAATTCAATATTACATGATAAAAATTAATGATTAAACACATATTTCAAAAACACTACAACTGCAGCCAAGTCGCGAGGGCGAATTGTTGGGCAAGGGCTTGAAAATTTTTAACTAGATCATGGGCATTTGGAACTTGGAAGTTGGGTTGATCTAGCTGCAGCCTGCTAGACCACCCTCGGACTTGGATTGAAAGTCTGGAAGTCGGAACTTGGAGCCGAGTTGAGTTGGACAGTGGACAGGGACCGTCGAATCGTGTGGGCAAGGGCACGACCCGCGGGTGAGTGCAAGTCGTGATTCACTGGATAGTGGAGACTCGAGAGTCGAGAGTGGAGACCGTCGACGAGGAGCCTTGGAGCTGGACATTGTACTAGTCGTGAGGGTGAGTGCGACGAAGTCTTGGAGCCAAATGCGGGTTGAACTGTGAAGAGACTGCGGGTATAACAAACTGCAAGGTGGCTGCATAGTTGACCTTTTAAATTCGACGAACTTCTTTGAATTAATTCGGTTAACTTTTAAATTTGTGGAATTTTGAATTTCAACCTTGAATTTCGTTGAATCTGGTGACTTAGGCTATACCTAGTACCTACAGTTGCAGTCTTTACAAAATTGATAGACCATTTTTAAATTTTTCCTTTCTACTGAGACTCTAGAGCAGTCACATTCATTACATCTTGTAGCCATTCCCTGGATAGAGTAAAAGTTTAAAACATAATATAACAAACAAAAAACTTTGAATCCAACTGCGTCTTACATTTACTTGATTAGTTCTGGAAGAATTTTTTTGGACCATGGTTGCAGGGGCTCTAGTGGGCTTCATCTATATCCTCCTCTCCAGTTTATTGCTGAATCCAATATCATACTTGTTTCTCTGTGTTGTTGTTTGGACCTTTTTTCCAGTCTTTTCGATAATCAGTATTTACCCAAACGTTAACCAAGTCTCTCTCCAAGTAGTTTGTAGTCCCATTCATCGAGACCTGTTGATATTTATACATCCTTGTATCTTTCTGGTGCCTCAGGTTGTTCTTTAAAGTCCGGTGCCCAAGATTTTGTATGTAGATTTGGTTTTCAGATCCCTTAGTGCTTCTTCAAAAGAGTCTCTAGAGAATCACAGATATAATTTGCATGGTCCATCTTCTGCTTACCATGGAAAAAAGAGACCAGAGATTGCTGGGACCAAAAGTAACTAAATGAGCATAGAAGAACTCAATTTGCAAGGCTAATCATAATGGGGAATCGTAAGGATTCCAGTAACCCTCATTACCATACCCTTTTCCAGTGTGTTGGCCTTATCATTCAACTTTCGCATCATATGTGTGAACTTTATGAGTTCAAAGCAACATCAAATGCATGTAATTAGTCTGTCTGCCCTTTCTAAATTAATAGGCCTTTCCTTTGAATTATTCTCCATTATCCTAAGGATTATGGCTAAATAGGAAATCCCATACATATCGAAGCTTCCTAATTCCCTTATTTTATTGCAAATTAAATCATCTTAAGGAAGGAGTAGGCCTTTGCTCGGTTATTGGACAAAATGCCTGTTGAAATATTGTAACTTCTAAGAATATTATATTTGTACTTTATTATTCCGGAGATGTTTCATTCCTCCATGAAGACCTTATTGTATATCCAGAGATGTTTTATTCCTCCGTGAGGTATGTGGTAACTTGGGTTATTAGACTTCCCTAGTGGGGGCCGACCTTGTATGAGTCATGTGGGTTAAAAGGTTATTAGACCACCCTAGTGGGGTCGGCCCTGTCACATTATGTTATTTAGTTAAGTTGGGGCCGATCTAGTAAGTGCACCAAAAACAGTCAGGTGCATATTTCTATCAAAACAGAATTGTTTTCTGAGCACCTTCATTCTTGGCTTATCACTGCTGTGGGAATTTAGGGCTTCAGAGAAAGTTGGAATTTTTGGAATCGGAGTCCACGGCTGAATGCTCCTCATCAAAATCGAAATTTAGAGACCAAGATCGAATTTTTTGGTTGGGTAGAAGGCTGGGCTTGATCAAACCCTAGTTCAGGATTTTGATTGGAAAGGTGGAAAATTAGGGTTTATGCAAAAGTTGGAATTTTTGAAGTCTGTGACCATGGCTGGAATCTCCTCAGAAAAATCGAAGTTTAGAGCTTTGGATCAAACCTTTTGATTGGGTAGAAGGGTGGGCTTCACCAAACCCTAGTTCGGGATCTTGTCCAGAAGATCCAGAAGTTTCAAAGGCAATTTTGAAGGTTCAAATTTTGAAGATTTCAAAGTTGAAGTATGCTAGCTTGATCCGCTCAGCAAGGCGCATCTTTCCATCCACTCAGAAGTTTGAAATTCAAAGTTTGAATTTTTAGGGTTTCTCTGACAAACCCTAATCCAACTCTAGATCCAATTTCAGCAAATCAAAGTGGATTGGGTTAAAAGCAATCCTAACAGGTATGACTTGAGGAGATACAGGTATGTGTTGAAATCTATTCATGGTTAAGTTTATGATATGTTTGTCTTCATGTTATTGAGGTTAGTACAATTATGATTGTTTGATAATGAATGCATGTGAATGATAGAAGGCATCCATTGATTAATGTTATGACACTTATGATTGTACTAATGCACTTGTGGTGTTGTATGAGGATGATGTTGTCTGCTAACAAGATACAGGTACATCAAGAAAGACAAATCAAGTTCTATGACCATGATGACATGAAGACAAAGACTCATCCATAGTCATGGATCGCATAGAAGCTCTTCTTACGAGGTATGCATGAGTTTGTTCTACTATGATTAACCTCTGAGATGTGCAGGTTCTAGAACAAGGTCTTTAAATCATTGAAGAGAACAAAGAAGATATTGTTTGGGTATGTTAAGACATAACCAAGTTTGATAATCCAGGTATGTTTTCCTATATCAAGTTAGAATCCTACCTTGTTAGGATCTTAGGTAAGTATACCTATGTATGAAATGATCATGACCATACATAATGTTTTGATAGTATTAAGACTATACTAATGAATGTATGATTATGTATGAGATCATGATGATGACACTAGTGCACACTTAAGCATGCATAGTGGTCCAGGATGGATATAAGTTCAAAATAGAGATCAAGCGGGAGGTAACAACGCAAACATAAAAGATAAGTGTTTAAGTTGTCATTTGAATTACTTCTTGAATCTCTGAATAGTAAATGATATTGCTCGTAGTAGTTGTATCCATTCTTAGAATATATCATGCTGAGTGTAAGCATTCATATGGCATTGAACAGTATACTACTATTATGCATATGATGGGTAAGTTGGACAAACATTCCATGGTTGCTTGTCTAGAATGAAACCTCTTTGCTAACATGCTGAGAGCTGTGCACGCTCTTGATAGTATGTTCTGGTAGAGATGGAAGGCATCTAGATAGCCATTGTATGCATACAGGATATGGAAAAGTGTTGTGCCAAAGTATCCACTGTATGCATACAGGATATGGAAAAGTGTTGTGCCAAAGTATTGTTCAAAATAGTTGCATAACTATGTGAATCATATCTGTACGCATAATAGATTATCATGTCAACATGATTTGATGATTATGAAGTATTACTAATCATGTAATTAACTTTGATTTATAGGAAAGATCATGTGATATGATCGACAAAAGAAGGATGATGAACATCGAACAAGTGATGGATGTTCAACAAGAAGACTTACAAATCAAACATACTATAGAAGGCTCGTGGCTGGAAGATTCTCTTAGAAAGAAGAAGAGGATCATGACGAGATGTTTGCTCCAAGTGGCTAGACCATTCTCTTAATGGTGTAATTGAAGAAGAAGTGCAAATCGAGAAAACTCCCAGGATTCAATTGAAGAAAGCTTTGAATGGGTTCAACAGGTACCCAGGATCGATTGTCATTTGATGAGCTTAATGATCACCATGGGTGATGCAGATTTCAACCTTTTGCTAAAAGGTTGAAGATGGTGTCTATATACAAATGACATTCTTCTCTTAGATGAATGCAAGAAGAAACTCACCATAGAGTTTGAATGATCTTGAGGCTCATATCAGTAGACCCATCTGACGAGAGATGGCACAGATAGATATGCAGAAGATCACTCAATGCAGAGTGTGAATGATGTTCAGTCACAGAGGGAGAATTGATAGTTTCTTGACAAGCTTGGGCTTTACCAGAAGTAAAGCTGATCCTAACCTCTACCTTAAGGTTATGGATGATACTATTATTGTATGTGGATGATCTATTTCTGACTGGAAATGAGAAACATATTATCGAGTACAAGAAGAAGCTCTCTTCAGAATTTGAGATGAAAGATCTCGGATTGATGCACTACTTCCTAGGTCTGGAAGTGTGGCAAGGCTCAGAAGGAATCTTTCTCAACCAGGGAAAGTATGCTGTGGAAATATTGAAGAGATTTGATATGTTGGAATGTAAATCCATGACCACTCCCATAGATTCCAACTTAAAGCTGTTAACAGATGACTCATCAGAGTTAGTGGATGTAACTCTGTACAGGCAGATTATTGGGTCACTAATGTATCTAACGAACAGTAGACCAGATATATGCTTTGTTGTGAACACCTTGAGTCAATATCTAGTGGAACCTATACGTGTTCACTTAATAGCTGCAAAGCATGTGATGCGGTACCTGAAGAGTACGATAGATTTTGGTCTATGTTATCTTGGAGATCATGGCTTTAGATTGTATGGCTACATAGATGCTGATTGGGCAGTAAGTGTATCAGACAGAAAGAACACATCGAGAGGATGTTATTGTCTGGGATCTGTCATGATCTCGTGGTTTAGCAGGAAGCAGTCTAGTATGGCTCTCAGCACAGCCGAAGAGGAATTTATATAGCTGCTTGCTCTGCTAGTTGTGAAGCAGTATGGCTTTGGAAACTGTTATCAGGACTATTTGACTTAGAGATGGACCCCACTGTGATCATGTGTGACAACCAGAGTTGTATCAAGATGACAAAGAATCCAGTGTTCCATGATAAGTCAAAGCACATAGCGATCCGATATTTCTATATACGGGATATGGTGCAAAAAGGAGCTATCAAGCTTGAGTATGTAAGCACTAACGAACAAGTTGCTGATGTATTGACCAAACCTCTGTCTTGAGTAAAGTTTGAGTATTTCCGAGACAAGCTTGGTGTAGTTCAGTGTTCCATGATAAGTCAAAGCACATAGAGATCCGATATTTCTATATACGGGATATGGTGCAGAAAGGAGCTATCAAGCTTGAGTATGTAAGCACTAACGAACAAGTTACTGATGTATTGACCAAACCTCTGTCTTGAGTAAAGTTTGAGTATTTCTGAGACAAGCTTGGTGTAGTTCAAAAGGTACGTGATAGGACTGCATCGTCCCTGAACATTTGGTTCAAAAGGTACGTGATAGGACTGCATCGTCCTTGAACATTTGGTTCAAAAGGTACGTGATAGGACTGCATCGTCCCTGAACATTTGGTTCAACAGGTACGTGATAGGACTGCATCGTCCCTGAACATTTGGTTCAAAAGGTACGTGATAGGACTGTATCGTCCCTGCACATTTGGTTCAAAAGGTACGTGATAGGACTGCATCGTCCCTGAACATTTGGTTCAAAAGGTACGTGATAGGACTGCATCGTCTCTGAACATTTGGTTCAAAATGTACATGACTGGATTGCATCGTCCATAAACATGAGACTTGTCTAAAATTGATAAGGATTGATCATCCTGGAAGTAGATCTGGATTGCATCGTCCATAGACATGAGACTTGTCTAAAATTGATAAGGATTGATCATCCTGGAAGTAGATCTGGATTGCATCGTCCATAGACATGAGACTTGTCTAAAATTGATAAGGATTGATCATCCTGGAAGTAGATCTGGATTGCATCGTCCATAGACATGAGACTTGTCTAAAATTGATAAGGATTGATCATCCTGGAAGTAGATCTGGATTGCATCGTCCACAGACATGAGACTTGTCTAAAATTGATAAGGATTGATCATCCTGGAAGTAGATCTGGATTGCATCATCCATAGACATGAGACTTGTCTAAAATCGATAAGGATTGATCATCCTGTAACTAGATCATGTGTATTGCAGGTTATGCTGTAGATCGAGATGATCTAGATGCTGTAGATCGAGATGATCCAAATGCTGTAGATCAAGATGATCCAAATGATGCTGTAGATTGAGATGATCCAGATGCTGTAGATTGAGATGATCCAGATGATGTTGTCGATCGAGATGATCTAGATGATGATGATCGAGATGATGATACTGTTGACCGAGATGATCCAGATGATGCTGTTGATCGAGATGATCTAGATGATGTTGTCAATTGAGATGGTCCAAATTGCTGTAGCTGTTCGGATGCTGTAGAAGATGAAGACTCAATACTGAAGATGTTCCAGTATTGAAGATTTAAAGATGTTCCAGTAACTGGTTGAGTTACTGATGATGTATGAAGAAAGCTTCCAATGATTTATATAGGTATCATGTATGATGTTGATGACTCCTTGCTCCTACATATGTTGTTATAATATCCTTCTCGTTAAGGGGGAGTGTTTGAAATATTGTAACTTCTGAGAATATTATATTTGTACTTTATTATTCCGGAGATGTTTCATTCCTCCGTGAAGACCTTATTGTATATCTGGAGATGTTTTATTCCTCCGTGAGGTATGTGGTAACTTGGGTTATTAGACTTCCCTAGTGGGGGTCGGCCCTGTATGAGTCATGTGGGTTAAAGGGTTATTAGACCACCCTAGTGGGGTTGGCCCTGTCACATTATGTTATTTAGTTAAGTTGGGGCCGACCTAGTAAGTGTCAAAGTCGCTGACCTAGTAAGTGTCAAAGTCAAGTCGGAGTTGTGTATAAATAGAGGAGGCGTGTTCCTCATTTAACACACATTACACTCACTTGTGATTAGCGCATAGGTGAGGGAGAGATCTGCTATGGAGGAGAAGGAGCTCATGTCTAGGGTTTACATCTTGGTATTTGCTGGTCATCTATATTGAGGAAGCTTTGTTGGGTTTTCTACCCCATGAGGGTTTCCCAGGATAAATCCGTGTCTCTTATGTTTATGTTGTGCTTGTTGTTCTTTCAGTGATCCTGTATATGCTATTGTTGTGAAATGGAATGTAATGCTAATATTTTCTGTCTTAGCATATTGAATCTTAACAATGCCTAGGGCCTAGACCCCTCTCAAAGGAAAAAGAATGAACCTCCTTTCGGGTTACAAAAAGCTTCCTCCCCTATTTTTGCTCTCCATAGATTACCTCTTGCCTACCCATCAATGAAAAGAATATGTGAATACTCACACTTTTCAGAGTAGGACATTTTGGTATCTGTTTCTTTTTTTCTTTTGCCTAAGTCCAATAAATACCACCTTTGGAACCAGTTAAGTTCCTTGCCTATTATATTTTGGATTCATGATTTCTGGGACAATTGGCCTTGACTGGTTCTATGGCCAGTGTTTAAAATCTTAGTGCTTCTCTTAAATTAAAAGGCTTGATTTCAAAATATTTATATTCCTGGAATTCCAAATTCTCCCCAAAACTTGATTATTAAGTTCTAGATTTTGGTGATCAAAAGCATTCCATCTAGGGAACCCAAATATTTCATAAACCAATCAATGAACATGTTTCCGCAGATTCCATGGTAAATTAAATCTTAGAAGAATGTATCAAGGAAAATTAGTCCCATAATTCCTTTACCTTTTGACAACAGAGGAATAAATAATCAAGGCTTTGTTTATTTGATAAGCAAACAGATCATCTTGAGAGGCATTTTAATCCTTTTTTATTAGGGCCATCTGCTATAAGTGACTTCTGATGTGCCCAAAGCCAAAGAAACACATTTGTTTTTGGCATGGTCCATGGAATTGAAATCCTTTCCAAGATAGTTTTAGTACCTCTAGGTGATCCAAGCTCACTAAAAGTTTGAAATATCCTTCTTTGACAGAGTAGTTGCTTGACATAGATGAATTTCCCTATATAAAGGACTCTCCTTCATCTCGGCTTAGGGGAATGCATGGGCTTGGTTTGTGCATCAAGAGATCATAGGCCACTTTTAAGTTGATAGGAAAGTCTGGGTATTCTTCAAAATTGGCCCATCTTGCTAAGGAGATCATCATTTCATTTCTCAAGTTATAAGATCTGCCAATTTTACTATGTTTCTCTCACACTTGTAAAAGCAAGACATTTTGGACATTTTCAACGCTGCCTAGCCTCTCTGTCTCTAGAGTATTCTCAAGCTCACTTTCTATCTTAATAGACTTGGGTCCTTGGGTGCTTTAACATCGGGTCATGAGTAATACCCATATCTAGCACCATGCTCTTAATAGAGGAGTGCTTCTTTAGTTCTCACTAGGCATCATCGATGTTGGTTTTCTGAGACTGGTTTATTTCTTTAGTCTATCAACGTCACCATGGATTGGCTTCCCCCATTCAAGTAATCCTTGCCTTCTTCCCTTAAAGGCTATGATCATCGAAGAGGTTAGTGGCGATATTTATCAACAGTACATTTGGATCCCCACATCCTCTTGGCCCCAAAATGGCTGTCTAAGCTGAGGATTTTCTGTAGATTGTTGATGGCATTGGCATCATTGGACCCGACTATCTCTAGACTCTAATGTAATTGGTTGCATACGTTGAGGATCACTCTTGGCTAGGGTTTTCTCTCACTAGTGTTGGGCTGAGATAGACCAACATATTCCTCATGACGAGAGGGTTTGTCATATTTGCACTTTCCAAGAGGTGGAGAATGAGGAGCATTTCATTTTCTGGTGTTCCATTAATATGAGGTACAGTGGACATACCGCAATTTGTATAGACTCGAGAGGCCCCCTATCTGCCTTCTTTAACTATCTAGATCATATATGCTGAACCCTCTTCCTATGAAAGGTCGTCACCTTCGAAAACAGAACTTTGTAGGAGACCCTTGGGGGCCAACCTTAGGGCAACTAGGCTAATCACCTCCTTTCAACCCATCTAGGATGTTGGGGGTACTAAGCACCCTTAAGATGTTGTCATTCCCTGCCTAGATAGAGACAAGGTAGTGAGAATTTCTTCATATCGTGCTACTACTAGAGACTACCCCAATATCCTCACCCTCATTCTAGGCATTATGATCTGCTTCTATACGACATTGAGGATCATTTAGCTCTCTTTGTTTGCATCTTGGGATAGGGAGATAGGTGCACATAACCAACTTCCTTTCTACTTTTGGAGGTTCGTTAGCATTGGATGTTAGGGGAGTTTCTAATGGAGGCACCTTGCCTCCTTCGAGAGCTGTCCAACCTAGCCCTCTCAACCCTCAACATTCTCCTATGGACATTATCAAACCCTATATTGGACCTATTAGAGTGGTGGATGATGGTATCGTTGGCCCATCCACGTCCTTTCAACCACTGATATAGAGATGTGATAGCATCGTTCTCTTGTTTTAGTTTGCAGATTTGGTACTCATCTTCCGTTGAGGGCAATTTGTGTTAGATTTTCAACATTTAATTCGATATGATCTAGGATCTTATTTGAGAGAATAACATGCACAGCAAATCAAACACAAGAGACAAGAGACACAAAGAGTTTCATTGAAGAAACCATAAAGGAGAAAACCCCGCAACTTCCTCAGAGATAGAATGAGCAATAATACAAAACCCCAAAAGATAGAAATGGTCTCCAACAACTTCTCTCTTCTTCACTTGTGCTAACTCCTCCTCTCTCTCACTAATGCGCAATGAGTGAGTGAGTGAATGATGAGTGAATGTGAAATAGAGAGGATGATCCTCTCTATTTATACTTTACCTTCACTTGACTTTTACCCTAACTGGGCCGACTTCTCCTAGGAGAGTCTAATAACCCCTTACAACTTAACTCAGGGCCGACCCCTCTAAGGGAGTCTAATAACCCTATCAAATACAATAATAACTTTCCCGATCGGAGGAATAAAACCTCTCCGTCGGAAGTACAATAACATATGAATGCAATATAAAATATACAAGTGAATATCATCCGAAGTTACAAATACATTAACACTCCCTCTTAACTAGGAAGGTATTCTCTTGACACAGTTCATTAGCACAAGTCTTCGTCACTGGATCATCATCAAAGCTGGATCATCATCGTCACTACTGCTGCTATCTCGACCATCAGTCTCCAATCTACTCGTCATAGGAAGTTCTATAGAGCCTGTTATCACCAATCTTGTAGTTGCCCCTATAGGTGGATCCAATGTGGATGGTAGAGGGGATAGGCAACTAAAGTGGTGAACCAAGAGGGCCTAGGTTCCCAAATGGATGGTTGTCACGCCAACTAAGGCACTCTTCGCTTTAGCTATCAAAGCCAAGATAGCAAGGGGGAGGCCCATACCTCTCTTGATAGGAGAGATCAACCCAATCACCAGATCAAATCAATCTAATGAGGTATGTAAGGTGATAGGTATGAAACCTTAGAAATAAGGAAATAAAACCACTGTGGAGGCTTGGGAAAGGTGTAATATGACAATGAAAGATAACACACAGTGATTCAATGATTAGGTATGATTCCAGGATTAAAAGCTAGTTTCAAATGGTCAAAAACAATTGCCTTGGGAAATGTGACCCTTAAAACAGGGAAAGTGTCCCAAATCAGAGATCTGACAGTTAGGGCTTTCTAGCTATGCTTGATGAAAGGATATGACAGTTTCAAGGTGTTTCAAGCAACAAGACAAAGATCAAGCCACAAGATAACTCAACAATCTAGGAAAGTCGAATTGACTTGGGGAAGATTAGAGCCTTGGGAATTGGGCCAAATGGAGTTAGATGCCCACCAAATTGTAGATTTGGAATGTTGAGGTGTTGAGGTAGGTGGATCTTGAAAATTAAGGTCATCCAATGGCTGGATCTCAGTAGATCTGAGATTGAAATGTGCCACAAAGTGACCCAAGTGGGGCTCAACCCTCAAAATGAGAAATGGGGCCCACAAGGTCAAAATCACTGATGTGACACACTAGGGGTAGGTTATCAATTATGGAGATCAAGGATCAAGTGGGATCTCAACTACCCAGGTGCTAGATCCTTGCAAACTAGCCCCTCCTAGGAAGTGCGACCTCCCTTGGAGAGAATGTTTTGCCTTAGGAAAGGGGTCGGATGAAAGCCAAATCGCACAAAACTACAGATCCGAATTGTCGTGGATACTGTAGAGGTGGGTTTTAAATTTTATACCCAAACACCAAGTGGATCTTACTAGATTTGAGAAAATGTAAAATGAGGGTTTTATCAATGAAGTAGCTATGTCAATGGATTGGAGCCAAGAAAGAAGAACAAACCTGTGGATCCTACCTGGATAACCTTGTAGATGCCTTGATGATGATGATCTATGCAAACTCGATCAATTTGGAGCGACTTGAGGTAGTTTTCTATGAAGTTGTATTGCCCAAGGAAGCCAATGCGCCCTCTCTCCTGCACAATAAACGTCAACAATATCAGATTTACTGCGAACAAGAGATAAGACTAATGCCACAAGAGAAATAACAGAAAGATAGCATAGATCACAATGATACTAATGATAACCCCCTGATACATGCGAATGCCAAGTGGAGCGAGTTGAAGAAGCCTTGCAAAAACACCCAAGTGAAGTCACCCTCCTGTAGACAAGACAAAAGTTTCCAAAAAAGATACATCTTACCATGAATACCCAAATGCTAGGATGCAATAGACTTTCCAATCACCATCCAAGAACACCAGATGCAAAGGAGACCATAAGAATTTCCACAAGAAAGTTTTTCTATATCAAGATTCCAAGAGCCAAAGACCCTTTACAATGAGAAGCTCTCCCCTTTAAATAGGATGGAGAGAGGCCATAACCTTAACCACTTTTTGAATGAGTGGCTAAGATTAAAAGATCAAAAGATCTAATCAGTGGTTGAGATGAGCTCAACAATACAATACATGGATCACTAATAAAATAATACAATATGTGGACAAACTCACCCTAGAAGAGGGGATCCCACCAAATCATGATGATAAAATATAAAAGATAGCTCATGGTGGGTCCAAGGGGTAATTTCTAACACCCTTGGTCAATCGCCATGGCACAATATCCAAAAATAAAAGATCTAGATACCAAATTGTGCCTCTCTGGGAAAGTCGTGAGCCTTAGGAGGCTTCAGAAATCATCAAAAAGTGCCATAAGTGATGGATGTGGGTCCTGATGAAGCTGAAACTATTGGAGAAGGTGTGGAAGACATCCCACTCATCATCATTGATCATCCCATGCCATAACCTTGCCTCAGTAGCCCAAATCGAATTCATCTGTAGCCATTTTTACCGTTTCTGGACTGCCTTGGGAAGTGTGAAACTGCCCAAACTGCTACCTGGAGTGCCTGGCTCCTAAAATAAAAATCACCAAACTGTCTGGGAGGGGGGTAATATGGTAATAACAAGTGGTTGGACCACCCCCTCCAAAAATAGCGCTCTAGGCGAACCAATCATACCTCTGCTCTACTCTGCCAGGGCTTCCGACAAGCCAAAACTACACTAGGATAGCCAATTGAGGCTCAATCATCGCTGTAACTGCCCGAAATTGAAAACAGACTGTCTCATTGGACTCAGAAGGTCCAAATCCATCTAAGATGTGTACTCATACACCATATAAACCTCTGCATGGTCCAAAATAAATACTCATCATATCCGGCAGACCAAATAATAATAATCTGTAAAAGTGCTGAAAAGCACAAATCATCATCATAAGCCTGAAACCACTGCATAAGCCCACCATGGTGACCTGTACCAGACCATATATCATCTATCTGTAACATCTGAGGTCTGCCACCTCATGTCCTGTGGTTGACTTTTCGTCAAACTGAGGTTTGACCAAGTCAACATGACCAAAATATGACTCAAACTGTCATGAAGCTGCTGCAAGGTGTCAAAGGTTAAAACATGCTTTACAATCCATTCACATAGCAATTATAACAAGTAGCAATCATTACTGGCGATCTAAATCCAAATATAATATGCCGTTAATTATTATTTATTACTCAGACAAGACTTTCAAGGTCATACTGACTTCATAGTTGTGATCAGTTTGCTAGTGAAGGGTGAAGGCTAAAAATAACATGGCCAGGTTAAAGGATGACTTACCGACTTAACATTGTGACACTTTGGAAATGGAAAAGGGAATACACACCATAGCATATAGTGGACAAGCAACAACACAGGGAATCGATGTGTCTCACAAATGGATAAGTTGTTCAAAGAGTGTTTATTCACCTTACACTGATGCGCACAATCCATAATACAAATGAGGCCAGCAATCTTTTTGATATAGAGTTTAAGTTCCATTGCTTTTTGGGCCTATAGTTTCCATAGCCTTTGATCTATGTGTGTTTATAAACACATTGCATAGATTTACATTTAATTTAGGCTTTTTTGCTGCAGGTGTGTTTTTAAGGCACTTGTTTACTTGAGCACTTCTAGGTGTGTCACAGAAAACTTGTTTACCTAGGTATTTACATTTCACAATAGATATAGCATTTGATATTTTCATAGCCATTTTCATTTGGCTTTCTTTTCATACAAGATATAACATTTCATTTCCATATTTTGTATTCATGGCAGCACTAAAAGTTTTAGGTTTAGCCAACAATATCTTTAGTGACTAGGGGGAATTCACAAGGAACACCAACTCACCTTAGGCAAGTTTTGTCACCAACTCAGAGCCGAGACACAATAAACAGGGAAGCTTATCCAATATAGAGGCTACAGTGGGGGAAGGTCCTCCATGCCACTAGTCAAGTAGTAAGTCAGGGTAATGAACAAACTAGATAAGTCATGGGTGGATGAAAATAATGAATAATGAAACCAACACTAGCAAGCCAAAATATGGTGGGAATGATCACCTCTATTCTCCCTAGGGAGGGTAAAACCAATGAGTATAGGCCAAGAACTTCTAAGTCTGAGTAGGGACAAATATGATATATATATATATTTCAACCAGGTCCACATATCTATATGATCACCAGATCATGATACTAAATGCTAAGGCATGCGAAGCAAATGGAAATAAAAGCAACATAACCACAACACCACAATATACTTGCAGAGTCATATACCTGAATGCTCATCATTTGAACCATCATCTGACCTCTAAAACTGCTGCTGTAACTCTGGGCACTATTGACTATGCTGTACAAATGGCTAAATAGCTACATTGGTCATCTCTTTGAGTGTCCTGAGACTCAGTCATGGCATGGGGAATAAAACTGCTGTCCAAAATCTTATAGTGATCCATAATAGATGCTCATCTCAGCATCTCAATGTAAGGGAACTGGCTTAATAGTGTACTGGAATCGGAAAAATAATGTACGGTAGCCCGACTACTATATGTGTGATAACATCTGGCTCCGGCTGGGACAAGTGCTCTGCTGAATAGAGCACTTGAGAACCTCAGAATCTCTTGTCCTCGAACTCTGCTACTCGAATCCCCGATCAGACACTACCATTTTGCTTTCAGCTTTTTATTTTTATTTTGCATTTTATTTTGCACCTGTATCTACATCCACAAACATCAAAATGCCTCATGCAGCATGTATGGGAAAAATATAAAATCCAATTGAAATAAAATCTATTCTATAATAGAAATTTAAATGCATGGAATATAACAACAGAAAGTAAATTTAAATTACTAACATAACTTGCCAAGTTTGAAATTTATTGTGCAGGAAAAAAAAAGTGACAGGTTCTCGGTTAAACTAGGAGCTTCAAAAGCAGCTTAGGAAAAGACAAACAAAAGGCGCTAGACTCAATGGCTGAAAAGACTAACTACTGCCCAAGTAGGCTTATTCAGTTCCTACCTACTCTAATCTAACCAGTTAGCACAAATGCTAGGTAAAATCATAGTTCCAGTGCAACCATTCATCAAACAAGCTAATGAATCTTGATGTTTTTTAACAGAATAAGTCAATATTAGATTAAAGCATAGTGAATTGAAAATCAATACATTCCTGACTTGTTCAAAATTTGAGAAAGCATTGGAATGGTGCAAGATGAAAACATGCAAAGGGGGAGCTTGATTAATGTAAACATCCTCCATCAGAAAATTAATTGGATCATAAAAATTATGCAAGTTATTATTCAATATGTATGGAGGGAAAAGATGTGATAACAAATTCAACTCCCCTTTTTTTAAATTACTTTCCTAATCTACCTGACTAGGACACTCGATTCTGACAACTCCAGGAATGATGCACACACCAAGTAGGGATGAATTGTGAAATAAAATTAAGATCGAGATTAGCCCCACTTGCTATTTAAGGGTGGAAAAACGATGAAATTGATCTTTATATACCCCTTCCAGCCACCAAGAAGATTTAAGAATGTTATTTATCAAAAATGACTGAAAGGGAAAATAAAACACTTTATCTCCATTCATGCGACAATATATAGAATCCTGATTGAAAATCTCAAAAGATTTACCAGACCACAAATTCAAAGAAGAATTAAAAAGCTGGGATGGGAGGGTGGATTGAAAATTGATTGACCTTGAAATTTGCCCAAAAGGAAAGAATTTATTGTGAGCACCCAACCCCAAAAATTGAAAAAGACAATCCTGATAAAAAATTGAATTGGAAAAAATATATATATTGGATGATTTAAGTGGAGGATTTTTTTCGAGCTTCCCATAAACATTAAGATATTGGTTCGAGGATTCTATTAAGGAAAGCTCTTGATTAGTTTGATTTACTAAATCATCATCATCATGAGATTTCTCTTTAATTGATTTATCTTTAAGTTCATAAGATGATAATTTATCAGGGATCGTATCGACAAACTCATCAACAACCAATTGATCATTAGTTTCTAGAGAAACTTGGTTGTTGTCCCTACTTTCTTCTTCTTCAATGCCATGATCATAAAAATCATTAATTACACAAGGATTATGAAAAGGGATCTCACTAATGGAAGACTCAACCATGGATGCTTCTTGATGGAAATCACTCTCTTCATCTGAGACTTCTTCAGGTAATGATGACCAGACTCTCATAAGTCCCCCTCTCATGTCAAAATCAAGGCAATAATCCTGAGGGATTGAGATTTGCTCACTGTCATTCATAGGCTCACTTAGCTTAGTAAAAGAGGAATTACAATCATTAGTTAATTCATTATTGGTATCTTGATCATCTTCATCAAGTTGATTTTCATCAAGAGACTCATTTTCCGACTGTTCTTCCATCGTTTCATTAATATTTTCTCCCCACTCACTTATTAACAAATCCATGAACATGTCATACCCAGTGATGGATCCTGGGGCTAAATGATCAAACCACAGTCGGGCATCCCCTTCTAAGGAAGCACCAAGGGCTCACATATAGACATCCTCACCATCAGCACCCAGAAATTCCATATGGTCCCAGAGGGCATCCAAATGACTTTCAATAGATGTTCCATTACTTCCATCAAAATGGGGCAACGCCCTGATGTATCCATTTGGCATAAGATGAGGTGCCCCATATATTTCTGAAAAATCAAAAGGAGATGGCTTGGGTTTCCTAAAAGTTCTAGTTGCTTGAGCTGGGCGAGGATCATTTACCAAAAGCCTCGGCTGAGTTTGATATTTTCTAATTGGTTTACTTGGAATATTTTGGGAAAAATTACTAGATGGATGAGGTGAATGATGGGTATCATAAGAATCTTGATATCCAGGTTCATACCCATAATTACTTTGATAACTATCCCCATACCTAAATTTCCAATTCCTTTCATTAATTTCTATTATAATTTTTAATTTTTCTTTAAGATCTTGAAGAAGATCCAGGTCCATTGTGAATTATTAGGATTCTTAGTGGATTATATACATGGGTTCGCTTCTCAGTAGAGTCGCGGGGTGGAGTCGCTAGGTGAACCACATGAGTAATTCACCGAAATGAAAAGTATTGTAAGGATGTAAATGAGTTCGCTCCTCAGTGGAGTCACGATTCGGAGTCGCCAGGTAGACTTTAAAACTTCTCTACCAAGATGTATGTCATTTGGAGTGCAGGGAGAGAGTAAGTGAAACATAGATGGATATGGTTTAATTAAGAGTTGAAATAATACCCATCTAGATTAATCCAAATGCGATAAGATATGAGTTATGCATGGATAATCGCAGACACCTAAGGTAAGCCTCTACCTCCCCAACAACGACGCCAAAAGGTTATCACCAATCTTGTAGTTGCCCCTATAGGTGGATCCAATGTGGATGGTAGAGGGGATAGGCAACTAAAGTGGTGAACCAAGAGGGCCTAGGTCCCCAAATGGATGGTTGTCACGCTAACCAAGGCACTCTTCGCTTTAGCTATCAAAGCCAAGATAGCAAGGGGGAGACCCAGACCTACTCCCGATAGGAGAGATCGACCCAATCACCAGATCAAATCAATCTAATGAGGTACGTAAGGTGACAGGTATGGAACCCTAGAAATAAGGAATTAAGACCATTGTGGAGGCTTGGGAAAGGTGTAATATGACAATGAAAGATAACACACAGTGATTCAATGATTAGGTATGATTCCAGGATTCAAAGCTAGTTTCAAATGGTAAAAAACAATTGCCTTGGGAAACGTGACCCTTAAAACAGGGAAAGTGTCCCAAATCAGAGATCTGACAGTTAGGGCTTTCTAGCTATATGCTTGGTGAAAGGATATGACAGTTTCAAGGTGTTTCAAGCAACAAGACAAAGATTAAGCCACAAGATAACTCAACAATCTAGGAAAGTCGAATTGACTTGGGGAAGATTAGTGCCTTGACAATTGGGCCAAATGGAGTCGGATGCCCACCAAATTGTAGATTTGGAATGTTGAGATGTTAAGGTAGGTGGATCTTGAAAATTAAGGTAATCCAATGGCTAGATCTCAGTAGATCTGAGATTGAAATGTGCCACAAAGTGACCCAAGTGGGGCTCAACCCTCAAAATGAGGAATGGGGCCCACAAGGTCAAAATCATTGAAGTGACACTCTAGGGGTAGGTTATCAATTATGGAGGTCAAGGATCAAGTGGGATCTCACCTACCCAAGTGCTAGATCCTTGCAAACTAGCCCCTCCTAGGAAGTGCGACCTCCCTTGGAGAGAATGTTTTGCCTTGGGAAAGGGGTCGGGTGAAGGCCAAATCACTCCAAACTACAGATCCGAATTGCCATGGATACTATAGAGGTGGGTTTTAAATTTTATACCCAAACACCAAGTGGATCTTACTAGATCTGAGAAAATGTGAAATGAGGGTTTGTAAATTGAGGGTTTTATCAATGAAGTAGCTATGTCAATGGATTGGAGCCAAGACAAGAAGAACAAACCTGTGGATCTTACCTGGATAACCTTGTAGATGCCTTGATGATGATGATGATCTATGCAAACCCGATCAATTTGGAGCGATTTGAGGTAGTTTTCTATGAAGTTGAATTGCCCAAGGAAGCCAATGCGCCCTCTCTCCTGCACAATAAACGTCAACAATATCAGATTTATTGCGAATAAGAGATAAGACTAATGCCACAAGAGAAATAGAAGAAAGATAGCATAGATCACAATGATACTAATGATAACCCCTTGATACAAGTGAATGCCAAGTGGAGCGAGTTGAAGAAGCATTGCAAATGTTGATGTATATGTAACTTCGGAATGTATTTCACCTATGTATATTGTACTCCTATAGAGATGGTATTATTCCTCTATACGGAAGTGTCGTCATTTGTATTGACAAGTGTCGCAAGTGTCGTAACTTGCTGTGATGGGTTATTAGACCACCAAGTGTGGGGTCAGCCCGGATTAATGTAACCATGGGTTATTAGACTGAGTTAGACAAGTCGGCCCTGTTAGTTTATTGGGCAGGACAGGGCAAGTATAAATAGAGATTGGGAGATATCTATTTGATCATCTCATTACTCACTCTTACATCACTCAGAAAGTGGCGCACTAGTTGAGGAGGAGGAGTAGCTGCTAGTAGAAGACTATCTCTTGTATTTGGTTGTATCATTGCTCTTTCTATCTCTGAGGAAGTTGTGGGGTTTTTCACCTTTATAGTTTTCCCCAATGAAACTCTACGTGTCCATTGTCTTATGTGATTGCTTGATATGCTTGATACATGCTTGATATGATTGATATGCTATACATGTTGTTTTCTCAGTAAAGATCCTAGAGTATGTTGAATTAATGCTCAAAATCTAACATGGTATCAGAGCTTCCCTGAGAAGAAGACATTGTGCAGTGGCGGAAACTAGGGTTTTGTTTATTGGGTTTCTCTCCACAGATTTTGGAAAAGCAGTAAGGTAGATTGACTCTACTCATCAAGGAGAATCTTTTTGTCCAATCAGAATTCAATTCTGAGCACTTTCAGTTTTGGCCCTAAAAATTAGGGTTTCCACAAAAATAGGAATTTCTGAAATCTGAAGACATCGCTGGAAGCTCCTTGGAAAAATCGAAGTTTAGAGCTTTGGATCGAGATCTTTGGTTGGGTGAAGCTCCTAGAAACTCAAACCCTAATTTAGGGTCCTCCCAGTGAATCCGAGAGATTGAAAAGCATTTCTGAAGAGTGAAACTTTGCAGTTTTCAAATTTTGAGTATACCAGACTGATCACCTCATCAAGGCGCATCTTTCTATCATTTCAGAAAGTTGAAATTCACATTTTGAATTTTTTGGGTTTCTCTGACAAACCCTAATTCGGGACCAGATCCAGTTTTCAGCAAATCAAGTGGTAAGACCCAAATCTTTTTTATTTTCATGTGAAGTACTCTTTAAAGATGTCTCACCACACCGAGCTTGAGGATAAGCTTGAAGGGGCTGATAACTTCCGAGCATGGAAGTATAGGATTGGGTTAATCCTGGAAGAAAATGAGTTGGACACTTACATAAGTGAATAGGTCCCTATCCTAGAGGAAGAAGAGGCTAAGACCTTACACAAAAGGAATTTGGTCAAGGCCTTACACAAAAGGAATTTGGTCAAGACTAAGAGGATCATTGTTGATTCTATAAAAGATCATCTCATACCCCATGTGTCATCCCTAAAGACACCAAAGGAGATGTTTGATTCCCTAACCAAGCTATTCGAAGGGAAGAACATAAATCGGAAGATGACCTTGAGGAATCAATTGAAGAATATCAAGATCCAGAATGCAGAGACTATGCAGTCTTATTTCTCAAGGGTCTCCCAGATAAAAGAACAACTTGAATCTGTGGGAGAAGATATAGAGAATGGAGAAGTGGTAATGACCACTCTTAATGGCCTTCCTAGGTCATGGGATTCCTTCATCCAAGGAATTTGTGCTAGAAGGAAACTTATCACCTTTAGTAGGTTGTGGGAAGAATGCTCACAAGAAGAAGCTTGAATTGTAGCTCGAGAAGAGAAGATGGGGAATGAAGACCAAGCTCTCACAACACATTCCAAGAAGTATGATGATAAGAAGGGACATCACCACAGTAAGAAAGAAGAGCACCACCATCGGAACTAGAGGGGCGGCTTCAGATCTCGAAGGAACACATCCAATGATCGATGCTTCACATGTGATGAAAAGGGGCACTATGCCAGGGATTGTCCTACAAACAACAAAGATGGCTCCCACAAGAAAAAGAAGGACATCAAAAGAAAACATCATGCTCATGCTGCAGAGGATGATGAACCTCCCAGGAAGAGGGCTAGGGAAGAAAGTGAAGATTCTTCAAGTGATGAAGAGTATGTTTTAATTGTTGCACGAAATTGCAAGTAGTCAGCGCTCCTTGGTGTATTGTGACAAGGGACTAATCGCCTCTCGTGGATCCTTGAAATCTGGCGGTGGTGAGTTTACCAATCACCTGCGGGTTTTGGTGTAACAGCAGCCGTACTACCAACAATTGGTATCAGAGCTAGAGGTCACGAGTTCGATACACACTCGGCTCGCGTTGAGGGGGAAATTGTTGCATGAAATTGCAAGTAGTCAGCGCTCCCCGGTGTATCGTGACAAGGGACTAATCCCCTCTTGTGGATCCTTGAAATCTGGTGGTGGTGAGTTTACCAATTACCTGCGGGTTTTGGTGTAATGGCAGCCGTACTACCAACATTAATTTCTGCCCTCATTGGTACAATTACTCATGGAAGTAATGATTGGCTTATAGATAGTGAGGCTTCCAAACACATGACAGGATTCAAGCAATCCTTTATGAATCTATCTGAACATGAATCACCCCATAAGGTGAAACTTGGGGATGACTACCAGTATCCCATAAAAGGAAGTGGTGAAGCCTCTTACAAGCTAGACTCTGGAAAGTCTATGAAGATGAAAGATGTACTATGTGTTCCAGGTCTCAAGAAGAATCTACTCTCCATATCTGCATTAGATGCAAAAGGCATGAGGGTTGCATTTGTAGATGGCCAAGTCCTAATGTGGCCAAAGGGTAAGACTATAGATGATGCAGTAGTGATTGGAGAGCAAGAGGGAGGATTATACAAATTGAAGGGCCAACTAGAACAAGCCATGGTCCATGATTCAGTAGAGCCAAGTGAGCTTTGGCATAGAAGGCTTGCACACATGCACTATAGGGCATTACCAATTGCAAGCAAAGTTGTAAAAGGTCTTCCTGAAATCCAGACAAAGCATGAAGGCATTTGCAAAGGTTGTGCAAAGGGAAAGAACACAAAGAAGACATTTCCAAGCAGTGAAAGCAAGGCAAAAAGAATCTTGGAAATCATCCACTCTGATGTATGCGGTCCGATGTCATCTAGTTCTCTGAGTGGGTATGTATACTATGTTTCCTTCATTGATGATTTCTCTAGGAAGACTTGGGTTTACTTCTTGAAGAACAAAGATGAAGTGTTTGACAAATTCAAGGAATTCAAAGCCTTGATAGAAAACCAAACTGATATGAAGATCAAGATCTTCAGATCCGACAATGGCGGAGAATTTACTTCAGGAGACTTCAAGAAGCTATGCAGTGATTCAGGGATTAAGAGGGAGTTGACTACTCCTTACAATCCACAACAGAATGGGGTTGCCGAAAGAAAGAATAGAACAATCATGGAAGCAGCTAGGGTAATGCTCCATGACCAAGATCTACCTATGCACTTATGGGCTGAAGCATCCAGGACAGCTGTATATGTGCAGAACATAACATCATAAGATACTTGACAACAAAACACCAGAAGAAGTGTTCACTGGTAAGAAACCAGAAGTTAGCCATCTTAGAATATTTGGTTGTCTAGTATACACTCACATCCCAAAAGAAAAGAGGACAAAGTTAGATCCTTCAGGAAAGAAGGGCATATTCGTGGGTTACAGTGAAAGCTCAAAGGCTTACAGAATCTACTTCCCAGGATTCAAGACGATTGATATCAGTAGGGATATAACATTTGATGAAAGCTTAGCATACATCAAATCAAGGAAAACACCAGTTGAAGATAATGAAGAACCCAGAATATCCAGAATTCAAGACACCACCATGAATGAAGCAGTTCTTGAAGAAGATCGTGAAATAGAAGATCCACAACAACCTGTAGATCCACCCCGTGAGAAGAACTCTCACAAGAGGAAACCAGCATGGGCTAGAGAGCTCATCCAAGATGCATAAAGGTTTGGCATTCCAGGAGAGGAACACAGAGAAAGGAAAAGGACAAGATCACATACCAACTATGTTCCCTTACTTCGTGACATAATGAACAAAGAACCTTCCAGTTATGAAGAAGCAGCAGAAAAGAAAGAATGGAAGGATGCCATGGTCGAGGAATACCGGTCGATCATGAAGAATGATGTTTGGGATGTGGTTCCAAGACCAGATGGGAAGTTTGTGGTGACTTCCAAGTGGATCTATAAGATCAAGCATGTTGCAGATGGCAGCATAGAAAAATATAAGGTAAGGTTTGTAGCTCGTGGCTTCTCCCAGAAAGAAGGGATTGATTATGAAGAGACCTTTGCTCCTGTGGCCAGATACACTTCCATTAGATCATTACTTGCTCTGGTTGCAGTGATGAAATGGAAGGTACACCAGATGGATGTCAAGACTGCTTTCTTGAATGGCGTAGTTGAAGAGGAAGTGTATGTGGAGCAGCCACTCGGGTTTGAGACACATGATAGAGGGACTCATGTGTGCAAACTGAAGAAAGCCCTGTATGGTTTGAAACAGGCACCCAGGACCTGGTATGGCAGGATAGATGGCTTCCTATCCAATTTGGGCTTTACTAAGAGTAACGCAGATTCCAACCTTTATTACAAGGTTGAGGAAGGCAATCCAGTAATACTACTTTTGTATGTGGATGACCTGTTTTTGACAGGTGAGGATGGATTGATTGCCGATACGAAGAGGAAGCTGGCTACCGAGTTCGAGATGAAGGACTTCGGTATGATGCACTACTTTCTTGGTATGGAGGTATGGCAGAGTGCAGATGGAATCTTCCTTGGACAAGGGAAGTATGCAGTAGAGATCCTGAAGAGGTTCGGGATGATGGACTGCAAGGCCATGGCCACACCTATGGCATCAAACCTGAAGCTTGTGTGTGATGCTTCATCTGAGCCGGTTGATGCTACGATGTATCATTAGATGATTGGGTCCTTGATGCACCTGACGAATACATGACCAGATATCTGCTTTGCGGTGAACACCTTGAGCTAGTACTTGACAGATCCGAGACATGTTCACCTGATAGCTGCAAAGCATATTCTGAGGTACCTGAAGGGTACAGTTGACTATGGGCTCAAGTATGAGGCGAATCAAAAGTTTAACCTGGAGGGTTATGTTGATTCGGATTGGGCAGGCAGTGCCATTGATCGAAAGAGCACTTCGGGGTGCTGTTTCAGTATGGAATTAGGTGTGATCTCTTGGTTTAGCAGGAAGTAGTCTTGTGTGGCACTGAGTACAGCCGAAGCAAAGTATGTTGCAGCTTGTACGGCTAGTTGTGAGGCAGTATGGCTTAGGAAGCTACTGTCTGATTTGTTTGATCTCCAGCCGAGTGCTACTTGCATATATTGCGACAACCAGAGTTGTGTGAAGTTGTCAGAGAACCCAGTGTTCCATGACAAGTCGAAGCACATTGAGATCAAGTATCACTATATCAGGGATATGGTGCAGAGAGGAGCAGTGAAGCTCCTGTATGTTGCGACGGACGAGCAGATAGCCGATGTGTTGACCAAGCCGCTGGCCAGAGTGAAGTTTGAATACTTTAGAGGGAGACTTGGTGTACTTTAGATCAAGATTCCCTCCAAAGGGAAGTGATGAGTTCGGAGACACAGATGCACATGAGCCATTCTCACATAGTGGTAGGTATGATGCTCCTATGGTGAGATGTAAGGGCTGGGGCCATTCTCACATGGTGGTAGGTATGGTCCTCCCATGGTGTAGATGTAAGGGTTGGGCCATTCTCACATGGTGGTAGGTATGGTCCTCCCATGGTGAGATATAAGGGCTGTTGGGATTTTCCGACATGATGGTAGGTAGTTCCTTCCATGGTGACATGGTGATAGGAGAGTCCTCTCATGGTCGTTGATGTAATTGTTGGGCTTTTCCAACATGATGGTAGGTAGTTCCTTCCATGGTGACATGGTGATAGGAGAGTCCTCTCATGGTCATTGATGTAATTGTCGGGCTTTTTCGACATGATGCTAGGTAGTTCCTTCCATGGTGACATGGTGATAGGAGAGTCCTCTCATGGTCGTTGATGTAATTGCTATGCCTTTCCGACATGATGGTAGGTAGGTCCTCCCATGGATACATGGTGGTAGGTAAGTCCTCTCATGGTCGTGATGTAAGTGCTGAGCCATTCCTGGATGGTGGTAGGTAGGTCCTCCCATGCCAGTGTATATAAGTGTTGTGTGAGGTGCATCTGGGTTGTGCTCTGTGGACGATGACGATGATCTGAAGACGATGATGTGACAGTATGGTACACAGGTTTTGCAGAGGCATATGATCAGTCCTGAGATACTCGTGCAGGTTTTGCAGAGGCAGTGTAATCAGTCCTGGGAGATCTTGCAGGTTTTGCAGAAGCAGTATAATCAGTCCTGTGTTGTACCTACTTGATGGCTTGCTCGCAGAGATGTTGATGATGTTCATCCAGCATGAAAAAGGGCTGGCTCTGTAGATGATGAAGACCTGCAGGTGGCGGGCCTACATCCAGTATGAAAAAGGACTGGCTCTGTAGAACTTCCTAGGACGAGTAGATCGGAGATTGATTGAGATAGCAGCAGCAGTGACGATGATGATGATTCAATGATGATGATTCAATGACGATGATCCAATGACAATGATCCAGAGAAGAAGACTTGTGCTAGCAGATCTGTGTCGAGAAATACCTTCCTAGTTAAGAGGGAGTGTTGATGTATATGTAACTTTGGAATGTATGTCACCTATGTATATTGTACTCCTATAGAGATGGTATTATTCCTCTATACGGAAGTGTCGTCATTTGTATTGACAAGTGTCGCAAGTGTCGTAACTTGCTGTGATGGGTTATTAGACCACCAAGTGTGGGGTCGGCTCTGATTAATGTAACCATGGGTTATTATACTGAGTAAGACAAGTTGGCCCTGTTAGTTTATTGGGCAGGACAGGACAAGTATAAATAGAGATCGGGAGATCTCTATTTGATCATCTCATTACTCACTCTTACATCACTCGGAAAGTGGCGCACTAGTTGAGGAGGAGGAGTAGTTGCTAGTAGAAGACTATCTCTTGTATTTGGTTGTATCATTGCTCCTTCTATCTCTGAGGAAGTTGTGGGGTTTTTCACCTTTATGGTTTTCCCCAGTGAAACTCTGTGTCCATTGTCTTATGTGATTGCTTGATATGCTTGATACATGCTTGATATGCTGTACATGTTATTCTCTCAGTAAAGATCCTAGAGTATGTTGAATTAATGCTCAAAATCTAACAGCAAAAACGCCCAAGTGAAGTCACCCTCCTGTAGACGAGACAAAAGTTTCCAAAAAAGATAGATCTTACCACAAATACCCAAATGCTAGGATGCAATAGACTTTCCAATCACCATCCAAGAACACTAGATGCAAAGGAGACCACAAGAATTTCCACAAGAAAGTTTTTCTATATCAAGATTCCAAGAGCCAAAGACCCTTTACAATGAGAAGCTCTCCCCTTTAAATAGGATGGAGAGAGACCATAACCTTAACCACTTTTTGAATGAGTGGCTAAGATTAAAAGATCTAAAGATCTAATCAATGGTTGAGATGAGCTCAACAATACAATACATGGATCACTAATAAAATAATACAATATGTGGACAAACTCACCCTAGAAGAGGGGATCCCACCAAATCATGATGATAAAATATAAAAGATAGCTCATGGTGGGTCCAAGGGGTAATTTCTAACACCCTTGGTCAATCTCCATGGCACAATATCCAAGAATAAAAGATCTAGACACCAAATCGTGCCTCTCTGGGAAAGTCGTGAGCCTTAGGAGGCTCCATAAATCATCAAAAAATGCCATAAGTGATGGATGTGGGTCCCGATGAAGCTAAAACTACTGGAGAAGGTGTGGAAGACATCCCACTCATCATCACTGATCATACCATGCCATAACCTTGCCTCAGTAGCCCAAATCGAATTCCTCTGTAGCCATTTTTACCATTTTAGACTGCCTTGGGAAGTGTGAAACTACCCAAACTGCCACTTGGAGTGCCTGGCTCCAAAAATAAAAATCACCAAACTGTCTGGGAGGGGGGTAATATGGTAATAACAAGTGGTTGGACCACCCGCTCCAAAAATAGCGCTCTAGGTGAACCAATCATACCTCTGCTCTACTCTGTCAGGGCTTCCGACAAGCCAAAACTACACTAGGATAGCCAACTGAGGCTCAATCATCGCTGTAACTGCCCGGAATTGAAAACAGACTGTCTCATTGGACTCAGAAGGTCCAAATCCATCTAAGATGTGTACTCATATACCATATAAACCTCTACATGGTCCAAAATAAATACTCATCATATCCGGCAGACCAAATAATAATAATCTGTAAAAGTGTTGAAAAGCACAAATCATCATCATAAGCTCGAAATCACTGCATAAGCCCACCATGGTGACCTGTACCAGATGATGTATCATCTATCTGTAACATCTGAGGTCTGCCACCTCATGTCCTGTGGTTGACTTTTCGTCAAACTGAGGTTTGACCAAGTCAACATGACCAAAATATGACTCAAACTGTCATGAAGCTGCTGCAAGGTGTCAAAGGTTAAAACATGCTTTACAATCCATTCACATAGCAATTATAACAAGTAGCAATCATTATTGGTGATCTAAATCCAAATATAATATGCCATTAATTATTATTTATTACTCAGACAAGACTTTCAAGGTCATACTGACTTCATAGTTGTGATCAGTTTGCTAGTGAAGGGTGAAGGCTAAAAATAACATGGCCAGGTTAAAGGATGACTTACTGACTTAACATTGTGACACTTTGGAAATGGAAAAGGGAATACACACCATAGCATATAGTGGACAAGCAACAACACAGGGAATGGCGGTGTCTCACAAATGGGTAAGTTGTTCAAAGAGTGTTTATTCACCTTACATTGATGCACACAATCCATAATACAAATGAGACCAACAATCTTTTTGATATAGAGTTTAAGTTCCATTGCTTTTTGGGCCTATAGTTTCCATAGCCTTTGATCTATGTGTGTTTATAAACACATTGCATAGATTTACATTTAATTTAGGCTTTTTTGTTGCAGGTGTTTTTTTAAGGCACTTGTTTACCTGAGCACTTCTAGGTGTGTCATAGACATCTTGTTTACCTAGGTATTTACATTTCACAATAGATATAGCATTTGATATTTTTATAGCCATTTTCATTTGGCTTTCTTTTCATACAAGATATAACGTTTCATTTCCATATTTTGTATTCATGGCAGCACTAAAAGTTTCAGGTTTAGCCAACAACATCTTTAGTGACTAGGGGGAATTCACAAGGAACACCAACTCACCGTAGGGAAGTTTTGTCACCAACTCAGAGCCGAGACACAATAAACAAGGAAGCTTATCCAATATAGAGGCTACAGTGGGGGAAGGTCCTCCATGCCACTAGTCAAGTAGTAAGTCAGGGTAATGAACAAACTGGGTAAGTCATGGATGGATGAAGATAGTGAATAATGAAACCAACACTAGCAAGCCAAAATATGGTGGGAATGATCACCTCTATTCTCCCTAGGGAGGGTAAAACCAATGAGTATAGGCCAAGAACTTCTAAGTCTAAGTAGGGATATATATATATATATATATATATATATATATATATATATATTTCAACCAGGTCCACATATCTATATGATCGCCAGATCATGATACTAAATGCTAAGACATGCTAAGAAAATGGAAATAAAAACAACATAACCACAACACCACAATATACCGGCTGAGTCATATACTTGAATGCTCATCATCTGAACCATCATCTGACCTCTGAAATTGCTGCTGTAACTTTGGGCACTACTGACTGTGTTGTACAAATGGCTAAATAGTTACATCGGTCATCTCTTTGAGTGTCCTGAGACTCAGTCATGGCATGGGGAATAAAACTGCAGTCAAAAATCTGATAGTGATCCATAATAGATGCTCATCTCAGCATCTCAATGTAAGGGAACAAGCTGAATAGTGTACTGGAATCGGAAAAATAATGTATGGTAGCGCGGCTACTATATGTGTGATAACAGAGCCAACCCTTTTTCATGCTGGATGTAGGCCTAGCCTCCATGTAGGTCTTCATCATCTCTGTGAGCAATCCATCAAGTAGGTACATCTCAGGACTTATTATATGCCTCTGCAAAACCTGCAAGATCTCCCAGGACTGATTATATGCCACTGCAAAACTTGAAGGAGCATCCCAGGACTGATTATATGCCTCTACAAAACCTGTGTACCCTACTGTCACCTCATCATCTTCAGATCATCTCATTATCACACGGAGCACAACCCAGATTCACATTACACATCACTTACATCCACCGGCATGGGAGGATCAACCTACCACCATCCGGGAAAGGCTCAGCAATTACATCAACGACCATGGGAGGACCAACCTACCACCATGTCGGAAAAGCTCGACAATTACATCAACGACCATGGGAGGACTAACCTACCACCATGTCGGAAAAGCCCATGTGCATTTGCGTCTTCCAGACTCATCACTTCCCCTTGGAAGGAACCTCGATCTGAAGTACACCAAGCTTCTCTCTGAAGTATTGAAACTTCACTCTAGCTAGCGGCTTGGTCAACATATCGACTATCTGCTCGTCTGTCGTAACATACTGGAGCTTCACTGCTCCTCTCTGCACCATATCCCTGATATAGTGATACTTGATCTTGATGTGCTTCGACTTGTCATGGAACACTGGGTTCTCAGACAACTTCACACAACTCTGGTTGTCGCAATATATACAAGTAGCATCCAACTGGAGATAAAATAAATGAGACAGTAGCTTCCTCAACCATACTACCTCACAACTAACCGAACAAGCTGCGACATACTCTGCTTCGGCTGTATTCAGTGCCACGCAAGACTGCTTCCTGCTAAACCAAGAGATCACGCTTGATCCCATACTGAAGCAGCATCCCGAAGTGCTCTTCCTATCAATGGCACTGTTTGCCCAATCTGAATCAACATAACCCTCCAGGTTAATTTTCTGATTCGTATCATACTTGAGCCCAAAATCAACCGTACCCTTCAGGTACCTTAGAATATGCTTTGCAGCAATCAAGTGAACATGTCTCGGATCCGTCAGGAACTGGCTCAATGTGTTCACAGCAATGCAGATATCTGGTCTCGTATTCGTCAAGTACATCAAAGATCCAATCATCCGACGATACATCGTGGCATCAACCGACTCTGATGAAGCATCACTCAATAGCTTCAGGTTTGATGCCATAGGTGTGGCCATGGCCTTGTAGTCCATCATCCCGAACCTCTTCAGGATCTCTACTGCATACTTCCCTTGTCCAAGGAAGATTCCATCCGCACTCTGCCACACCTCCATGCCTAGAAAATAGTGCATCATACCCAAGTCCTTCATCTCGAACTCAGCAACAAGCTTCCTCTTCGTGTCAGCAATCAACCCATCCGCACCTGTCACAAATAGGTCATCTACATAAAGTAGAAGTATCACTGGGTTTCCTTCCTCAACCTTGTAGTAAAGGTTGGTATCCGATTTACTCTTGGTAAAGCCCAAACTAGTCAGGAAGCTGTCTATCCTGCCGTACCACGTCTTGGGTGCCTGTTTCAATCCATACAAGGATTTCTTCAATTTGCACATATGAGTGTCCCTGTCTTGTGTCTCAAATCCGAGTGGTTACTCCACATACACTTCCTCCTCTACTACACCATTCAAGAATGCTGTCTTGACATACATCTGGTGTACCTTCTACTTCATCACTGCAGCCAGAGCAAGTACTGATCTGATGGAAGTGTATCTGGCTACAGGTGCAAATGTCTCTTCATAATCTATCCCTTCCTTTTGGGAGAAGCCACGTGCCACAAACTTCGCCTTGTGTTTCTCTATGCTGCCATTTGCAGCATGCTTGATCTTGTAGATCCACTTGGAAGTCACAACAGACTTCCCTACTGGTCTTGGGACCACATCCCAGACATCATTCTTCATGATCGACTGGTACTCCTTGATCATGGCATCCTTCCATTCTTTCTTCTCAGCTGCTTCCTCATAGTTGGAAGGTTTTTTGTCAATGATGTCACACAACAAGGCTACATAACTGGAGAATGGTCTTGGTCTCTTGCTTTCTCTATGCATTCCCTCTGGAGCACCATATCTCTGTGCATCTTGAATCGCTTCTCGTACCCATGCTGGTTTCCTCTTGTGAGAGTTCTTCTCATGTGGTGGATCTACAGGTTCCTGTGGGTCTTCCATCTCGCATTCTCCACAGTATTCTGGATTTACTTCATTCATTGTTGTATCTCGATTCCTGGGTGCTTCTGGTTCTTCAATGTCTTCAACAGGTATCTTCCTGGATCTGTGATATGCTGAGTCTTCGTCGAATGTTACATCTCTGCCGATGTCGATCTTCTTGAACCTAGGAAAATATATTTTGTAAGCCTTCGAGCTTTCACTATATCCCACGAATATACCCTTCTTTCCTGAAGGATCTAACTTCATCCTCTTCTCTTTTGGAATATGTATGTACACTGGGCAACCAAATATTCTGAGATGGCTGACTTTTGGTTTCTTGTCGGAGAGCTTTTTCTGGTGTCTTCTTGTCAAGTACTCTATGTGGAGTACGATTTTGTACATACACAGCTGTCCTAGTAGCTTCTGCCCATAGATGCATAGAAAGATCCTGGTCATGATGCATTGCCCTTGCTGCTTCCATAATTATTCTATTCTTCCTTTCTACAACTCCATTTTATTGTGGATTATATGGAGTGGTCAACTCCCTCTTGATCCTTGAATCTCTGCATAATTTCTTGAAATCTTCTGATGTGAACTCTCCGCCATTGTCTGACCGAAAAGTCTTGATTTTCTTCTCTGTGTGGTTCTCGATCAAGGCTTGGAATTCCTTGAACTTAGTGAATATTTCATCCTTGCTCTTCAAGAAATATATCCATGTCTTCCTAGAAAAAATCATCAATAAAAGAAACATAATATACATACCCACTCAATGAACTGGATGACATCGGACCGCATACATCAGAGTGGATGATTTCCAAGATTCCTTTTTCCTTGCTCTCGCTACTTGGAAATGTCTTCTTTGTATTCTTTCCCTTCGCACAACCTTTGCAAACGCCTTCATGCTTTGCTTGGATTTTTGGAAGACCTTCAACAACTTTGCTTGCAAGAGGTAGTGCTCCATAGTGCACATGTGCAAGCCTTCTATGCCAAAGTTCACTTGGCTCTACTGAGTCATGGACCAAGGCTTGTTCTGGTTGGCCCTTCAGTTTATATAACCCTCCCTCTTGCTCTCCAATCACTACTGCAATATCTATGGTATTTCCCTTTGGCCACATAAGAACTTGGCCATCTATAAATGCAACCCTTATACCTTTTGCATCCAATGCAGATATGGAGAGAAGGTTCTTCTTTAGTCCTGGTACAAACATGACATCTTTCATCTTCATAGACTTCCCAGAGTCTAGTTTATAAGAGGCTTCACCACTTCCTTTTATAGGATACTAGTAGTCATCCCCAAGTTTCACTTTGTGGGGTGACTCATGTTCAGATAAGTTCATAAAGGATTCCTTGAATCCTGTCATATCCTTGTAAGCCCCACTATCTATAAGCCAATCATTGCTTCCATGTGCAATAGTTCCTGTGAGGGCAGAGATCAAAACATACTCTTCATCGCTTGAAGAATCTTCACTTTCTTCTCTGGCTCTCTTCCTAGGAGGTTCATCATCCTCTGCAGTGTGAGCATGATGTCTTCTCTTGTTGTTCTTCTTCTTGTAAGAGCCACCTTTATTTCTAAGACAATCCCTGGAGAAGTGTCCCTTCTCATCACATGTATAGCATCGAATGGTGGATACATCTCTTCGGGATCTAAAGTTACCCCTCTGATTCTGGTGGTGGTGTTTTTCTTTTTTACTGTGGTGGTGCACCCTCTTGTTATCATTTCTCTTGGAGTGTGCTGTGAGAGCTTGGTCTTAATTACCCATCTTCTCTTCTCAAGCTATGAGTCGAGCTTCTTCCTGTGAGCATTCCTCCCACAACCAACTGAATGTGATAAGCTTCTTCCTAGCACAAATTCCTTGAATGAAGGAATCCCATGACCTAGGGAGACCATTCAAGGTGGTCATCACTATTTCTCCGTTCCCTATATTTTCTTCCACAGCTTCTAGTTGTTCCTTGATTTGAGAAACCCTTATGAAGTAAGACTGGATATGAAGTAAGACTGGATGGTTTCTACATTTTGTATCTTCATATTCTTCAACTGGTTCCGCAAAGTCATTTTCCGATTTATATTCTTTCCTTCAAATAGCTTGGTCAAGGAATCAAACATCTCCTTGGGTGTCTTTAGAGATGACACGTGGTATGAGATGGTCTTTGATAGAATCTGCAATAATCCTCTTGACCTTAACCAAGTTCTTCTTATGTAGGGCCTTAGCCTCATCTCCCTCTGGAACTGGAACCTCTTCACTTATGTAGGTGTTCAATTCATTCTCTTCTACGATTAACCCAATCCTATGTAGATTTTCTGGGTTTTACTGCTTGCTGGTTTATGTTAACATTTCAGTGTTTTTCACTAGCAGCCGGTTTTGCATAGGCTAAAAGTTACTTATGAAAATTTCTATAACATTTAAACACGCTGTAAAACACACTAACAGATTGAAAATAAATATTTAAACCTGCACACCATCAAAGATAGAGACTCTAGAATTTTTCGGCAATTGTGCCCTGGAAAAACCTCCACGGGGAAAACCAGTAAGAGAGAGAGAGATCTTTATTTCTTTAGTAAATATTTCAGTACAACTATTACAGTGAAATTTTTTACTTATCTGACCAACCCAGAGTGCTGCCTCAATTTCTGTGCTTCACTGTGTCTCGATTTCTGTACCTCACTGTCTCGATTTCTTTGCCAGCTCTTTCTCGATTTATGTGCATTAATATCACCTTGAAAATAATGCCAAACCTCTCAAAAATTGTGCAGCAGAAAAACCTTGAAAACTGTTCAGAAAAACAGACCATACGGATTGTACGGATTCTAGAAACTTGTGCCAAATCTTTCTCGGGATTTGTGCCCAGATTTTTGTGCAGAAATAAATACTTCACTCCTTGGGAAATGTGCCTTACTAACTCCTCGAAATTCGTGCCAACAGACTGCTGCAATAAATACCTCGATTTTTGTGCTGTACGACCAGCGTTAAATGGTGCTGTACACTACCTTGATTTCTGTGCTTAGCTTCTGTTGCCTCGGGATGTGTGCGCACTGAAGAAATACAAGCTGTTAAGAATCCGTACGGTGCAATAAATGCCCAGCAAAAATGCCTTGGAAATCGTGCCAGCTGAAACCTGCATTAATGGCTCCTTGGAATTCGTGCCCTAGTCTCTTGCTCTCTCTCTAGCTCTTCCTTTTCTCAAGAATGAAGCAAAATGCCTCCCTCATGCCTTTTTGATCTAACCCTAAGTGAGTTCTAATCCAACGGTGAAGAAAGATCTAATCCGATGGTTGAGATTCAATGAGAGTGAAAATACCTTTTATTTAAATCACTTAAATGAAATTCACTCACCCACTTAAATTAAATCAAAAAGTGACTTTAACTTTATAAAGTCTCATTAAGTGAAATTAATGTGAGGGTCACCTTTTTCCCCCTTCTAAGTGACATTAGGCAAATGTCACTTGGGGAACACTTTCCTAGGTACAAAACTAACATCCTATACTTTCATGCTTGGAAGTTATCAGCCCCTTCAAGCTTATCCTCAAGCTTGGTGTGGTGAGACATCTTTAATGAGAAACTCAAATGGAAATAGAAAAGCTTTTAGGTCTTACCACTTGATTGCTAAAACTGGATTTGGAGTTGGCTAGGGTTTGTCAGAGAAACCCTAAAAATTCAAACTTGGAATTTCAAACTTTTGTTTGGATAGAAAGATGTATTTGATTCAGGTGAGCAAGCTGGTATGCTTGGATTTTGAAAATTCCAAAAATTAACTCCTCAAAGTGACTTGCGAATTTCGGGTCTGCAATTTTTGATTTCTGGTTTTTCTGGTCCAAAAGTCAAAGTAGGGTTTGACTTATCCTGGGGTTCTACCCAACCAAAAAGTTCGATCTTGGTCTCTAAATTTCGATTTTGATGAGGAGAACCATCCTGTGCTGAGAGCACTCCAAAGTTCCACTTCTGTCAAAAGCCCTAATTTCCCGTAGCAGTGACAAGCCAAAAAATGAAAATGCTCAGAATCCAATTCTGCTTCGACAGAAAGATGTGCCTTCCTTAGGCGAGTTAGCCTAGCCTCCTTTTGCTTATGATTTGTGGAGAGAAACCCAAAAATTAAGAAGCCCTAGCTTCCGCAGCTGCACAATGTCTTCTTCTCAGGTTAGCTCTGATACCATGTTAGATTTTCAACATTTAATTCAATATGATCTAGGATCTTATCTGAGAGAATGATATGCACATCAAATCAAACACAAGTGACAAGAGACACAAAGAGTTTCATTGGGGAAACCATAAAGGAGAAAACCCCGCAACTTCCTCAGAGATAGAATGAGCAATAATACAAAATCCCAAAAGATAGAAATGGTCTCCAACAACTTCTCTCTTCTTCACTTGTGCTAACTCCTCCTCTCTCTCACTAATGCGCAATGAGTGAGTGAGTGAATGTGAAAATAGAGAGGATGCTCCTCTCTATTTATACTTTACCTTCACTTGACTTTTACCCTAACTGGGCCAACTTTTCCTAGGAGAGTCTAATAACCCCTTACAACTTAACTCAGGGCCGACCCCTCTAGGGGAGTCTAATAACCCTATCAAATACAATAATAACTTTCCCGATCGAAGGAATAAAACCTCTCCGTCGGAAGTACAATAACATATGAATACAATATAAAATATACAAGTGAATATCATCCGAAGTTACAAATACATTAACAATTTGTACATGAACTTGAGTCTTATAGTTTGGATTTTACCCATCATTGGGTTTATGTTAGAATATCAATATAGAAATCAAGAAGATCAAGAAGGTTGCAACATGGCGGAAAAGGCTCGCTTAGAGCTTTTCAATTAATATGTATAAAAGATTACATATATAGTACACATTTGGTAACCACCTAACAATTGCATCATAACTAGATGTGTGTTAGGGTGTGTTTAGGACTTAGATTAGTGTTTTTCTAACAATCCCCCCCTTAATCATAAGTCCATACAAGTCTTCAACCTAAAACTCATCGTAAAACTTCATGAGTTTCGATGAAGATCTACCTTAAAAACCACCACAAAAAACGCCTAACAAACAATGTGTCAAGCAAAATGTTGAGAGCTAAAATCAGGAAGTGAACAGCTGATAAATGTTGAACATTTCTTACTTGACAATTTGATTATTCACCAAGTAATTTAGCTAGAAGCTGGTATCTTCTGCTAATGAAAGGGTGCTCTATGAAAAGAGTGGTTTCAGGCTGACCAAACCAATCTGGAACTTGGCTCTAAGGCTCAGTGGTTCTTGGAATATTCTAAAGACTAGCAAAAGTTGTAATTCTTCTACTAAATTGATGGTTTTGGATGACCACTAACCGAGGTCTAGCAAAAGCTGAAAATCTTCTACTAAATGGATGGTTTTTGGTTGACCATAAACCAAAAAGGTGGTTTTAGGATGACCACAAACCAAATCTGGAACTTGGCTTTGACTCTGGTTTTGGCTCAGCTGTTCTCTCTGGAACTTGGCTTTGACTCCAGTTCTGGCACAACGGTTCTTGCTTGCTTGTTTTTGACTGGAAATCATTCCCCCTGTCAGGAACACGATGAGAAGGAAGAAAAATTTCTTCGGTGTGATGGCAAAATGCATGGTTGTGCCTCCAATGGAAAAATATATAAAAGAGGTAGGTTTGAGTGTCAGAACTAGACACAATACCTATCCAAACATCTCACAGTGGTTTTGAGTGTCAAACCTAGATATAGAATACCATGATCTAAACTATGAATTATTGGAAACACATCAAGTCTTTTTAGTGCTGAGACCTACAAGGGCTTCTTGCAACTCTGCCCTTTGACAGTAAGACTCAATCTCAAAAATTAAAGGTGTCAGTTTCTACCAAGAATGCACCCAATACAATTCAACTTGATTGTTATTTAACATTTCCATAAATGACCATTGTAAGTGTCAAATGACCACATATAACTCCAAAAAAACAACTGATGACCCCTTTACAATATTAATTCGAAAAATAAATAATCATCTTCCAAATGGTTTAAAATATTCCTTATTCATATATAGTATAAAGTAATGGAAAAATGGCTTATACCTCCTTCAATCAGACCTCCTTATAAGCCTTTTCCTCCTTT
Organism: Larix kaempferi; assembly: GCA_027924585.1. NCBI lineage: Eukaryota > Viridiplantae > Streptophyta > Pinopsida > Pinales > Pinaceae > Larix > Larix kaempferi. The sequence continues at coordinate 26,915,822 of BSBM01000177.1, forward strand.
TAAGAAATGACAATTTACACTTTTTAAAATATTACCCAACCAAACCTTCACATTTCCATTTCCATGTCTATTTGTTTTACTCTCTTTATTATAAAGAAAACATATTTCAAATGTGAAATTATCATCCACTTAAATTAAAATATATGCTTAGAATAAAATGATTGTCTTATGTTCAAGCAAGCATACCTCATCAAATGAAACCAACGTGTATGTATCGTGTATCGCCTCGGTCTCTTTACGACAAAGTCTACCATGTGTCATAAATCTCTCAAGATTATGTTGGCACGGTCCAAATGTTCATGGTTAACGCATCACTTTGTTGTTTTGCATTAAGTGCAGCTGATATGGGCGGTGCTTGTCTCACACACCAAATATAATTGTCTCATGTATGTAAACTATCACCACGTGTATTCTTTGACTGCAACAATTGGATGGTTGGAATGGTGGGTGTGCTAATAGCAACAGTGAAGGATGTGCTGATTGTATATGCAACGATTTTTTGAACATCTTCTAATTGATCAATTGGTTTCATTTTCTTCAACTCTGGCAAAGTCACCTCAAGAGTCTTACATCTATAATGGCATTGTAGTAAATTTAATGCCCAACAACAAGTATTCCTTATATCATAATACTCGAACTAGTCACTGTATTTCGCAAAGTTTGTGATTAGTAATGCTCTTGTCGTTTTTCAGCAACGGTGGAGGAATGTGCCTTGCACATTATTTCACAATTGGTTGTGAATGTGATGCTTCTTTTGGTGTTGATTTTGCAAAACTGGGCATGGTAAGATCAGGTGGAGATGGCAGTCGCATGACTCTCAGAAGCAACGTGGGGATAATCTGTGTAGGAATAGAAACCCTTCAGCTACGGATGCCTTTTGCCTGGCATTTGATAGATCTTACTAGAGGGTGGAGGCAGGAGTCATGAAGGAAATCTAAACTTCAATTTGTTTGTTGTTTTCTTTGCAGAGAAGGGAGAGTAACTATTGTTGCGGTATCGTCTACGGTTCGAGCTAAAATCTTCCTTTAAATTCGTGTGTCTCCTTCACGTGGATTTATTCATGCCTTCAGTTTGTTCACAAACGTTCCTTACACAAAACCACTTCACGTGGGCAAATTCTTTCACATGCTAGTCTCCCTTCATTCCTCACGCGATATCTGTCTTTTCCTTTTCTGCATGATTTTGCTTCGGTAAACATTGCTTGCAATGAGTCTGGAATCTTCTACGACGGCTCCTCCAAATGGTAGACTAGTCCAAACAGCTCACGCGCCCTCTTCAATGGATCTGCAGATCCTCTTTTCCCTGGTATTCATTGGAATTTCTTGAGCACACAAAGCAGGAAATATGCCTCAAATCATGAGATATATTGCTCCTAGGTCGAGACGATGATTTGCTGTGGATATTTGGCGGAGTAGCAGAAACCCCACACCTCTTGCAACAGATGTCTTAATCTTTGATTGACGACCTGAGAGAGATGGCCACATAATCCATGTCCATGCCTCAAACAATCAGAGTTAGATAACCTTGTGGCTCCGATACCATTGTTAGAATATCAGTGTAAAAATCGAGAAGATCAAGAAGGCTGCACCATGGCGGAAAAGGCTCGCTTAAAGCTTTTCAATTAATATGTATAAAAAATTACATATATAGTACACATTTGGTAACCACCTAACAACCGCATCATAACTAGATGTGTGTTATGGTGTGTTTAGGAGTTAGATTAGGGTTATTCTAACAGTTTACTCCCTCTTTCGATGTCTATGATGCCTATTTTGTTCACATTATTTTAGCATCTTAGGGTTTAACTACTTTTGAGTCCTTAGAGTTCTTCTACTCAGTTCTTTTCTATTCTGCTGGATGTAGTTTCAAGTCCCACTTACTTACTTTGGTCATTCATGGACATTAATATAATTTCTTTATTGCATTCGCGTTTTCAATTCCTCTAATTCTTGGACTAACTTTAGTGGGGGCTCTCCCAATGATTTATCCTTCCAAAAGTATGTTTTCTTTTCATCCGTTGGATTTATGGATAAATTATTTTGAATAATGATTTAGGATGAACAATCTTTCAACTAGTTCCCACTTCATGGTAGTTGAGCTTTTTTGGTGAAAGGGGAAAGAGGACACGGCCTAATCTTGTCCGATGTCTCCATAACAATTAAGAATGATAGCTTGCTTCCACTAGTTCATGGGGCGATTAATAAGCTTCCAAGGAGCCTTGTCCCTTGTTACCCCTCATATTGTATGAGGATCATACATGTGATTTTCATCACATCACTTGTGAAAATTTTCACAAGGATCGAGCTTGCAGTTTTTATGGTTAGATAGTTGGATGAGCGGGGGTACACTTGTGTTCTCGACGTATCACACATGTGATTTTCATCACATCACTTGTGAAAATTTTCACAAGGATCGAGCTTGTAGTTTTTATGGTTAAACAATTGGATGGGCAGGGAGGTACACTTGTGTTCTTGACTCAGAGATGATGCTTCTTCATGGTTGAGTGGTGGCCATGGTGTTTAGCTAGGAGTTTTGGTGTGTTTTTATATCTTCATAGTGATTATTGGTGAAATATCACGTGCCTAACAAGTAAAACAATGCTCATAAGATGATGCACTCCTTCTAAATGATGATTAAAGGAATACTTGACTAAGGTAATAAGGCAATTAATTAGCACTTAAGTATTTTATGGGATGGGAACCCATCAATTGAGGGTCTTCCTAAGTTTTTAAGTGTTAATAGTTGTACTTTTTAAGTGATGGATGAATTAAAGTGTCTAACTTTGGGGTTTTTAAGGTTTTAGTGTGATTAATTAAAGTCAACAAAGAAATAAAATTAATCACAGTAATTATCCAAAGTACCTAAGGTTTGCACCAATGTCATCAGAACTAGACAGGTGGACCCCAAAAACAGGAAATTGGATCGAGATTGGAAAAAAACAACCAGTCGACCAAAAATTACATAAAATATCAAATTTTGATTAAAAATATATTCATGTACATCCATGTGAATTCAAACCATTAGACAAAAATATGCAAAACTTTATCATGTATATATTAAGTAAGGTTGTATATAACTAAAATAGCACCTGGTGTAGTCCATATCTAAACCAAAATACATAAACAAAGAGGCTCTAAATGGCCTATAGAGTCCAAAAAACATCATGGTACAACAAACAACTACATATCATCAAAATCATTGCCTATATTGGGATCCTATTCGTTAGTAACACCATCCAATTTTGATGAAATTTCGTAATCCAAGTGTTAAAATAAGGTAGAAAAAGCTTGCCATGCCTAATAAGTGATTTTGCTTGAGTGAAGTATACATTTTTATGAAGGTGATGATAGAGGAGTTCAACAATCAACACCACCAATATTGCGGTACATAGAGGGGTTGATGCTCTTGATTAAATGCCAATCCCATATGCTCATATGCTAGAATCCAGTGGAAACATTGCTGACATTCTCGTTATCTTTCCTATCTTTTTAAGTTAAGAATTTAATATTACTAGTTATTACTAGGGGTCTAGGGTTAGTTTTAGGGTTTTTGTTTTACCTTTTTAATTTCCATGGTCAACATTATGGTATCATGTGCGGTGTATAGACTTGTACGAAACTATCTAAGTTACTAGGATTTGGATCTATATCTATCAAGTTTTTGAAAACCCGAGATCCAAATACAAATAATATAAAAATATTTTTATAAAATTTTAAAAATAAAGCCTCAATAAAATTTAAAAATATATATATTTTAATTATATAATTATATTTTTAATTATATAAGTATTATTTAATAATACTTAATGTTTATAAATAATAATTAATTTAATTCATAGTTATAAAGTTACTATTATATTATAATTCCAATATTTTATGATATAATTATTCATATGGCTTGCTATTCTTACTTATATATAAAAGTTAATTGATATTGATTATAAAAACCACTTTATATCAACAACCTAAATCGTATAAAAATACCACCTTACTTTTGCTTCATAAAAGTGGGTTATAGCCTTACATATCATCCTTTCGGTCGTGGGTTCAAGGTCGGTTGCATCTTGTTTTAAAACTATTCATTTGGAGAACACGGAACACATTCATAAATTTAATGAGGACACGGAAACGATATACATACATATCAATGTTGCCTAAATCTTTTATTGATCTCGAAGTCTACTTACACGGTGCTTTTAGTGAGTTGACTTTTTTGTGTGTTCGAGGCCACTTTGAGGAGCATACACAATTTAAATCAACTCCTAAATTAATATATGTCCGTGTGTTTGATCATGACAACGCTAGCTTTTTCTGGAGAGCTTTTAACACCAAGCAGTCGAGCCCAACCTGTTACCACGCTATGGATTCCGCTAGATTATTCATGGGTTTTACAACCGACATTGAAATCCACGGGATCCAAAAGCCATGGAACAGTCGAATATTGAAATAAACGTTTACAGTTTTAATTAAAGTGAGTACTAGGCGGATCCTACGTGAATCCGGATCCGTATCTGTACCAGATACGGGGATCGTGGATCCATCATCCAGGGTGGACGGATCCGGTAACACAGGAAACTGTCCAATTCAGGTATTTAAGGCCGGTTCTGTACATGGAACCAACCATTTTCAGTTCAGGTTCGTGATTTGGAGCGGTTAGGCTTATAAACCTGTTGAATCGACTAGTTTTGGCAAAATTTGTTTGGTTCTGATAACACTGGTTTGCACTTAGGATTAATTTAAAAATCACTTAAAGAGAAAGATGCATATTAATTGAAGAGGGGCTCTTAGATGGAACACCTTGTGGCTCTTATATACAGAACTATGCAGAGTGCCTCTCGAGCTAAAAAGCTAACATATGGAAATATAGAGTCATGCTCATTCTTGAAGAACATGACCTAGAAGGCTTCATAAAGGAAGAACTTACAGAACCAGAGGGAGATGAAGCCAAAGCAAGGCATAAGAAGAATATGGTTAAGGCAAAGAGGATCATAGCTGATTCTATAAAAGATCACTTGATCCTTCAAGTGTCTTCAAAGAAGACTCCAAAAGAAATGTTCGATGCCTTGACTAACCTATTTGAAGGGAAGAACATTAATAAGAAGATGACCTTGAGAAATCAACTCAAGGGAGTGAAGATCTTGAAGTCTGAGTCCATGCACTCATACTTCTCCAGAGTGTCCCAGATAAAAGAACAATTAGAAGCTATTGGAGACATGGTAGAAGATGCTGAAGTTGTGATGAGTGATGACCACTCTGAATGGTCTCCCCAGAGATTGGGAACCATATGTTCGTGGCATATGTGCTAGAAAGAAACTGATCCAGTTCAGACAGCTATGGGAAGAGTGTGTGCAAGAAGAAGAGCCCTTGTGAGCTATGGCATAAAAGACTAGCTCATATACACTACAAAGCCTTACCAATAGTAAGCTAAGAAACCGGATTTGTAAGAAACCCCCCCCCGTGTCCCGAATCAGTCGAATCGGACACGATTCGATATGAATTTGTGTCCGATTCGACTTTACTTCGAATCCGAAATCGGGACACGCTTTAAAAATGAATCGGATACGAATTTATAGCGTGTCCCGACTGTCGGACACGAACCCGAAAAATAGGACACGTTTTTGGCGGAAAAAGGCGTCCGGGTTCACTTAAAAATAGAATTTTTCCTTTCTTTTTGTCATTTGCAAGGAAGCATTTGGTTGAGAGTGAGTTGTATGTGTAGGTGAAGGAGATTTGAAGGCTATCCATTGTTTCCAAGCGATTCCAAGTGCATTCCGGTGGATTTGTGGAGAGGATTGCAAGCTCAACCATCACACAAGAAAATGAATGTCTCAATTAGCTAGGGCAGGAGGTAGGGGGCAAAGGAGAGGGAGAAATGCACCATCTAGGGCCTCCCCTCCTATTCCACCAAGCACAAGCGGTTCTCCTCCTCCGTCAAGTGCTCCATCGGCTGCTAGTGGAGCTCATTCTATGGCTCCACTTAACCCTGTTTTAGCAAGACAACAAGCCCAAGAAAAAAAATACCCTTTGTGGAAGTATGTGGCAAGAAAAGATGGACCCGGGGCAAAGCTTGGTGGGGGAGGCAATGTTTCTTGGAGATGCAATTTTTGCAAGCATGAGTTCATGAGCACATATTTCCGGGTTAAGGGCCATTTGTTGGCCCTTCCTTCTTGTGGGATTTCTTCATGCAAAGCGGTGACTGTTCACCAAAGGAGGGATATGGAAAGAGAGGATCATGTTGGCTTAGGGAAGGTGGCAGCAGTAAGCAAGAAAAAAGAGGATGATCCTCTTCCATTCTTGAGGAAGTCCTCTAGCACCAAGCCTCCATTTCCACCTAGCATTCATGGGCGTGGGCGTGGGGATACTTATCAAACAAGAAAGAGGCAATCTACAGGTGGTCTAATGGATAGGATTTTTCAAAAAGAGGCGCGAGAAGAGGTAGACCTTACTATTGCATTTTTCTTCTACCTCAACTTCATCTCATTCAATGTTGCACGGTCACCATTGTATTTTGAGACGGTTAAAACTATCTTGGAACGAGCTCCAAATGGTTATGTGCCTCCTGGTTCAGAGAAGCTTAGAACCACATTGTTGGTTAAAGCAAAGAAGGAGGTAGATAAAATTCTTGAGCCAATTAGATCAACATGGCCCTCATCCGGTGTGAGTATTGTTTCTGATGGATGGACGGATCCCGCACGCCATCCACTCATCAATTTCATGGTATCTTCCCAAAATGGATCGGTATTCTTGAAAGCGGTGGATGCTCTTGGGGAATACAAGGATGCACAATTTATGGGTGATTTATTCATCAAAACCATTGAAGAAGTAGGTGTTGAGTCGTGTGTACAAATCATCACGGACAAGGCACCTGTTGCAAGGCTGCTAGCATGATTGTGGAAGCTAAATATCCACAGGTATGTTCATTTTGGACACTTTTCATTTCTAATTTGCTCATTGTTTGAATTTGGTCATTGCAATGTTAGTGTTGTAGAGTCATTGATACATGCTTTTATTGCTCTTACAGGTTTTTTGGACACCTTGCATTGTCCATTCCTTGAATTTAGCACTGAAAGCCATTGCTTCGGATGTGGCATGGATTGACAACCTTATTGAGGATGCATGCCATATCCGTAACTTTGTACAAAACCACACAAATGCCCTCACCATCTACAAGCAGTACACACAGCTTTCATTGCTGAAGATTGCAGATACTCGGTTTGCTTCCTCATTCATCATGCTCAAGAGGTTGAGGGAGGTCAAAACCACTCTTGGGTCCATGGTGATTTCAGAGTTTTGGGCTTTTTGGAGAAAGACGGATCAGGCTGCTTCACAAAAGGTGAAGGACTTGGTGTTAAATGATGGTTGGTGGGACACGGTGGATCTTACTATTAAGATCATGGAGCCAATCATTTCTTTGTTGCGGTTTGTAGACACGGACCAGCCCATCCTAGTAGAGGTTTATGAGGGGTGGGATTCCATGATTGAGTCCATGAGGTCCATTGTCACGGAGAATGAGTGTCCTGAGTATGGGACATCGACAGAGAACTTATGGACCATTATTCGAGATATTCTTATCTCCAAGTGGGATAAGAATTGCACACCTTTGCATTGCTTGGCCCACTCCTTGAACCCCAAGTTCTACACTCAGGAGTGGCTCACTGGTGGATCGGGGGCCTCACACAAAGTCCCTCCTCACATGGATGCAGAGATTGCAAATGGGAGGAAGATAGCACTTAGACGGCTATTTCAGGATAGAGACATGCTTGAAGAGGTGGAGGATGGCTTTGTAGATTTTTCCACTGGCACTGGGAGATTTGGAGGCTATGATGTGCTTAGAGATAGGGAGGGTAAGAAACCCTATGCTTGGTGGGCAACTCATGGGGCAACATCCCCTATTCTACAGAAGTTAGCCTTCAGGGTCATCTCTCAAGTTACATCATCCTCTTGTTGTGAGAGGAATTGGAGCACATATGGGAACTTGTACAGTGTGAAGAAGAGCAGGCTTGAGCAGTCCAGGGCAGAGTCGATGGTGTATGTGCACTCCAACCTTCGTCTTATTTACAGGAAGAGGGAGGAGTGGGTGAAGGGAAAGACAAAGATGTGGGATGTCTTTCCTGATGATATGGGTTTGGACAGCAGTATTGAGTTGGCATTAGAAAACATGGATCTTAATGATCCAGTGCTAGAGCCGGTCACTTTTGATGATAGTGATCGTATAGAGGGGTCATCCTCCACAGCAGCAGATTCAGATCGTCAGATGGGTAGAGAGGAGGAGGGGGAGGAGGATGAGGATGAGGATCAGGGCAGTGGCAGTGATGAGTATGTTGATTCAGGCATGGAGGAGGACTACTGACATATGGGATTCTCCCATCTTGATCCACCCCTTTTTGTATTTACTATTAGTCTATTTGGCATTTGCCAGTGCCCAGTGGCATTCCGACATATATGTATACATTTTGATTTTGATGACTTAATGAGAAATATGGTTTCGACATGCATCTATGTGTCTGATGTCTCATTGTGATTTGTGAATGACAAATGTGAAATGTGTTGTGATTCGTGAATCGTGATTTGTGAATGACAATGTGTAATCATAATCATTAAGGTGTTTAAGTTTTTATTCTAATTTCTATTGAATATTTGTAAATGTTCTAGTTTCTAAATATTTTTGGATCTATATGTCAATATTTTTAAAAAATATATATATGTATATAAAACGTGTCCTGATTCCGGGGGTCACCGTGTCCGTGTCGGACTCTCGTATTTTCATGTCCTACGTGTCTCGTGTCCCCGTGTCAGGTGACTTTGATAGTAAGTAAGGTGGTTACTGGACTACCAGAAATCCAGGTTGATCATGAAGGAGTATGCAAAGGATGTGCTCGAGTAAAGAGTACGAAGAATCCATTTCCAAGCAGCGACAACAAAGCGAAAGGTATTCTGGATATTATTCACTCAGATATTTGTGGACCTATGTCCACCACTTCACTAAGCAGGTATGTTTACTATGCTTCTTTTATTGATGATTACTCCCACAAAACATGGATTTATTTTCTGAAGAATAAGAATGAAGTATTTGAAAAGTTTAAAGAGTTCAAGGCTCTTGTAGAAAACCTCTGTGAAAAGAAGATAAAGATACTAAGGAAAGATAATGGAGGGGAATACACTTCAGGCGATTTCAAATATTTCTGTAAACAAGCAGGGATTAAGACGGAGCTTACTATTCCATATAATCGACAACAGAATGGTGTAGCTGAAAGGAAGAACATAACGATCATAAAAACAGTAAAGGCCATGATACATGATCAAGACTTATCCATGCATCTTTGGGCAGAAGCAGCTAGAACCGCAATATATGTACAGAACAAAATCTCTCACAGTGCTCTTGGCAACACGACCCCAAAAGAGATGTTTACCGGTATGAAGCCTGAAGTTAGTCATCTAAAGATATTTGGATGTCCTGTATTAATTCACATTCCAAAAGAGAAGAGATTGAAGTTGGAACCTTCAGGAAAGAAGGGAATATTTGTGGGCTATAGTGAGCAATCAAAGGCTTACCGTATCTATATCTGTGATTTAAAAATCGGTGAAATCGGTTTGTAAATCGGCCGATTCACCGATTCATTACTTGCCCGGTTCAAATCGGCCTCAAAACCGGTTTGGCCAACCGATTTAACCGATTCATTAGACAAATCGGCCGATTCAGCTAGAAAAACCGGTTTGACCGATTCACGTAAAAAATCGGACCGGTTCATTGCGTGTGGGCCCCGTCACCGCCGTGTGGGTTTTTATTCATTTTTTAATTTTTATAAGTGAAATTTTTAAACCTAAAACACTAAACCCGACCCCTATTGCTCCTATTGCACTTCAAGAAGCGCGTGAGTGAGACTGTGGGCGGCAGTGGCACCAGCAGCCTTGGAAGTTGGCCGTGGGAGAGTGAACTGGCACCAGCAGAGTGTGGCCGTGGGACTTCACAGTGCGGGTGAGGTGTGGCCGTGGGAGAGTGAACTGTGAGTGTGAAGTGCGGGTGAGGTGTGGCCGTGGGAGATTGATAGTGAGTGTGAAGTGTTGGTGAGGTGTGGACTTCACAAATAGATCGAGGTCGAGGTTTTGTTCTTTCAATACTATAATTACGTTGGTTGAATTTAATACATGCGCTGTTTTCTTACTAGGCCTTCTGCATATTTACTTTGAAATTGGAAAAAAAGGTTTGTATTTTTACAAACGCAATAGGTAATAAATGATGAGAAAAACATGCTGCCTCATATCATATATGCATTTTACCAACTCTAAAGTTTTAGGAAGGAAAATGAAAAATGAGTCTTTTATGTTTTAGATTGTGGATGGTTTGATTATTTTTGCTATTAATTCAGAAAATAAGATAGATTTGATCCTTTGTAGAATACTCTATTAGACAAGTGCTACATGCTAATATCTTTTGCTTAAAGGCCTGCATGTTTAAATTCAAAGAACCTTTTAATTCTTTCTGTTGCTGCCAGAAAGACTTGTAGAATACTAATGGGTGATAGACATAATAACCATGGGACTTTCTTAACACTAAAATCAAATTATGGATTTGCCAATAGTTGTAATATTAGTGGTCAGAGCTTAAGCTGGTCTTACATATCCGGATATCTTGAAATCAGTTGAACTTACCTTGTACTCAACGAGTCAACAGAGACAGATTTTGTTATCAACCTTACTTTCCTACATATGTATGTTGGATGACTGCTTGAAATTATTTGAGCTTGTTTAGAAGAAAGAGCAACTACCTTCCATTTAATTGGTATGGAAGCAGAATGACATTAATATTCCTTATCCAATTCATCCTTTGTAACTTCATCTCTGATCCAGGCTGGTCACCCTAAAATACGCATTTGAAAAATAGTGGAAGTTATTATTATATATTTCTTTTTATGGTGACTGAAAATAGGAATGGTTTCTTTAGATTAGATTTATGGTCTGTAATACTGTATTCATCATTATGGTTCAAGAATTCGTATCTTGGAGTTGGGTGTATTTTTACTTTGTTTGACAGTTGACTGTTTGGTCCCACCTTGGTGACTGTAAACCCTAATTTCTGGTTAGTTAAGCATTAATGATACTTCTAGAAACCTCTTACCACAGATAAAAAAAATTATAAAGAGAGACTTGCATCTTGTTTGTAACTTTGTGCATTTGTAACAGCAGAAAGGCATCATTAGCAGCATCCTGTAAGTTTGTAACAGCATCTATATGTCTGGGGGTATGAGGGCACTGCAGGAATGTCCAGTAACAGATTTTAATTTTAAGATTTTAATTTTTAATTTTAATTTTAAAATTTAAAATTTTAAAGTTTAATTTAATTTTAAATTTTTTTAAAAACAGAGAGCACATTTTAAAAAATTTCCTGAATGCGAGATAGAATTTTTAGAATCTCAAATAACAGAATTAATCCTGGATAGAATTAATTTAATCTTTTCTTGTTTTGTTTGGATTGCAGATCAGATTCTCAGAATCATGCCCCCAAAAGCAAAAGATCCTGCATGGATCCATGCAGATATTGTTCAGGGCGACATTTATTGTAAGTATTGCAAGAAGTTGATTAAGGGTGGGGGAATTTACAGGCTTAAACAACACTTGGCTGCCATCAAAGGCCAAGTTAAGGCATGTGAAGCCCCACTGGATGTTATTGGGCATATTAGAATTGAGATGCAAGATCAGTTCAAGAAGTTTGAAGAGGGAAAGGCTAAGCAAAGAGAGATAGAGGAAGAAGTAGGGAGGAAGAGGAGGCTTGTTGAAATGATGGGTGGGACCTATGCCCCTGGTTCAAATGAAGGCTCTTCATCTATCCCTTCAACCACTCCTAGGGATCCTTTCCAGTTTGTTCCGCCATCCAAGATTACAGAAGATAAGGGTAAAGCCAAAAAGAGGGTTAGCATTGATGACTATTTCACAACTCCCACCAATTCTGCCAGTGTGAATGCTTCTCATATGCAACATCCAACAGAAATTTAACCCACCTTAGATGAGCATTGGAAGAAGCAGTACACAGAAGTTGCCCATGAGTACATTGCAAGATGGTGGTATGATGCTGATCTCCCATTCAATGCTGCACGCTCTTCTTATTACCAACCTATGTGGGATTCAGTTGTAGCAGCTGGTAAGGGCTTCAAAGGCCCTAGTATGCATGACTTGAGGGGATCTCTTTTGCAAAAAGAGATTGTTTCCATAGAAGAATACCTGAAGGATTTCAAAGCTTCATGGGTAAATTCAGGATGCACTATCATGTCGGATGGATGGAAAGATAGGAGGGGGCGACACCTTATAAACTTTCTTGTATCTTGCCCACGGGGAACCATGTTTTTGAAATCATGTGATGCATCCGATCAGGTGAAAGATGCAAATATGTTATTTCATCTTTTGGATGAGATTGTTCAGGAGGTGGGGGCAAATAATGTTGTGCAGGTCATCACCGATAATGCCTCTAACTATGTTCTTGCTGGTAGGATGTTAGAGGAAAAACATAAAACCATATTCTGGACCCCATGTGCAGCACATTGCATAGACCTCATGCTTGAGGATGTATGCAAACAGGATTGGATCAAGTACACTGTGGATTGGGCCAAAAACATCACCAGGTACATCTACAACCATGGTTGGGTATTGAGCTTGTTGAGGAGACACACACAGGGCAAGGAGCTTGTTAGGCCCGCAGTTACTAGATTTGCAACTCACTTCCTCACGTTGCAATCTCTCCTTTCCCAAAAACATAACTTGGAGAAGATGTTTTCAAGTGATGAATGGAATTCATCTAGTTGGGCTCGCACCCAAGATGGAAGAGACACAAAGAGGAGAATTAAAAGCTCATCATTTTGGAAAAAAGCAGCAGAGGTTGTGGCAATTACTGAGCCACTTGTTAAGGTGTTGCGGTTGGTGGATGGGGAAAAATTGGCCATGGGATACATTTATGAAGCTATGGATCAGGCAAAGGAGCAAATAAGGCAGCATACAAAGATAGAGTATCCAAGTATGGGCCTATTTGGGAGATCATTGATAGGAGATGGAACAATCAACTCCATCGCCCTATACATGCAGCTGGGTATTTCCTGAACCCGATGTATCAATATAGAGATGACATTGATGCTGATCCGAGTGGGGAGATAGCGGATGGATTGTATACTTGCCTTGAGCGCATGGTCCCAAATGAGGTGACCCAATTGGAGATACATATGCAGATCACCTCTTTTAGAGAGGCCACAGGTCTCTTCGGCAAAAGTGTGGCTAAAAATGCAATAGAGAAGGGCCAACCAGGTAAACAATTCCATTGTTTTATTAAAATTTTAAATTATGTTGTTTAACTTTAAAGTTTAAAGTTTAAATTGTAAAATGTAAATACCTGGATTCTTAATTTCTTAGCCAAATTTACAATCTAATTTGTTGAATTCACTGCCTTGACCATTCGCGTTTGCAATTGCAGCACAATGGTGGAGGGCATTTGGTAATCATACAAAACAATTGCAAAAGTTTGCAATTCGGGTCCTGAGTGAAACCTGCAGCGCTTCTGGGTGTGAGCGCAATTGGTCTTTGTTTGAGCGGATTCACACGAAGAAGAGAAACCGTTTAGAGTAGAAACGGTTAAATGATCTAGTCTTCGTGCAGTACAACCTGCGACTCAGACGCAACCAGTTGATGAACAAAAGACCTGATACGGATCCCATTCTGTTAGATGATATAGATCCTACCTCAGATTGGGTAGAGGAGACCGCAGATGCAGAGTTTGGTGATGATCTGGATGTTGAGTTGGAGGACTTGCTGCAGACTCATATAGATTCAGATCCTCTATTGCCGATGCCATCAGTTCATACTGGTGTGGATCCCCATATTCCAGCCACAGCAGGCACTAGTGGACCAGGACCTCTTACTTATAGCCGCCGACGACGTAGGAGTAGGCATTCAGCCAGTACTACTACTGCAGTAGTAGATGATCGTGTTCCTGAGCCTGAGGAGCCTGAGATTGAGCCAGATGTTGATGCCTTTGCTAGTCCTTCAGCTTCGGGTTCTTTTGGTTCTAGTTCTACTTCTACACCTTGCCGTAGCAGTGCCAGTGGTGATGAGTTTGATCAGTTCGATTGATGTAGTTGACTATATATCATGCTATTTTTTGGACTCTACTGGCCATATAGCCTATAGGCCTCATGGATTATGTATTTTCACTATTTTGTTCCAGTTCCAGTCACCTAGATATGTATTGCACAATACACTTTGTGCCATTTTGATATATTGACTCTTATATGGTATATACATGAGCAGAGATTGCATATTTTGTTTCTAATGCTATAGAATCATGAATTAGAATCTTGAAAATATTGTTTTTCTTAAAAAATTAAATATTTTATGTATTTTTGAGCAAACCGATTCATTAAATTCAAATCGACCGATTTATTACCGATTCATTACCGATTCCGATTCCGATTCCGAGTTGACCCTCGACCGATTCCGAGTCCGATTCCGATTTTTAAAACCTTGGTCTGTTCTAGGAGAGCTACCCATCTCTTATCTTCATTGATTGTAAAGTTAAGATCCCACCCAAGATGTTCTTTTCTTTTCTTTGATTTTGAACAAATAGCCTCTGCCAAAACTCAACTATATTCCCATAGGGCCCATAAACATTGATAATATTGAAAGGTTCTCCAATCTACAGATTGTAGAGCCTTGCTCCAATACCTTAAGCAATTATTTTGAGTTAATATTTATTGTTGCTTATACTTTCTTGAATGAGAATAATCCCGTTGTAGGTCCAACAACCTTTTAAGGGGCAATTTTTCAAATGGGCCCAAGCCCTGAGGTTGAAGGACATAATTATCGTGGGCAAACCTTACCATGGGCTTGACTTGCTCTAAGTGCCCTCTCTAGAGTCTTTTGTTTCCCTTGTATTTCCTTTCTAGCTTGGTTTTGGGAAATTAAAATATGGGATTTCCTACTTTTGGTAGAGGGGAGTAGATCCTTGTTCCCATTTCCCCTTAAATCTCTCTGTATTCTTGCTTTTGAAAGGACCAAATCTATCTGTCTAGAGCAAAGATGATTATAGGGCTGTTCAATAGGAGAAAAACTCATTCCAATGGAAGAGGTCATTTCATAGACCTCTCTTATATTTTTCTTATTTTCCAGGAAGATTTGGGAGTCATTGGATTCGTTGTAACCCCCAATTGGAACTTTCATAGTTGAAGTTATAGGATTTGAACTCCCCCTTTAAAGATTTTATTGGGACTTTCCAAATTGATCCAACTTTCTATGTCAAGATGTAGAAAATTTTCTTTGAATGCTCCATACTTGATTGAGGTGAAATTGACTTGGCTGGTTTTGAAATCGACTAAGGCAACCAAGGGGTTCCACTATTCATGTACTTTGCCTCTTGAACATAATCTTGGGTTTATGCATGGATTGTTGTGCTTGAGCCTTTGAACACTTTGAACTCTTTCAAACTGTTGATCACTCTTTTGTCTAGGGTTTGTAGGGCTCTAAGTCTTATCCTTTTGAGAAAAGGTGGGGTTCCCTTGTGTCAAAGAGGTCGCTTCTTTTTCCTTCCTCTTCCATATTTTTCTAGTGAATTTGAGATTATAGTTGGATGCTACATGGCCGTAGGAATGGCACCACACACATTTGAAGGGGACGCCAACATAGTTGATGGTTTGGCAATACAATTTTTCTTGGACCTCCAATTATATTTTGTCTGCCAAGCCTTCTGAGAGATCAACTTCTACTAGGATGAGAGCAACTGAGCGTTGGCTAGAGCGCTTGTAGCTCTCATCAACTTCTAGGAAGGATTAGATCGACTTCCCCATCTACTTGAAGACATCCATGGACTAGAAATCTAAGATTAGTTGTGGTAGCTTGATCATGCAAGCTATATGAATGATTTCTCCACCCTCAGGTCAGAATGTGGACTCGACCTTCATAATTATTGAAGGGAGCTATTCCACCACTAGTGCTTGCCTAAGACCCTGTTTGCGTCTTCATTTGATTGAAATATGAAGGCCATTCACCCTCTTATTAGAATATTGTATTTCAAGGTATAATCAAGCCATGGCTCCCTTACTTGTTTCATCCATTCCCAAAGATTGGCCTTTGAAAGGAATTGGCCATAGTGAGTGCTTTGCTTGACATCCCTATAATTTGGTTCATTCTTATGTCTTCACTTAAGACTAGGATGATCTGTGGCTTCTTTTGAACACACTTCTTACCTTTTGTACCCTAATTTGATGGAGGGATTACTTCCTCTTAACCCTAGTTTCTTCCCCTACCTAGATTGATAGGGTTTGTAGTATATCAACCATGGCTTTCCATGGCTCCCAATTCACAAAGCAAAAGGGCATCAAAATCATGGGTTCCTTCCTTCGAGCTAACAAATCAATTTACAAAACTAACAAAATTTGGGTCTTCCTCATGCATATTCATTTACCTTCATTGAAAGCTTCGACATTATGCAGTGGGGTTTGTTACTCCTCATATTGTATGATGGTTAGTTTTCAGCTAAGTTGCACTTAGGTGATTTCAAGTGAGCCTGTGAAGGTATAACAAGTTTACTTGTTCATAGTCTGAAGATCAGAAGTCTTAGCAGGCCACCTTGGCCTTTTTTTTAATAAAATCACATGTCCATGCCCTGCGGGGAAATTGTAAAAAATGTCATAGCATGATGGTTTTGTAAAGAACTCGGCTTTCCTAGGACTTAGTTATTAGTCCGACTAACCCAGATTGTTTTTTCCCTTGTTAGTTATATGTTGTTGAATAAACGACATATAATTTTCAAGTTTTCACTCATACCTCCAAAGTTGGGGTGGTCGGCATGATTTCTCGGTCTTAGAAGGTTATTCGAGTTCAAGTGTCAATGTATATTACCATGCTAGATGTTAAAATTGAGTCGTATGGACATGTGCTAGGTCCCACTAAGTTTTTTTTAATTTCCGAAGAAAATAATTTTTTCCGTAAAACTAGACCATTTTTAATGGTTTAAATGGAAAAATTCAAATTGTAATAAAAGAGTGTTTTGGAGGCGGATTTTGGCGTGGGGATGCTCGTTTTCACACTCAGAGCGTCCTCTTTACCCTAGCACCCACTTTCTCCATGTTCCGGGTGATTACGTCGCCTCTGGGAGCATTATTCCTTAAAGATACGACAAAATGGCATTTTAATGCTAAAAAAAACCAAATTGCACCAAAGGAAAAATAAAAAATATTAAAAAAAGAGTCAATGGGCATGTGCCAAATGACTTGGCATGCCACATTATATGAAAGGCGACTCATTTAAGGATTAAATGCACATGTGATAATGTCAAATCAAGGATATACGAGTCATGTCAAGTGAAGTGCCAATTCCCTCTACATCTTCACGTGAATGCTTATGTGGGCGGCATCTTTGTATGTGGCGGCTCATGGCTCGTGGGCGGAGAATACAAGAGAGTAGCGCCTACCTCTTTGAGAGGTGGCACCATTATAACACAGAGTAAATCAATCACATCCCTCTCATATAATGGCGTGATGCATGTTGGGCGATTTCCATTGGAAGGGAGGAAATCCCAAGGAAGAGGGGTGAGGTGGCCCCTCCCTCATTACTCCAACTCCATCTTATCCCTTTAGTCACTCCATCCAATCCCTTAATTCATGCTGGAACTCACCCTTCTCTCAATCAATCAAGGAGTGCGCCCCTCCTCATGGAGTGAATGCGCCCTCCCCCATTTTCTATATAAACAAGCCTCTTCTCTCCTTTGAACTAGTTAGAGTTGCATGAGAAGAGGGCTTGCCATTGTATCATTGTCTCATTTTTGTATTGTTGGAATAAAAGGGAAAGCTTTGGAGGCTTAATGGTGTAATGCTCTTTGTTGGATGACCATTGCTGCTCATGTTTGAGGTAACCTGTATCTAGTATAGTTTCTTTTGCATGCTTCTATTGTGGATCTTGGCTTGATAGGATTGTTCTCAATCGATAGGAAAGAATCTCTTAATAAGTTTATTACTTGATTTCTCTTCATGTATGTTTAAAGTTGTAGATCTAGCATTTTAATAAGCTTATTATCATGCTGCTCTAATCTTTCATATATATGTCACTAGATCTCGCAAACTTTTTTACAAGAATGTTTGAATAGCTACAAGTAACTGTGGAAAGGAGCTTAAACAAGTTTGTTAATTTTTCTCTCCAAACATTCATGCGGCATAGTCCAAAAGCATTCTATCGGAAGCCTCTACAGTATCTCTTTTCCGGCATTGGGCCTTTTTCTCCTTCTCCTTCTCCTTTCAAAACAAGCTATCTCCTTTTGGTTACATTATAAGCTTATAAATCTATTCTTTAAATTACAAATCACTATTAGATCTGATTTATAAGTTTTGTTTAGCTTAGATCTCAAGTTTATTCAAAGTTTTATCATTACAAAGAAGATCTAGCTTAGAAGCTTTTACTTTTTTGCATGTCTTGCTTTCAATTAAATCTTAAATCTTGCAAAGTAAGTAGTCTCTTTAAGTTTAAAAGATAAATTTGGCATTCTAAGTGTCTTCATTGGCTTCCTTTCAAAGGCTGTCCAAGACCCTAAGAGAGTTGGTTTCATAGGCCAACTTGTCTTAGCTATTTGTTTTCCTAGATCTAGTTTTAACATTGTAATTTTTCTAACTTGCCCAAATCACTTTTAAAGTGATTTTGGGCACTTTTTAACACTAATTCGTTCGCTGTCCTAAATTTGTTTTTAGCAGGTTTTTGGACTTTAATGGCAAAAAATCAAGTTTGAAGCCAAACCAAAGCTCTTCCCGGAGCTTCCTAATTTCATTGGGCAATTCACACTTGTATTTTTGTAAGCTTTAGGATCTAGATCTTTAAAGATCCAAAGCATTTCTTTCTTCCAAGTTTATTGTAAATCGTAAATAAAAAGAAGAGCAAGTGGGCTACCCAACACCCACACCCCATCCCCCCTGGGGGGATTTGTACTATGTAAATTTTTGTGAATGATTTTTTCTAACAACAAAACAAACACACACACACTTTAAATTTGCAGGGTGTATACTTTAATCAAGTTTAATTTTACTTTTAATTCATTTTTTCATTTTTGAAAGCGTAGATTAGAAGCAACACAAAAACCTCGTTGCCACGAAGTATGCTCTCACCACCACACAAAGGCTTTGCCCATTAGTAGTGGATGATTAGAAAGTGACACATAGGTTTTGTGCTGCTTTACTTCTGTTATAAGCTTTAAGTTTTCCTTTCTTCAATCATTAACTGGAAGTAACATTTGGCCTACGTATCAAAGTATGCTCTTTCCCCTTGTGGGCATCTTGCCTGGGCCTGTGGGAAATCATAAACGATTTTAGCCACTTCATTAATTTTCCACATTTAAGTTAAAAGATCACATAATAAAATTAACTACCCATTCACATAGTGGAAATCCGACACTTTGTAACTTGAATCTTGTGTGGGGAAATTTCTTAGAGGAAGCAGGAACAATTGGGAGGCGACCTTAGGGCACAGTTAGGCTACACCCTAGTTGGTGTAGTGTTGAACACCGCCCTAGAGATTCCATTCCAGCCCACACATCTTCGTGAGGAGCCACCTTTTTTCAGTTTCCGGACATTTCTCCCTATACCTCACGGTATCTCGGGAGAGCCCCTTTTTCCCTAAATAACTCCGAATTTTTTAATAAATTAAAATTAACCAAGAAACACGAGCAAAACATTTTTTACAACAACATGCATTTTTTGACTCCATTTTGGCACTGGTCTTGTCTATTTTTTATATCTAAATCTTTGATTCAGATCTCACATGTTATATGATTATATTATGCTGTTGATATAAATTTATACTTGCAAGTGATTTTTGCGTTCAATTAAGTCTTATTCAAAACTCCTAAAAAACTTACCCAATCATAAACCTAAAGCTTAATCAGCCTTAGTAACTCATAGGGACTAACTCCCTTGGCTTCGTTAGGAGTTCTGCCTAAACGGAGGAGTTGAGTGTTGAGTGACAGTATCTCAACTCGAAACTTGCCCCCAAGGAACGCACCTAAGCAACTTGAAGATTTCTGTTGCGAAAACCCCCGGGTGTGTGTTCCGACGGCAACAGGTTACACTTTTGATTTTGATCACAAAGATCGAGCTTGTAGGATGATTCATTGGATGGATTGGGGTACGTGTGAGCTTTGGCTTAGAGTTGTTATTCTACTTTGATTAATTTGATGTTGGGTTGCTATTGGATGAGATCTTTTCATGTTGTCTTCTTGATATCTTGATGATGATATGTTTTCCTTCTTGGTGATTGGCATATCTTTGAGGGTTTTGCTTAGCATTGATGCAATTATTTAACATTGATGCATTTTGACGCATTCATTTACCTTCATTGAAAGCTTCGACATTATGCAGTGGGATCTATTACCCCTCATTGTATGAGGGTTACACTAGTGATTTTGATCACAAAGATCTAGCTTGCGGGATGATTCATTGGATGGATTGTTGCTCTCCTTTGATTAATTTGATGCTGGGTTGCTATTGGATGAGATCTTTTCATGGTGTCTTGATGATATCTTAATGATGATATGTTTTCCTTCTTTGTGATATTTGCATATCTTCAAGGGTTTTGCTTAGCATTGATTCAATTATTTAACATTGATGCATTTTATGGATTGGGAAGCCATCAACTTAAGGTTTCCCTAAGTTTCAAAGTGTTAATAATTGTGTCTTGGTTTGATTAAGGGGATCGCCATGGTTTCTAAGGATTATTTTGAAATCGATGCAGCAACCATGTGATTGATGTCCTTACTTGAAGATCCCCTTGCTTGTTGGCTCCTTTTGCATGGTTCAAAGTGGATTATGTATGTATGTTGGGATTTGAAGTCTCCTAGCTAGAACGCCCTAGGAGAAGTGGAGGTGATCCACACATGTTCCACCTTCTCATGACACATTGGTCGCTCCTTGATGGAGCACTTGACTTTTATGCACCTGTTAAAGATGGTTGGGGATATTTGTTCTTGGTTTGACTCTGTTTGACGGTGACCACATGGGAGCATAATGTGAAAATCCTCACAGCAGATCTAAGAGATGATGTATCTCACAAGAGGATAATTATGATTAAGCAAGAAAATAGAAGAAGAGTGATACATGCAGTATAATGAGCAACAGAATAATATGGTACAGTAGAACTCAGATAGAAGCAATAATACTTCGGTCATACTATGTTATTAATCACAAATGGACATATAAATAATACAATGCATGAGGAATTCGAATGCCTAAGGTGGCAATTCGAATTAGCCTTCATGGAGTGATCAAAGGATCACTGGAGTGTCATCGGAGCACAACTAGGTGTCCTCATGATCATCGGAGCGCAACTGGAAGTCTTCATCATCATCAGTGGAGTCATCAATGCTCAAGTAACTGTCAACCATCAGTCAAACTAACTCTGGTAGGTGTAACTCAGTGTAACTAAGTGTAACTGAGTGTAACTCAATGTAACTAAGAGTAACTAAGTGTAACTGAGTGTAACTCAATGTAACTAAGAGTAACTAAGTGTAACTGAGTGTAACTCAATGTAACTAAGAGTAACTAAGTGTAACTGAGTGTAACTGACTGTAACTGAGTGTAACTGAGTGTAACTGAGTGTAACTGACTGTAACTGAGTGTAACTGAGTGTAACTGACTGTAACTGACTGTAACTGAGTGACAACTGGACTGGTAGGTGAAGAAGGGCGAGTTGCTCCCTAAAATCAAGGAAGAAGGGCGCACTAAGCAACTGGAGGGCTAAAACTGAATAGTGAGAAGCTCCTGGGGGCTGGCTAACTGAGGGCTAGGTGCTGGACTGATGACTGGGATGCATGCAAACCCTAAAAGTGCATGCATGACTGAAAATGTAAAGGATCAAAATACTGGTGGGACTAGGATGGAGTATAGGAATATCCTAACACCCCCCCTTAATCCATCCTGGGCCCTGGTAACTAAGACCAAAGGTCACCCAATACAATGAATAATAACAATCAATAAACCAAGGAAGTGGGAAAATTTCATGGGAAACATACCCCCTCCTCAAAAAATAGACTGTAAGGCACACATAAAAATAAATGCTCCAAACTCAAGCATGTGTGATGCTTGGTCATATGTCTGGAGGTATCTTCTTCTTGGGAAGAAGTGGATCATGCTCAAAAGGCATGTGCTTGTACTTGCTCTTCAGATCGAATGTGATGAGAACAAATCCAATAGTATGAGAATGATCCTTGAACCTGTGATTCGAATCAGCTGAGGTAGGATCAAATTTTTGAATGTGCATATAGTCCTTTGTCTTCTCCAAAATGCCAAAAAGAACTATTACATGTTTGCTTGAAATCAAAATCAGATTTAAGACTTTCAAAACAGTTTCTTGAGATCTCCTTTGAACCAGCAGGGGTGAGATCAAAACTATCATATGATGCATGAGAAATTATCTCAAGCGGGTGGCAATGGCCATATTCTTCAATAACCTTCTGAAAGCATGTGCTAATGATCATATAGTAGTAAATAAGAGATGTTTGCTGAAGAGGAGCGAATGCATTACCTCCAATAGCTGATGTTACCTCTGAAATAATCATGTGATCATGATGCAAACCAACAAACTCTGGTGCAAGACAGGATTTAGGACCTTCTGCAATATCTAGAGTGTGAGCTGGCACAGAAAGAGAAGAAAGTTTGAGCATGAGCGGAGAATCTGCAAGTTCTTTGTCAACAACTTCAATATGAGATGATACTGGTTCATGATATGAGAGATCATCAAGGGGAGCGAATGCAACATGATCTGAGAGACCATCAGGAGGAGCGAATGCATCATGATCTGAGAGACCATCAAGTGGAGCGAATGCATCAACTTGCTTGCTTTTGAAGGGATTTGGACCAAAACCATCATTCTTTTTGCCGAATCTTTCATCCAGATGAGCCCATAACTCTTTTGGAGTTTCAATATCAAAGATGGTTGGGTACAATATGTAATCAGTCATAGTAAGCTTCATTCTTCCAATGTGCATGTCACCTTTATTCAACCATTTAATCTTCTTTGTAGAGGATTCGAACTCTCTTTCAAAATAGCAATCAAAGAGATCATGGCTCTTTAAATATGCTATTATTTTTGGTTTCCATTCATCATAGTTGAATAGAGAAAGAGGAGTGATTTCTTCTAATTCAGGATACATTGAAGATGTAGAAGACCTGCAAAAACAATATAGAATAACTGCAACTGCTACTGCTGCAAAATTGCAGAAACTGATGCAACTGCTGCACTCGAAATCTTGGTAATAACCTGCAAAAAACTCTCAAGAATGGAGATAAACAATACTCTCAACATGCTCTGATACCATGTGAAAATCCTCACAGCAGATCTAAGAGATGATGTATCTCACAAGAGGATAATTATGATTAAGCAAGAAAATAGAAGAAGAGTGATACATGCAGTATAATGAGCAACAGAATAATATGGTACAGTAGAACTCAGATAGAAGCAATAATACTTCGGTCATACTATGTTATTAATCACAAATGGACATATAAATAATACAATGCATGAGGAATTCGAATGCCTAAGGTGGCAATTCGAATTAGCCTTCATGGAGTGATCAAAGGATCACTGGAGTGTCATCGGAGCACAACTAGGTGTCCTCATGATCATCGGAGCGCAACTGGAAGTCTTCATCATCATCAGTGGAGTCATCAATGCTCAAGTAACTGTCAACCATCAGTCAAACTAACTCTGGTAGGTGTAACTCAGTGTAACTAAGTGTAACTGAGTGTAACTCAATGTAACTAAGAGTAACTAAGTGTAACTGAGTGTAACTCAATGTAACTAAGAGTAACTAAGTGTAACTGAGTGTAACTCAATGTAACTAAGAGTAACTAAGTGTAACTGAGTGTAACTCAATGTAACTAAGAGTAACTAAGTGTAACTGAGTGTAACTGACTGTAACTGAGTGTAACTGAGTGTAACTGAGTGTAACTGACTGTAACTGAGTGTAACTGAGTGTAACTGACTGTAACTGACTGTAACTGAGTGACAACTGGACTGGTAGGTGAAGAAGGGCGAGTTGCTCCCTAAAATCAAGGAAGAAGGGCGCACTAAGCAACTGGAGGGCTAAAACTGAATAGTGAGAAGCTCCTGGGGGCTGGCTAACTGAGGGCTAGGTGCTGGACTGATGACTGGGATGCATGCAAACCCTAAAAGTGCATGCATGACTGAAAATGTAAAGGATCAAAATACTGGTGGGACTAGGATGGAGTATAGGAATATCCTAACACATAATTGCTAGAGTGCCTTGGCTGTTTGGACTCTGGAGTTGTTTCACACTGGGCAGATGATAATTGCAAGTTAAACTTTGGTTTTCCTTGGAGCACCTTCTCTTGCACATATCTTGAGGCACGCAAACATCTTTGCTTGAAAGGGTTGGCATGTGTCTCTAGGGTGTACTCTTGCTTGGATGCCCTTGCTTCTATGGAGACACTTTTACACATTTGAAGTGCGAATTTGGGAGGTAACAGGTTCAAAGTATTTGACTGCTTTCCCTTAGCAACATTTACTCCATTCCTGTACCCTAGGAGATCTAGGTCTTGTTTGGGCAGAGAATTTTTAATCTGGAGATCGGTTCTATCGTCGCTATTGAATGTCTCAATACTTTCAGCTTGGGCTTCTGGATTCAAATCCCTTACCATAAGTGAAAGATTTATCTAGTGCCTTTCTATGCTTGCACTTTCACTAGATCTAGAGCCAATCCAATCTTCTAGTTGGTGTGTATTGGCAGGCCCATTGACAAAGATGGAGCACTCCAATGTATCTTCAAAATAGTCCAAGTCTTCCTCATACTTGCCCATTGCAGAAACCTAGTCCTGTGGAAACCCTAATTCATACTGCAACCTATCAAAGATCCATTAAATTCTATGACAAAATCTCTCTCTCTCTCTCTCTCTATATATATATATATATATTATTATATTATAGACACAAAAACAGACAAAAAAGCCTTTGATGTGTATTTCGATTTTGGACATTGGTGTTTATCGTCCTCTTATATATATATATTATAGACACAAAAACAGACAAAAAAGCCTTTGTTGTGTATTTTGATTTTGGACATTGGTGTTTACCGTCCTCTTTAGCGATTCAGTTGTACTTTTGTTGTCCAGTGGTTCATGGCTGTTCACTACTGCATTTTCAGCATTCAAAAAGACCAAAAAAGAGGGCCTTTAAAAGTTTTGTTGCTGCTTTTTGTTCTGCATTGCTCTAGTCATGGTGCTGGAGAACTCTACAACCTGTGGTGGATTTTTTATTCAGCGCTCTCTGTTCTCTGCATTTACCCTAGCCAGTGGTTCGTTTTTGTTTCCTAGTTGTGAGTTGGATGTCTCAGATGTCCCATTGGCAGCGGATTGTGTTGCCCATGTATATCTTCCCTTTTAGGTTTTTAATTTACTCAGTTGAATACATAAAACCAGCATCACTCTCTTGCAAAGATGGCCCTTTATTCATTTGGATTAAGGATTAAACCAAAATGCCATGCTATTATACAGAAATAAGGACACTGCATTTCCTGGTACCGATGTCTGAGAAGCCCCCCTTTTCTGAAAACTATTTGGAGCAAACAAGCTTGTATGTTAAAGGTGTAACCAGTTTCCTTAAGGATGAGTTTTGAGTTAAGTCGGTGGTCAGAGAAGTATGCCTGAACTAGGTAATAAATGCTAGGGTCCCGTTGTTCGCCAAACTGCACACCAGCAGCAGAAATCTTTCGAAAGCTATCTCCCTCACTGGAAAGTGGGGAGAGGTGTGGCCTTGGGGGCAAGCAATGAGCCAGGTACTGTCATCTGAATCCCAGCTCCTCCGTTTAGGCAAACTCCTAACGAAGCCAAGGGGGGTAGTCCCTAAAAAAGAGTAGTCTAAGGCTCTTTGTGTGTTTAAATGTTTTTGGTGTTGTGATGCGGATGGGTGTTGTTTAGGAGTTTTTTGTATAGTGACTAGAACAGAATTAAGCACGCAATCCACGTTGCAAAATTCACAAGATACAAATTCAAAAGACAACAATATACTTTGACTTAGAAATTAAAGCAAAGCATCCACAAGATAGAGATTAAACAAGTGACAAGGACATATGGTCCAGATTCAAAAGATATGTAAGAATTATTAAAGACCAGTGCCAAATGGAGTCAAATAAAATACTTGTGATGCTGAAAAGATTAAGTCGAAAGTAGCTGTTTGTGAGAACGTTTTGAAATTGTTCTTGGTAAATTTTAAGTGTTTTAGATGTTCTTGATTATTAGGATAAGACCAAGGGTATCAAAAAAGAGTGGAACCTTATCCAAGAAAAATACTGGCAACCTTAGGTGATAGGTCGGGAGCACCCAGATTGCAAAGAGGGCAAGTGTGTTTGCGGCTTGACCGCCCTCGAGTCTGACAATGGATTCCCGACACCACCTCTTGTAGGAAGAACTCAGTAATTTGTCTTGGTTGGGGTTTTGGGTAAAATTTTTAATTAAAGCTATCACTTGTGAATTAACAAGTCTTCCACCTTTCTGAGTACTAGCCCAATCATTTCCGGTTGGCAGAGCATACGGGTGTAGGACAGAAACCAAGGTAAATTAATTAAAGGGGTGTGTGGGTTGAAAAGTTTTATTTAAGAGCGCTTTGTTCAACTCTCCGACAGAGAGCGCTCTTGACTTGATCTTATGACCACAGTTCAAGAGACTTGCTAATTAACCAATGCCTAATGCAGGGAAAGATGCAAGACTAAAAAATGCCCTCCGATAGAGGGTGCTCTTGACTTGGATTTGGCCAAGTTCAAGAGACTTTGGTTCGTTTTAAGAAGTAGGTAGTATTTGTAAAGCAAGATATTTCAACTTGAAAAGATTTAAACAATATGATAGATCAGCAAGATAAGGAATATTACTAACAATACTATTTGCAAGATAAAATGAAACTTGAGTAAATCTAGTGTTCTACCACACAAATTCTAATCTAATAGGTGGGATTGATCTCCGAACAAGATCAATCACTAGAAGCCACCAGTCCTGGAAACCTTCCAGCTAGCTGGATGTCCACAAGAAGCTGATGGGGGAACGAGAAGCTACCACAAGACTATGTGGCCTTTGGGATTCGATCCCAAAGTTAGCTATTCTCTAGTCAAGGTTTGGAAGAGAAGTACAAGATGAAAAGTAAAGTATTGAAATGGAAAATAAACTCTAATCTACCCAAGAATCTCTTTCAGGTCAAAGACCGTACTTGGGAGAGCATGGGGGTAAGTAAATCGGAAATGATAGCCACAATAACTAATTGAAATAAAAATTGATCTAAGAGCATATCATGGACCTAAACTAGAAAATCAAACCACTTAAGAGACTACAAGGCTTCCCCAAATGGGGAAGTGAATGTGGGGGCTTAAAAACCCCACTTGCAACTTTATTATGAGAGTACAATTGCCCTTGGGAATGAAACCCTTGTAGGGACTTTGAAAGAATTGCTTATAAAAACTTTGAAACAAATTCTACGATTTATTACAAAGGATAATACTAATCTTTTTTGGTTTGATACGTCCTCTTGTCTTGATGGCTTCTTGGATTAGAAGTCTCTTGACTTTTACTTTGAAAAATCTATCACAAACCAATAACTCCAATACCCATTAGCATTAGAAAATCAAACAAATTTGAACTAACTAGATATTATCAATCAACAAAACTAAGGAGATGCAAGCTAAGCCAAAAGATAGACTCTTAAGACTTTGAGCTTTTAAACTACTTGCAAGGTTGAGTGAAAGAGTTGAAGTGGCAGCCAATGAACTCTTGTTTTATGACAGTCAACTCCTTGTTCAGATGGCAGCCAATGAACCTTTGTTTTATGACAGTCAATTCCCTATTTTATATGGCAGCCAATGAACTCAACCAAAATGGAAAAGAGTGGATTAGTATAGTGGCAAAATGGAACTAGATAACAACAAGATATAAGATCTACACTAGCATGGTATGAGATCTAAAATAGTGCTTCAAAATAATGCAACTAACTATCAGATTTTAAACAAACTAACAACTTTTATGTTTTTGTTGTGTTTTGTGTGTTTAGGGCTAATGTAGAAGTGGATGAGGAAAGAGGATAGGGCAAATGGGAATGGGACGAGAGCAAAGAGATGAAGGATAATGTTGAAGTGGGACGAATGGGATGAAAAGAGAAGAGTTTGAGGGCTCTTCTAGGGTGGACAAAAGCTAGAAAGAGGGCAAAAACGAGAGGGGAGAAGGGTAGAAGGAGAAACTTAAGGGGAAAAACGAGAGGTGAAGGGGCTAATGAAGTAGAATGGGACGAAAGGAGGTGGAAAGCAAAGGAGATGATGAAAAACGAATGGAAGAAAGGAAAAAGCTAGGGCAAGGAGGAATGGACTAGCAAAACAAGGGCAAGATTTACAAGTGGAACACTTGAGAGGGTAAAAACACTGTCTTGGAAATCCTCCGGTTAACCGGTGATACGCCGACAACAAGTGTTGAAGAGAGCACAAGGGAACAAATCCCAAGCTATTCCCCAAGGTTGAAGGAACTTCAACCTTATGGCTAACTAATCTATGGCTTGAAAAGACAAGGAACTTCAACTTTGGATCAAAATCTAGAAAGGGTTTCCACAAGATGAAGGTAGATCAAAGTGACTAGTAACCGAAAAGTATTTTGAATGTTTGATGGAGAAGATCCAAACTCCCTTGTTTCTTAGATCTATAAAGCTAGAACTCCTTTGGTCTTATGTAGAGTGAAGATATACCTGCAAGAACCTTAAGCATAGATAATATATATGTAACAAAATATTCAAGTGAAAAGAACTACATACATGCTACTTGTGCTAGATTGTTAGCCATCTTGAACATGATCTACAACTTAAGAGCCTCAAATAAAATGTAAAACAATATCACCTTAATCTCAAGTGAAGCAATGCACATCAAGAGCCTCCACGTTTTTGACCTCCAAAGTCTCAACTTTATTAACAATAAAAAGTGCTTACAATTTCATCAGAGTTTCGATGCATAAAGAATCCATGAGATAATAACCCCAAAGGGCCTCTCTTTATAGTAAAATCCTAAGCTAAAACCTTAGGTCGAATTGGCATAGACAAGTGGGTCGAATTCCAATCAAGGCAAGGCTTGGAGAGCTAATACAATGGTCAAACTCAAGTTTGTGGTAGGTGTGAGTGAATAGGTGGCAAACTCGACTTGGAAGGAGGCTTAGGAAGTATCACCAACCAATAAACAAACTCCAACAAGGATAGACGTGAGTGCAATGAGGAATGACGTGAGCTTAGGGTAGAGTGCGAGCTAGTTGGTAGGAGGACATGTGGAGTGTGGGTAGGTGCTAACTCATGTCTTGTAAAGGAGCCAAGCTTGATGATTGATGAGTCATGAGGGCTCCTTTCCTAGGCTTAAATGCACAACCACCAAACCATTTACCACATGACAACACATCAAACTCGACTTTGCATGAAGAAGGGCGAATTGGCTCAAGAAGATCTCTTGCTGGTGACTGGATGGTTGACTTAGGCCACTTGGGGTTGATTGGAATCCTCATAAATGTCTATTGCCATGTCATTTAGCCTTTTATTTTAATCAAATTGATTAATTTTGGAGAGATTTGGATTATCTCCAAAACATTCAATTTTATTATTTTAATTAATAATTTCTCTGTAAATGACTTTTTAGAGAAAATATTAATTATGAGGCTGAATTGACATCCGAAAGTTGGGTTTAGCTGCTCCATGGGTCATGTGTGATTTTTGGCTTATGAAACGAGCCATCAAACATTAAATTCGGACCCTGGATGACTGACATATTACAGACTCAAATTTCTCTATTTAAACTACAGAGAAATTTAATTAAAATTTAAAAAATAATTAAAAAATTAAAAACCCCAATTCCGATGCGTCCGGTAAAATTTTTTCGAAATTTTTTTCTGGGGGTCCTAGAGACTTAGGACATGACCAAAACCTATTCTAATAGTGTCTAGTAGGTTTATACATTATAGTTGGACTCTAATAACCCCCCATGGCAAAGATTTCCAAAATCGGGCATTCCAGCTTTGAAAGAAGCGGGAGAAAAACCAAGAGATTATATCTTGCCTGAAGCAAAGTGTAATCTGACGGTGAAAAAACTCCCCGGAATACCTTAGTTGTTTAATCCAGTCATGGGAAACCGAGCCACTCATACCCTACTAGCACACTTTATTACAAACCCCCATGGGGCCATGGTCATGTCGACTAAAAAAAAACAAAACAGAACAGGCTAACCATAACTGGCTAGCCACAAATGTTGAATCATCTGATACACTGGAGTCAAACACTTATCATGTTTGTCAAATGGCGGCTCTCCAGAAAATCCAACTATGGTACAAAAAAGTTGGTAACAGGTCCCAAAAGATCAATAATTCCACCTGAGCTCCCCCTTGCTCCTATGGCTAGCCGCTAGGGATTTCACTATTTCAAAAGAAAAAAAGAGAAGATGCTTGATGTACATCTTGTTAGATTCTTGCATTATAACTATTTCTAGTTTTCTTTGCTCCATTAAAATTCTTAAATTAGCAATTTTATCACTATTCCCCAAACCTCTAATATTACAAGATATACTTTGAATTTTCATTGTTTATTTTATTAGATTTTGGAGATGAATTTCAAGTCTATCATGAGTTTTAGTCTCCTGACTTCTCATTCCTGTTACCTTTTTTATTCTCAATTCATGGGTTCTCCTTCCGTTTTGTGCTGAACTCTTACCTTTGTCCTTGATTTGATCCAAGGGCTTCTCTACCTGTAGTTCAGAATCCTATAGTATATCTTCTCTAATTACCTTCTCCATAGGCTGCTCAACAGTAATGGGAAGTTCTTGATCTTTATTATCTGAATCCTCTTGAGTTGGGATCAACAATAAATGATTCAATTGCCCTTTAGGTGGATTTTTTCCAATATCTCATGTTTCTATTTCCTGTATGTTTTCTTCCTCATTCTCAGGTTGAATGTTGAAACCTGACTGTTTGATACACGAGGCTCAATTATTCATCCTCCAAGTTTTGGGAATTTCAAAGGCATTTCCCTCACGAGGGCGTTGCTCTTCCTTTCTTTTTCATTCCCTCTTGGGTTTTTCTAGATCTTCATCTTCTTGCTTGAACAAATTCTTCTTTATTCTGATCTTTCGGGGATTCTTGGTTAAGTGCATTTAGATTTTTGTTGTATCCCTTCAAGAAATGGCCATATTCATGGTACCTACTACTACCAACTACAATTTAAAGGAAATTTATTTGTGATCCAACTTTAGCATATATTCCCTATCAAGAAATTAAAGAGTAATATCCTTCGGCAACCCTACCTGCACTCAAATCCAAGCACAGTGCAGTATATCCTCAGGCTTTGCTGCATGTATGAATTTCCCAATTTTGTTTCCTACTAATTCCAAGATTTTTTTATGAAAAAAGGTGGGTAGGCAACGAGTGAAGCCTCACCCTAATTGGACCTGTAGTAGGGATTCCTTTGATGGGTTAAATTTAATTTTCCACTTATTTAAATAAAGATCACTGGCCCTAAAGAACCACGTGCTTCCATGAAAAATTCTGGATCTATCTTCTTTATAGGAGAATAGAGCTATTAAGAAGCCCTTACCACAAAAGATCTTGGTAGATCCCTTCACTAGCTGAGCCTGAGTGTTAACAACCAAAGTAGCCAAATCCTTTGGTGTAGACCATGAACTAGTAAACTTTTTAACTAAGGCTTTATAAGAAAGATCAACTGTTACGTCTTGGACAAGTCTTGGCAGTAGATTTAAGGGACTTCATCCCAAGCCTTCACAAACTTAAGAGAATTGTCCTTCAAATTAATTTTTCAAGATTTGGTTTCTTGTTGGATCAGCTTGAAATCTGAAAACCGAGTGGTTCAGAGATTGATATACTGGATCCTTACAAGCCTCACTGTAAGAGTCTTGGGGAGAATGGGAAGGGACATGTAGAAAGTGAAGAAAAGTCCAAAGGATTCAGAGCTTCTCGCAAGCAACACTTGCGATATGGATATTTTTGTTTTGTTAGGATCACAGTAATTAATGTAATACTCACTTTCTTCTTATTATTAATCTTTAAACTTTTGAAACAAGTTTGGGGGCTATCCCATGATTCCATCCCTGATAAATCCAGTGCCTTTTCTTGCTTATAAGGAATAGAACCTTGGTCTCTAATGTGGACTCATTCCCACTTACCATTAAACCAAAGCCTAATAGACTACTTAAAAATTTGTCATTTGCTGTAGTAGGGTCTATATATGTATATATATATATATCATTGTTATTATATGCTTTATTTATAATAATAATCTGTTTTGCTTAGGAGCTTAATGGTTTTATATTTTCGACCAGTGTATTGAATACCAGTTGAGCCGGAACTGGCTGGCTTGGCCGGTTCAACCCTCCCAAGCATAGAACTGGGGACTGTTGGCTAGATCACATGGTTCCCTTCCTGAATTGGTCTTGTCTGGATCCACAACGACCCACATTACAGAAAAAAAGGTGAAAAATGGAAAATAAAAGGAAAAACACAAAAAAGTTAAAAACCCTTCCCCCAACAAACCTTAATTGAAAGTTATATAAAGACACCTCCCCACTATTTTCCTTGCACCTCTCTTATTGATCAATTGTGATTATATGGAGTTTGTGGAGCTGCAGTGAAGAGATTTGATTCAAAGTGAGCTTGGAGGTGTTTGATCATTGATATGTAACTTTGTTTCAGATATGTATCGCACTCAGTTTAATTTTGTTATATTATATATATGCACACACCTGTATATATATGTGTGTGTGTGTGTGTGTGTGTGTGCGTGTGTGTATGTAGGTGTGCATATTTTATTAAATTTTGCATATTTTATGTATTTTTTGGTAAATACATTCAGAAACCAGTTCGTCAGACAGTTCTGGTCCACTCTGATCCTTGGCTGGTACTGGCTTCAGTTCTGACATTTAAAACATTGATTTGGACCAGTGCTACTGCATGCATATTGTTGTTTCCCTTACAACATTCTTTTTCCATTTGGAGTATCACTCTGATAATGAGCATAGCATTTCATTTTGCATAGGTTGATTATGCATACTCCCTTTTTTAGATGAGGCAGATAAGTCTGGTCCCAAGCCATATTATTATGTTTGAATTTTGATAACGTTTTATAATGACCTTGGTTATTCTAACAATTTGATAACCAGGTTTCTGATATTAACTGGACTCGATTATTATGTGTATGTATATGTTGCAAACACTTTTAGGTACATACACTGTGGATAAACTACATGTTTTCATTGTTAGTAAAACATTAGTACTTGTGTCTGTAGTATGTAACGATCAGCAATACAAGTAGAAAAATCTCACTTTGTGGCATTGTTGCTCTTTTTTATCCTCACGCATTTCTGGTATCATGCAGCACGCGCATATTTGTTAGGATATAACTGTAATGATGAAAAAGAACTGGAAGATGCATTAAGGTGATGATTTGTATCTTTATCATTGTCTCTTATTTTTTCCTGAATTTTGTGACTTTTTTGCATAGTAGATTACTAAAGAAATGCTATTCAGATAGGGATAACTGCAATTGATATCTAAATGTGAGCTTTATGCAGCTACTACTTGTATTGCTTATGTATGCAATGTGGCAAAATTATTGATTTAATGCTTTTTGAACAGGGAGGTGGTATATCCTGGCTCCAACAGAAAATGAGTGGTCGTAGAAATCTATGACACTTCGGATGCATAGTTTAGGATAATTGCAGTTATTTGTAATATTGCTGGCAACTAGTCTCTGTAAATATTGTCTTTTGATGCTGGTTATTTTTTGCGTACTTGTTTTTTTGTACCTAGAAAGCAGCTTTGTGATCTCTTGAATAGTTGAGAGAGTAACACAGTACTTAGGTTGTAGTTTAAGTACCTCCAGTTGTAGTACATATTAATGATAGTTCAAAGTGTAAATTGCTTGTCATCTATATAAATCTCTTCAGTATTCTTTTGTAAACTTATGAATTAGTATTTTCTGTAAGCTTGTGACTGAGCATCCAGTCTCTTTCTTTCAATGTCGATATTTATTTATTGCTTGGCACCACCAGGTGTGATTACACCAGTATTCAGTAGCTTCGTACCATTAGGTGAGATTACAACATCATCCAGACTCCAGAGTAGATTAGAACATAGCTCTAGTCTAGCCTATACTTTGTATTGCGCACTAAATTTTAATATAGCCTATAAACAATGAAGAGATATGGGTTGCATGGCTATTTGGTAAATAGTCAATTCTGTCTAGAATGATGTAAAAGAATGAGTGATAAAAGCACGTGCGCTATTACTTTAAGTTAATTTTGATGAATGCTGCCCCTTTTTATACTGGTTGTGTTACTCAGAATGTCATTCATGTTATTAATATACTTAGGCTTTTTGTGTCCCCTTCAAGGTCAGAACTGGAGCTGTGTCTAAGGAAACAGCTCTCTTAGTTGCTTCTTCTTTGGGGATTTAGTGAGTTTTGTTTCTAACTTATTGTGGCAAATACAATCAACACTATAACTTTGTTTATAATGTGTATTGAACATTTTCTGGTTTTCATGTCTTGAAAGTCACATTTTAATCTTTTGAAATGACAATCTATATGTAAAGAATCAAGATACTATTAAAATACTTTGCTAAATGAATTTTTTTGTAACCCCAACCCGGTTTCAAGTTTAATTTTTCACATAAAGTTTAATGCCCAAACACCATGACTGCATATTAGCTTCAATGCATAAAAAATTATTTTTTCTTGAAACAAAT
This sequence comes from Larix kaempferi, assembly GCA_027924585.1. Taxonomy (NCBI): domain Eukaryota; kingdom Viridiplantae; phylum Streptophyta; class Pinopsida; order Pinales; family Pinaceae; genus Larix; species Larix kaempferi. The sequence continues at coordinate 26,950,590 of BSBM01000177.1, forward strand.
GGAATTTCTTCAACTTTAAACAACTCATAAATTTTATGACAACCAAACCAAAAAATTTGAAAGACTCGGAATTTTAGCCAAATAGGCTTAGGAAAAACCCTGAAGGGAAAACGTGATAGGAGAGAAAATTTTATTCTTTCAGACAAATTACAAAAAACAGAACAATAGTAGTTATCTCAGCTTTTCATCTCGAAAGAGTGTCAAACTCGGCCATATTTCTGAACCTCACTGACAGTGATTCAACCACACGTGCTAGCAATAATTTATGCTGTACAACCTTGGAAAACGTGCCAATCTGTCACTATGCACTGTTGTACGAACATCATGGAATTTTGTGCTATACGACCTGTCTTTTTGTTGCTGTATGGACTGTCCTTTTTCTGGAAAATCGTGCCAATCTTCTACCTCAAAAACTGTGCCCTTCTTCCTCGAAAAATGTGCCCATTCTGCTAGTGTACGGCCTCCACACGTGCCAGAATTTACTCAGCAGTACGTCCTCCAAAATTACATCAGCAAACTTAGAAATGTTACCTTAATTTCTGTGTCCAACAGTGATGACTGTATGGCCTGCATTAATTGCACTGAATGACTTTTGGAATTTGTGCCCTCCTTGGAATTCATGCCCATCTCAAGTTCTTGCTAGGGTTTTCTCTCTCTTGGAAGAAATCGACTTCTCCCACTTCCTCTTCTTTCTTCTCTCTCCAAAATCTCTTTGGTGAAAGTGAACAATCTCATTGGAATTTGGTTTTTGCCTTTTCCCTAGTTTTTATATGAGGTAACCACTTCTTTTAATCCAAGGGCAAGGATTAGATCTTGACTTGATGAGATCTAAGGTTCTCATTAAATGCTCACCTTTTTCTCATTAAATGAATTTAATGCACTTCACTTAAATAATTAATGAGACACTTAAGTACTTTGCCCACCTTTTATTTTTTTTATAAAATCAATTAATTATTAGAACCTTAAACCCACTTTATATAAAAACTTTATAAAAAAAATAAAGTGCATCTCACTTTTTAAAGTACTAGGGACCACTTTTTAATGTTCTTGTCCACCCCAAGGCATTACAAGGTGAACAACATTTCCTTTGTATTTTTTCAACATTCCCTCTTACCGAGGAAGGTGTTCTTTACAACCCCCAACTTGTCTCTGAAGTGAACATGCTTTCCTCTGCTCAAATATTTTGTTAGGATGTGTGTCACCTGGTCCTCAGTGGTAATGTACTATAACTCACCAACTCCTCTCTAACATAGTCTCTGATGAAGTGATATCTGATCTCTATATGCTTTGACCTGTCATGGAATACTGGATTCTCAGAGTGATGCAACTCTGATTGTCACAGTAATTTACTGTAGGCCTTAGCTCTTGATCAAATAAGTACACCAGTAACTTGCGAAGCCACAATGCCTCACAACTAGCCTCACTGGTTGCCATATATGCAACCTCTGCAGAACTCAATGCAACTGACTTTTGCTTCCGACTAAACCATGACACTGCTGTCGAGCCCAAACTGAAGCAACAACCGGAAGTGCTCTTCTAGTCCGCCACACTGTTTGCCCAATTTTAATCTGTGAAACCAATCAAACCAACTCCATCTGACCTCCTGTAGTCTAGACTATAGTCCACTCTCCCACCAAGGTACTGTTGCCGCCTGGTTCCACACCTGGGGAAAACGCAGCAGAAGTCTTCAAGCTGCTGGTGTGGCGTTGGGGGCAAGTCAGAGTCAAGTGCTGTCACTTGGGACTCGACTCCTCCGTCTAGGCTTTCCTAGCTAAGCCAAGGGGGGTGGACCCTAAAAAATAAAACGAAACTAAGGCCTCTAACCTAGGAGTTAGGAAAATATTTTTGGTAACCAAGAATAAACAACATATACTTTGATCAAATAAAACAGTCATTCATCATTTACTCCCATTTTAAAATAACCATCATTTAACTGCACATTAGTCAATAATATAAAATGAAATTTAAACAAGACCAGTGCCTTATAATGGAGTCAATAAACAAATGCATAAGCAGAAAAGTAGATGTTGTGCGAGTGTTTTTGGTTTATTTTAAAATTTATGTGATGGTGATCTTTTTATTAAGGCAGGTGGGTTCCCGATATACGCAAGGTACGGGGGAACATGTCCGGAGTTTTGAAGCGTGGCTTCCCTCTCAGGCTTGGGCTGAATCGGAGTCTCGAGGAGGTGTTCAGATGCTATACCAACGAGGGCAAGCCTAACGGTTTCCAAGAGGTCACTACTCAGTGTGGTCCCAAGCCTTCTGAGAAATTTGCCCACGACAACAAAAATACGAGTTGTGCCGGATTTTCACAAAAAAGATTTTTTATTGGGGCGGTGTTAGATCCTATTACTAGTCATCCCCTCCTTTCTGGTGTGTACCAACTGGATCAGACTGAGCTGCAAGTTGGCCACAGAGCATACGGGAGAAGACCTTGGTATTTTTATAAAAATTTTATGAACCCAAATTTTATCTTTGTTAAAACCCCAGGAGTCTCTTTTCAGGCACGTATTTCGGGCAAGCCCTCATACATAAACCCTACTTCGGGAAAGCAAGGGGGGGGCGTTATGAGTTTGTAAAAAAAATGTGAAAAACTAGGTTGTGAGTGAACTTGTGGCCCGCCAGTGGAACGGACCAACAAGGTTTATTTTAATCCTAATTGATTTTATTAAATGCCGGAAAACAAAGAAATAAACTACTCTAACAATCACGCCATGAAAATGAGACGACACAGGCCACCCCTGGGGGGATGGGATATGGGCGCTGGCTAGCCCACTTGCTCTCGTTTAAAAATGTTTACAATGATTTAGAGAAGTGCCCCAGTCTACTTAATGTGACTTGGTGGCTTACAAAATTATAGGAAAAATATGACCGGTTTTGAAAAATATGGAAATTTGTCCTCCGGATCGCCTGGATGCTCGAAATTTTGGCAGCACTTCCTCCTACCTGTTCGTCTTTTGCTGCAAACTAGCAAGCAATAATTAGTATAAGATGCCCAAAAACACTTTAAGAGTGTCTTTGGAACACCTCCTAAAAAACCCAAAATTTTCTAAGTTAAAAACTAAGTAAAAATGACGAAAAATAACCAAGTAAAACAAGCTATGGGGCTTGTCTACTTGGGATCTTTGCTAGCCTTTAATGGCTGCAAATTTCAAGCTCTAGGACAGCCAAATATATCTTTTATATCAGCACTACAACTACCCAACAAGACTTAAAAAAGATATGACGATTTTACTTGCAAGCCTTTTGAAAAGTAGATGCTAAATGAAGGAAAATCTAACAGTTAAAGATATAAGCTTTGTAACCGTCTAAACCAATCCTTTATGAAAATATTTCTGATCTATTTGAAATACAATATGAGCATATAAATCAGAAATATTTCAAATGCAAGTAACCAGTTAACCAATGAAATTTTTTTTTTTTTGCTTATAAGAGCTGAGGAAGAGAGAAGAGACAGAATGGTCCTTGAAACCAAAGACTTTGGAAGCTTGAAAGTGGGAAACCGAGGGTGAGATCCACCAAAATGTGCACAGAAGAAAAAGTGAAGAGCAAACAAGCTATCCCCCTTTCCACACCTGCCAACCTGTAGCAAACAAAACTCACAGAAAAACCATTAAACTAAAAATGCACATGGTTAGAAATCAAAATAGTATGAGCATAAACAAATGAAACATATAAACTTTGAATCTCTAACCAATATGACAAATGCAAGAACAAATTAAAACAAACAAGATTAATTGTTCCTTCCCACAAAATCGTTACCAATCCTTCAAGCAAGCTAGTAGATGGCTGGAAATTACATGCCAAGAATTTGAACTTGCTACAAATTACTCCACATCATGAGACCATGAAACCACTCACAAAGTATCACACATATGGACCTCCAAAGTCTTTTTATTGATCAACAAAATAGCATAAGCTTACAACATATTTCTGCTCACTCTCCAACTTAGAGAAAATGGAGTGGGCAACCATGCTTAAATAGCCAAAGATGGAGAGAAAATGGTGGAATGAGTGGCATAACTCGTGGAGAAAATGGGGTTGCCCATTCCCATGTAATGGGCTGCCAAAATCAGCCCCAAATCAGCTAAAAACCAGCCATGTGACAGCCCATAAACATAGCTGCAAATTCCATGATTTAAGGGGCCCAATTTTGGGAAATATGCCCCCCTCAAATGGGAAAGTAATCCCACTAATATAGCTGCCCGGAATCTTTCCAAAATCAGCTCTTACAACTCCTAAAACATAGCTGAAAAAATCAGTCCATAAATCACTCCCAAAATTTAATATTTTTATTAAGTCATTTTTCACTTTTTCAAATTTTTATGACTTTTTGGGGTTTTTGACTTTTTTGGATTTTTGTGGAAAAATAATCATCCAAACATTAGAAAGAGTGGGTTTAGGGGTTGAGGGGGTGCTCTGAGTTAGAAAACGAGCACACCTAAGGCAAAAAATACCTCCCTATGCCACTTCTAGGCCGATTACAAAAATTTTAATTGAACCATTAAAAAATGGCCCAATTTACGGAAAAAATAAAACTTGCCGAAAATTAAAAACAACCTAGGGGGACTTAGCACATGTCCATATGACTCAAAATTAACGCCTAGCATGTTCATATACATTGACCCATAGACTTTAATAATCCCCTAAGGCCCGTCAGCCTCCCCAGGCATTTCAGCTTTGGAGGAGCAGGAGAAAAACCCATTAATTATGTTATGCACTAATGCAAGACATAATAGATAGGTGAAAAAACTCCTTGGAATACCTGACTTAGCCAAAAAGTCCTAGGGAACCAAGTCTTTTACAAAACACCATGCTAGTACGTTTTGTTACAAACCCCGCAGGGCCATGGACATGTGGAAAATTTTAAAAACGGGGGCCTTTAAAAGGCCAGCTGAATATCAAATCACCAAAAATGAACATGTATCATGTTCCACTCTGCCCGCTCGCTTGATAATCCAACCAAGTACAACTTAGTTGGCAACATCTGGCTCCAACTGCGGGACGTGTGCTCGATCCAGTCTTCAGGCAAGGAGAGCATACGAGAATACCAAAATCTCCGGCTTCTATGACCTGTAAAAACATCTCAACTTGACAAGAAAACCTTTCAGTAGCACAAGTTCTTATAAGAAGCCAATGAACCATAAGTTGCATTATTCAAAAACTAAAAAAAATGACTAATGAAAAAATTCTAAGTACATAAAAGGAAAGTATTGAAAAATAAATGTTGAAAGTAAATGCTCACTTGATGAGCTTATTTTCCTACTCTAAGCATAACAAAATAAATGCTAAGTAAAATGATAAATCCAATGCAACCATCTTAACATTTTATCAATATAAGAACTTTTCACCTTGTGTTTGGTTACCAGCCAAAACAAGGATACCTTATTTAGAAAATGCAAACCTGCATGATAATTCTGGATTGGAGGATTGGATTGGTGATCATAGGCATATGATAGATCTTTGAAGTGCTTCCCCCAATGGTAAGTCCTCATGCAGGCCTCTTCTACCCATGACTGGATAGAGCTGAGAAAAAACTTGGAATGATAAGGCAGACCAACTACCTCATCATATTGATGTGAAAGGCTCTTCTGATAGTTTATTTCTGTGAAAGTATAAGCCCCAGGCTGCTCCAAATCATAAGGAACCTCTGAGTGTGCTGATGAAGGCTGAAACTGACATTCCACTGATTTTATCCTACCCAAATCTTCGTTATACTGTTGATCCAAGTCTTCGTTACTAATACTCATTAATGGCTCTAATTGATCATGAGAAATATCCACAGGCTCCTCTTCCATATCAAAATTTCCCAAGGTCTCGAAATCAACACTCCCCTCTCTTGATATATCAAAGATGGGTTTTTCTAAATCCATCCAACAATCATCATGCCCATCCTTGTAAATGAAGGGGGAGTCTTTGTCTATTGCATGACAACCCTGGCCATGCCCATCCTCATGTTCATAATACTTATCCTCAGAAGGCTTGTTTTGAAAGATATTACAAGGTATAAAGTTGTCCAAGACTTCACCACTATGCGGAGAAAAAGGAGGAGTGTCATCATAAATCATACAAAAATCATCACAAGTTTTTTTAAAGGCTTCTGTAATGGTTGCTTCCTTAGGTGAATTTGAAGTACAAACATCATCATCTTCACTAAAGTAATCCCGAAATCCCAAATCTTCAATGGCAATTTGAGGAAGCTCTTCTGAAACATTTTCAATTAAAGACCTTTCATGAATTTCTTTGTCAACTTCTATAATGGCTTCCTCTTTAGGCAAATCTGAAACACACATGTGATCATCATCGTAGATTTGAGAACACTCCATATTTTCAATGTTTTCAGCTATGGTGACAAGAGGATGGTTTTCAACAAAATCTTCAGTTAAGGGTGCTTCATGGAACTCTTCGATAGGGTCATGCTGAGTCTCTTTTTTAAAGCCAGATTGTGCTGTAGGGAGATCTACACGATTGATATAACTTAGAGGCACCTCCCAATATTTATTATTCTCTGTCATGATGATACGAGGAAAGTTGGGGTCTTCCTTATGATACTCAATCCAAGGTATGAACAAGAGAAAATACCTTCTAAGGATCCTATCCAAGTGCTCCATACTAGCTCCTTTATTATGCCATTGCCTTATAAATATTCTAAGGAGGCTCGAAAGAGAGTTAATACATTTATTTGGAAGCTCTTTAAAATACCATTGATAAACAGGTCCCTGTAATGTACTAACAAACATCTCCATTATGTTATCTTCATATAAGACTTTGAAGTTAGCCACAACTTTAAGAAAAGAAAAGACATACCGGGTTTCTACATCATCATCATCTCCCCAAAAGACCGGTAGATAATCAGATACATCTTCACCATCATGATAATTAGGGAAACCAGGGATGTCTGAGAAGTCAATGGGAGGATGTGCATCGGAAATTTGCTCACTAGACTCTTTATCATCCATTTTCAAAGATCAATAGCTTGCATTTGAAATGACCATGGGATATACCTGGTACTGAATCAATGGAGTTGTCAAAAGGTGAGTCTTTATAGATTTTACTGTAATGCATGGACTCATCTACACACAAGCAGTCTCAACAAACTATATGAGAAACAAAGGGTTTTATCCCTTCAATGGAGTCGCCATGTGAGAATAAAAATATACATATAAAACAATCTCACAAAGAATTCTATTTTTGCTTTTCTTTGAACTTTTATAAAAGGAAAAAAGGTTAGTGGAGTCGCCAGATGAAAAATTAAAAATCTAATCTAAAGATTCATCAAACAAAGCAAAAACAAAAAGGAAAACTCAAAAGTCGTATTCCGGGAATAGAAAGACTTATCCCCGGCAACGGCGCCAAAATGTTGCCGCCTGGTTCCACACCTGGGGAAAACGCAGCAGAAGTCTTCAAGCTGCTGGTGTGGCCTTGGGGGCAAATCAGAGTCAAGTGCTGTCACTTGTGACTCGACTCCTCCATCTAGGCTTTCCTAGCGAAGCCAAGGGGGGTGGACCCTAAAAAATAAAACGAAACTAAGGCCTCTAACCTAGGAGTTAGGAAAATATTTTTGGTAACCAAGAATAAACAGCATATACTTTGATCAAATAAAACAGTCATTCATCATTTACTCCCATTTTAAAATAACCATCATTTAACTGCACATTAGTCAATAATATAAAATGAAATTTAAACAAGACCAGTGCCTTATAATGGAGTCAATAAACAAATGCATAAGCAGAAAAGTAGATGTTGTGCGAGTGTTCTTGGTTTATTTTAAAATTTATGTGATGGTGATCTTTTTATTAAGGCAGGTGGGTTCCCGATATACGCAAGGTACGGGGGAACATGTCCGGAGTTTTGAAGCGTGGCTTCCCTCTCAGGCTTGGGCTGAATCGGAGTCTCGAGGAGGTGTTCAGATGCTATACCAACGAGGGCAAGCCTAACGGTTTCCAAGAGGTCACTACTCAGTGTGGTCCCAAGCCTTCTGAGAAATTTGCCCACGGCAACAAAAATACGAGTTGTGCCGGATTTTCACAAAAAGGATTTTTTATTGGGGCGGTGTTAGATCCTATTACTAGTCATCCCCTCCTTTCTGGTGTGTACCAACTGGATCAGACTGAGCTGCAAGTTGGCCACAGAGCATACGGGAGAAGACCTTGGTATTTTTATAAAATTTTTATGAACCCAAATTTTATCTTTGTTAAAACCCCAGGAGTCTCTTTTCAGGCACGTATTTCGGGCAAGCCCTCATACATAAACCCTACTTCGGGAAAGCAAGGGGGGGGCGTTATGAGTTTGTAAAAAAAATGTGAAAAACTAGGTTGTGAGTGAACTTGTGGCCCGCCAGTGGAACGGACCAACAAGGTTTATTTTAATCCTAATTGATTTTATTAAATGCCGGAAAACAAAGAAATAAACTACTCTAACAATCACGCCATGAAAATGAGACGACACAGGCCACCCCTGGGGGGATGGGATATGGGCGCTGGCTAGCCCACTTGCTCTCGTTTAAAAATGTTTACAATGATTTAGAGAAGTGCCCCAGTCTACTTAATGTGACTTGGTGGCTTACAAAATTATAGGAAAAATATGACCGGTTTTGAAAAATATGGAAATTTGTCCTCCGGATCGCCTGGATGCTTGAAATTTTGGCAGCACTTCCTCCTACCTGTTCGTCTTTTGCTGCAAACCAGCAAGCAATAATTAGTATAAGATGCCCAAAAGCACTTTAAGAGTGTCTTTGGAACACCTCCTAAAAAACCCAAAATTTTCTAAGTTAAAAACTAAGTAAAAATGACGAAAAATAACCAAGTAAAACAAGCTATGGGGCTTGTCTACTTGGGATCTTTGCTAGCCTTTAATGGCTGCAAATTTCAAGCTCTAGGACAGCCAAATATATCTTTTATATCAGCACTACAACTACCCAACAAGACTTAAAAAAGATATGACGATTTTACTTGCAAGCCTTTTGAAAAGTAGATGCTAAATGAAGGAAAATCTAACAGTTAAAGATATAAGCTTTGTAACCGTCTAAACCAATCCTTTATGAAAATATTTCTGATCTATTTGAAATACAATATGAGCATATAAATCAGAAATATTTCAAATGCAAGTAACCAGTTAACCAAAGAATTTTTTTTTTTTTTGCTTATAAGAGCTGAGAAAGAGAGAAGAGACAGAATGGTCCTTGAAACCAAAGACTTTGGAAGCTTGAAAGGGGGAAACCGAGGGTGAGATCCACCAAAATGTGCACAGAAGAAAAAGTGAAGAGCAAACAAGCTATCCCCCTTTCCACACCTGTCAACCTGTAGCAAACAAAACTCACAGAAAAACCATTAAACTAAAAATGCACATGGTTAGAAATCAAAATAGTATGAGCATAAACAAATGAAACATATAAACTTTGAATCTCTAACCAATATGACAAATGCAAGAACAAATTAAAACAAACAAGATTAATTGTTCCTTCCCACAAAATCGTTATCAATCCTTCAAGCAGGCTAGTAGATGGCTGGAAATTACATGCCCAGAATTTGAACTTGCTACAAATTACTCCACATCATGAGACCATGAAACCACTCACAAAGTATCACACATATGGACCTCCAAAGTCTTTTTATTGATCAACAAAATAGCATAAGTTTACAACATATTTCTGCTCACTCTCCAACTTAGAGAAAATGGAGTGGGCAACCATGCTTAAATAGCCAAAGATGGAGAGAAAAGGGTGGAATGAGTGGCATAACTCGTGGAGAAAATGGGGCTGCCCATTCCCATGTAATGGGCTGCCAAAATCAGCCCCAAATCAGCTAAAAACCAGCCATGTGACAGCCCATAAACATAGCTGCAAATTCCATGATTTAAGGGGCCCAATTTTGGGAAATATGCCCCCCTCAAATGGGGAAGTAATCCCACTAATATAGCTGCCCGGAATCTTTCCAAAATCAGCTCTTACAACTCCTAAAACATAGCTGAAAAAATCAGTCCATAAATCACTCCCAAAATTTAATATTTTTATTAAGTCATTTTTCACTTTTTCAAAATTTTATGACTTTTTGGGGTTTTTGACTTTTTTGGATTTTTGTGGAAAAATAATCACCCAAACATTAGAAAGAGTGGGTTTAGGGGTTTAGGGGGTGCTCTGAGTTAGAAAACGAGCACACCTAAGGCAAAAAATACCTCCCTATGCCACTTCTAGGCCGATTACAAAAATTTTAATTGAACCATTAAAAAATGGCCCAATTTACGGAAAAAATAAAACTTGCCGAAAATTAAAAACAACCTAGGGGGACTTAGCACATGTCCATATGACTCAAAATTAACGCCTAGCATGTTCATATACATTGACCCATAGACTTTAATAATCCCCTAAGGCCCGTCAGCCTCCCCAGGCATTCCAGCTTTGGAGGAGCAGGAGAAAAACCCATTAATTATGTTATGCACTAATGCAAGACATAATAGATAGGTGAAAAAACTCCTTGGAATACCTGACTTAGCCAAAAAGTCCTAGGGAACCAAGTCTTTTACAAAACACCATGTTAGTACGTTTTGTTACAAACCCCGCAGGGCCATGGACATGTGGAAAATTTTAAAAACGGGGGCCTTTAAAAGGCCAGCTGAATATCAAATCACCAAAAATGAACATGTATCATGTTCCACTCTGCCCACTCGCTTGATAATCCAACCAAGTACAACTTAGTTGGCAACAGGTACCTTAGCACATGTTTTGCGGCTATCCAATGCACTCTTCTAGGCTCCATCATGAACTGACTGAGTGTGTTCATCGCAAAACACAAGTATGGTCTAGTGTTGACCAGATACTTCAACGATCCTATGAGCTGACGGTATAAGGTAGGATCCACCAACTCTCCCTCAGAAGCATGAAGCTTCTTCCAGTTGGTGATCATAGGTGTGGACATAGGTCTGCAACCCTCCATTTGAAATCTCTTCAGAATATTAGTTGCATATTTTCCTTTCCCCAAGAAAACATGTCCATCCTCCTACTAAATCTCCATCCCCAGATAATAGTGCATCAACCCAAGATCAGTCATCTCAAACTCTGAAGCAAGATCCTTCTTGCAAGCTGCAATAATATGCTCCTCTCCTGTGATAAACAAGTCATCAACATATCGTAGAAGAATGAGCGGATCACCTCCAACCACAATGAAGTATAGGTTGGGATCAACCTCACTCTTCTGAAATCCAATCGATAGCAAATAAGAATCAATCCTTGAATGCCAAGCTCGAGGAGCTTGCTTCAGTCCATACAAGGCCTTTTTCAACTTGCACACATGAGAATCTCTCCCATGAACCTCAAATCCCCGTGGCTACTTTAAGTACACCTCCTTCTGTGAAAGACCGTTGAGAAATGCGGTCTTCACATCTATGTGGTGGATCTTCCAACCCATCTCTGCTACTATGGAGATCACTAATTTGATCGAGGAATATTGAGCAATCGACGCAAAGGTCTTGTCATAGTCTACTCCCTCTACTTGTGAGAACCCTCGTGCCACAAAACGAGCCTTGTACTTCTCAATATTGCCATCTGTAGCATGTTTGATCTTGTAGAGCCACTTGGAAATCACAACTGACTTCCCCTTCGGTCTCGAAACTATCTCCCCACATCGTTTTTCATGATGAAATTGTACTCTTCCATCATGGCATCTCTCCAAACTTGATGTGTGGTTGCCTCCTCAAAAGTAGAAGGATTTGACTCACGTGAGCTGGTCACCATCGCCATGTAACTGGAAAACCTCTCTGGTGCTGTACTTTCTCTGACCTCCCTCTTGGGTGGCCCCACAGACTCCTTAGCTTCCTTCACAAGTTCTTTAAGCCAACTTGGTTTTCTCTTCCTGGAAGTAGCTTCCTGTGGTAGGCCCTCATGAACATCCTCATCTGGCAACTGTCTGCTTAAAGAAGTACTTGTGGTCTGAGATCCTGTGCTTGATGAACCAAAACCATGTGAACTCGAATCACGTGAATGTGAAGCTTGGGAACCTATGACTCGAGACCCTATCCCTGTACCATAAGTCTGTAGATCGAGTCCATGAACCTGAAGATCCTAAAACTTGTGGATCAGTCACCCCTGAAGTCTGTGACCCTGCACCATGATTATTTGAGCTTTGAGATGTTGTCACTGATGGAGTAATAACTTGTTGCTCCTCCATCTTTGACTCACAAGACTTCTTGAAGGCCTGCTCCTCCTCAAATCTCACCTTCCTCCTCACCACAACTTTCCTTTGTGCAGGAAGGTATATGCGGAAGGCCTTCAGAGTCTCATCATAGCCAACAAAGATGCTTTTCTTTTCAGTGGGCTCTAACTTTGTCCTCTTCTTAGAAGGGACACGAGAATATGTAAGGCATCCAAATATGCGGAAGTGGCCTATTTTAGGCTTCTTCCCAGTGAACATCTCCTCAGGAGTTTTACACCCCAAGGCACGATGTGGACTTTTATTCTGCACATAAACAACAATACTACAAGCCTCAACCCATTGAAAGAAATGAAGACTCTGATCATGCAACATGGTTCTAGCTGCTCCCACTATCGCTATGTTCTCCCTTTCAACAACTCCATTCTGATGTGGAGTATATGGAAGGGTCAACTGCCTCCTAATCCCCTCCTGTCTACAAAACTCATCAAACTCCTTGGAGGTATACTCACCCCCATTGTCTGACCTGAGTACCTGAATCTTCCTCCCTGTTTTGTTCTCCACAAAAGCTTTGAACTCTTGGAACCTCTTCAAGACTTCCTCAGACTTCTTGTTTTTCAGGAAGTAGATCCAAGTCTTCATGGAGTAATCATCAATGAAACTGATATAATACTCAAAACCTGTCAATGAAGCAAAAGACATGGGTCCACATAAATCAGAATGTATTAAATCGAGTACTCCTGATATGCTATCACTACTCGGAAAAACAGTCTTGGTGTACTTTCTCAAAGCACATCCTCTACACACACCACTTTGCTTTGTGTTGAACTATGGCAAACCTGTAGCCATTTCTCTCAACAATCTCAAAGTTGAATGATGAAGGTGGGCCATCCTCCTGTGCCACAACTCACACAACTCACTGTTACTGCTAGTGTGGGCCAATGCATGATCAGGTTGGAAGAGAAGCTTGTACAGTTTCCCACATCTAACTCCAATGGCATATGAAGTAGATGGTCTTGTTGCTCTGGGAAAAACATACACTTTCCCATCTAGGACATACACTCCAAAACCCCTGTCTTCAATAGTGGAAACTGAAACAAGGTTCTTCTTTAGCCTGAGGACATACAAGACATCCCTCAATGTCATGGACTGCATGGAATCCCTCTGAAAGCTGACAGTCCCACGCCCAACTGCTCTCACAATAGTATCATCACCCAACACTACCTCCAAGCTCAAGTCAATCTCAGTCATCTCGGTGAACATGTCACGAACACCTGTCATATGGCTCAAAGCTCCACTATCAATGTACCAAGTGGAAGGAGTGGTGGAAGCGCTCAACAAATGACCAACCAATAAGGAAAACTATGTCTCATCCTCCACATCACTGCTGGTAATGGATGCTCTCTTTGTACAACAAGCATAGAGAGAAAACTCTCCCTCAAATTGTGTAGCAAACTCATCAATGTCAACTGATGCTGTCGTTTGTTGTTTCTTCTTATTCTTGTTCAGACACTGTCCAACATACTGTCCAAACTTCTTGCAAGCAAAGCATTTGACTTTGCTCGTCTTTCTTTTGCTTGCCACTCTGCTGCTTGGCCCCACCCTTAGGGCCCTTTTTGAACTTCTTCTTCTTTCCTTTCGCTGCCAATGCCACATTCTCTTCATCCTCCCAACTATGAGTCTCCTCCTGAATGAAGTTGTCCTAGAGACGATCCCAAGAAGGCATATGCTCACGAGCAACTACGGACTCCACAAATATACCCCATGGCTTTGTCACGCCATTCAACACTTTCCGCACCAACTCACTACCTTGTACAACCTCTCCAACTACTCTGAGTTCATCTCTAACCTGTGTGATCCTAGTAAGGTATGAAGCCATGTTCTCTCATTTGTTCATGTGAATGCCTTTCAACTTTTCTTTCAATACCATATTTATGTTTTCGTTTGAACATTGGTAAAGATTAGTTAAGGAGGTCCACATCTGAAATGCATGGTATTTTCTTGTAATGTGTGGGATCACATGATCCTTCATAACATCAAGTATGATCCTTCTCACTTTTACATCTTTCTTGAGAAAATCAACCTTATCTGTAGCATTGGTAGGTACTGTGATTGGATTAGCTGTGGTATTGTTCAATATGTCCCATAGTTCATTTTCTTCCAGTATCAACACTATTCTAGCCTTCCACGGGCTAAAATTTACAGCCCCATCTAGTCTATTTTCTATTCTAAGTCTGGTGGCCATAACCCCAAATTGTCCAAGAACCTGCTTCCTTCACTAACCAACTGTTCTCCCTTCTTTTCCAAGCCTGAAATTTCTTTTTGAGGTTTATTTATGCCCTTTATTTCAACTTTGATACCATGAATTTTTTTGTAACCCCAACCTGGTCTCAAGTTTAATTTTTCACCTGGAGTATAATGCCCAAACCCCATGACTGCATATTAGCTTCAATGCATACAAAGTTTTAATTTTTCACATAGATTTTAATGCCCAAAACCCATAAGAAATCTATGTAGATCCCAAGCTGAAGAAACACCTTGAGGTGCTCTTTCGATCTGATGCATTCCTTGCCCAATTTGAGCTTGAATAAATCTACAGCCTCACTCCATCATCTCCAAGATACCTCAATCCATACTCCAATGTGCCTCCCAAATCTTTGAGCACATGCTTTGTTGCTACCCAATACACCTACCTTGGCTCCACAATGAACTGACTCAAGGTGTTCACAACAAACTCATATATATGGCTTGGTGTTGACCAAATACATCAAGGATCCTATCGATTATTTGTATACTTTGGAATCCACTAATTCTAAATCTAAAGAGTCAACCTTCTCCAGGTTAGTAACCATAGGTGTAGCCATCGATCTACACTCATCCATCTTGAATCTCTTTAGGATCTCTATTGTGTACTTCCCCTGACCAAGGAAGATCTCACCCGATATCTACCATACTTTTAACCCTAAGAAATAATGCATCGAGCCAATATCTTTCATCTCAAACACTGTAGCCAAATCTGATTTGCACCTTGTGATAAGCTCCTCTGCACCTATGAGAAACAAATCATCTATGTACAACTCCAAGATGGGTGGCTCAAATCTAAGAAGTATGAAGTACAAGTTGGGACCACCTTACTCTTGGTGAAGCCCATGCTCTACAATCATCTATCAATCCTAGAGTACCATGCCTTGGGTGCCTATTTGAGTCCATACAAGGTGTTCTTAAGCTTGCACACATGAGACTCCCTTCCATGTACCTCGAATGCCTAAGGTTGCTTTGAGGAAGGCTATCTTCGTGTCCATCTGGTGTATCCTCCACCCCATGATTGAGGAAATAGATATCACAACTTGAATAGAAGGATATCTTGTGATAGGAGCAAATGTCTCCTCGTAGTCCATTCCCTCTTTGAGAGAACCCTCTCGCAACGAACCTTATCTTGAACTTCTCAATGCTACCATTTGCAACATGCTTGATCTTGAAGAGCCATTTGGAAGTCACCACAGACTTCCCCTCTAGTCTAGGCACAATATCCCAAACACCATTCTTCATGATGGAGGTGTACTCCTCCACAATGACGTACCTCGGAATTAATGATGCTGCTCATCAATGCCATATAGTTCGGAAACTTCCTCGGAAGCCCACTTTGCCTGATTTATCCCTCAATGTTTGCTCAAGCCTTGTGAGTCTCCTAATTATAGAACTAGGAGCTAACTCATCCTCCTCACTTGAAGGATGACTCCTTGAACTGGAAGTCTATGAACTTTGTTCTCCCTTCGGAGCCTCCTGTTCCTTATCCTCTACCATTGGTGGTAACTCACGAGACTTCCTAGATGCCAAGTTCTCCTCGAACTTAACATCTTAGCTCACCGATGTCTTCCGTTGTGTTGGCATGAAGATCTTGTAAGCTTTTGAGGTCTCGCTATACCTCACAAATATGCCCTCCTCTCCTAAAGGCTCAAGCTTCGTTCTCTTCTCCATTGACACATGGATGTACTCTGGGCAACTAAAGATCTCGAGATGCTTGATCTTTGGCTTCACTCCTATGAATGTCTCCTCAGGAGTCTTGTCCTCCAATGTCATGTGAGGACTCTTATTATGCAAATATATTGTTGTGTTCCATGCCTCTTCCCAAAGAAACATAGGCAATCCTTGATCATGAAACATAGCCTTTACAGTATTGATGATGCACTGACTCATTCTCTTTGTAACCCCATCTGTTGTGGGTTGTATGAGATTGTCCTCTCCTTCATGATACTTGCCGCCTTGCATAAATCCTTGAATTCATTTGAAGTGTACTCTCCCCCATTATCCGACTTCAAGACCTTGCTCTTCTCACTTGTCAGATTCTCTACTTGGGTCTTGAACTCCTAGAACCAAATAAAAACCCCATCCTTGGTCTTCATAAAGTAGATCCAGGTTTTCCTGGAAAAGTCATCAATGAACGTCACATAGTATGATGCTCCTTGTACAGATACAACAAACATCTCCACATACGTATGAATCAATAAGAAACAAAATTCCTTTGGATCTACTTTCACTGCTTGGAAAAGTAGTTGACATTCTTTCCAAAAGCACACCCTCTGCATACTCCCTACTACTCAACATTGAACTCTAGAAGACCAGTGACAATCTCCCTCAGAATCGACAATGCCCTGTAATGCAAGTGTCCTATGCTCCTATGCCAAAGTTCACACAAGTTGTCACTATCATGCACCAAGACTAAACATGCTTCCCTGCAACCTGTATAAGTTTCCCTCTCTAACCCCAATCCTCAATGTTTTGTCAGGGCGAGCTCCCTCTGGATGTAAGAGTACTCTCCCTCTTAAATATAACGACAAAACCTTCGTCTTTCATAATTGAGATTGAGAGCAAGTTTTTCTTCAGTCCTGGTACAAATAACACATCTTGGGAATCAAATGAACCACTTGACTCAAGCTGGAACAAGACTGTTCCCTCTCTTCCGACTACATACTTGGCATCATCACCAAGCTCCACATGGATCCCTGAGTACGACTCCATCAATGTGTCGAATAACACCCGTGCTTCTATCATATGACGAGATGCACCACTGTCCAAGTACCATGCACTCCTAGCAATTGTGCTTGTAGAAAGGCATGGAACTAGTTCGAAATCACTCTTGAACTTCACAACAAACTCACTCAAATGAGTCTTTGTAGATCCTGCTACTTGCTGTGTCTTTCCTTTTCCTTTCTTCTTTTGTGGACACTGAGATGCATAGTGCCCATTCTTGTGGCACACGAAACACTTAATTTTACTAAAGTCATTTCTTGATTGTGAGGCTTCCCCCTCATTCTTAACCTTCTTGTTGGAACTCTTTCCTTTGCACTTTCTTGCCTTGTTGACACGGGCCAAGTTCCCATCACTACCTCCCTGGTTGCGTTCTCTGGACTCCTCTCGAGTCTCCTGGATACAATTGTCTCAAAGCCTCTCCCAGTTGGGGAGTTTCTCTCGAGCAAAAATCTCTTTTACAAATGGTTCCCAATGCTTGGTGAATCCATTCAATGCCACACTGACAAGATTTGCATCGGCTACTTTCTCTCCAGCAAGTGCAAGTTGATCATGTATCTGAGTGATCTTCATGAGATAGTTGGTAACTTGTTAGATCTCAACATCTGAACATCTCTGAGTTTATCTCAAAACCATTTTTCTTTTCATGTTATCATTGGAATAAATCCGTTAGAGCTTTAAACATATCTTTGGTCAATGTTTTCTCTGCTATATGAGGAATCAGGTGATCCTTCATTGCATCTAGGATCACTCTTTTGGATTTGATGTCCTTCTTCTTATGTGCTGTCAATTGAACTAGATCTGTCGGTGCATGAACAACCTTTGATGCAAGATCTCAAAAGTCATGTTCCTTAAAAAAAAAAGTATACTCGCTTTCCACGACATGAAATTAGATGCCCCATCTAACATGTCTTCAAATCTAAGACTAGTTGTTGCCATAACTAGATCTTAACAAAATATTTGTCGTGTGCTTATTCCTTCAAGAAACCACCAAGGTCTACTGCTATAGATTTTAGATTTGCTTCCTTTCAATAGTGTGAACCCTGACACCATGTTAATTTTCTAAACCCCATATCTATATAAACAAACTTCTAGTGATTTCCTTATTGAAATATTAAATTAGCAGCTCACTAATTTAATTACATTATTGGGATTAATTAACACAATTTTCTAGTGGAAGCAAAAACAAATGGAAACAAATCTACTCAATAAAAACACAAAATTTCTGCCCTTCCAAATCATCTCATTTAAATAATTTCCAAGGTTACAAGGGCCTGCTTACTGAGAAAATGGCCTTTAGAATACAATTTACAAACCTGGAAAATTTTGCCTCACTTAGAAAACTTTCTCCAGCAAAAGCGCCACCGAGAAAACCCCCTTCCTGCTGCTATATTGTACAACCTGTATATCCTTTGTGTAGTCTGTATGACAGTCGCATGATGTTGTACGACCGTGGTTGTATGTGCACTTCTGCAGTCTGTTGTACGATCGTTTTGATTTGCTATGTGCTGTTGTATGGCTATACGACCTAACACAAATACTGCATAATCTAAGAAACCACATGAATAACAAAATAAAATATTAGGTTGATTGTGATTTAAATAAATAATTCTAAAAACTAGTTGTCAATAGAGTGTAACATCAACTTTCGAACAATCACACTCCTTGGTTATCTTCATCCAACTAATAAGACATAACATAGGATTTAAATCCTCCATCTCAAACTTCATCAAAAGGTTCATCACATTTTTAGGTTGAGAAATAAATATATCACCATTCATCTTTAAGACTTGGATGCCCAAAAAGAAAGACAACAAACCATAATCAATCATTTCAAAAGTATTTGCTAATTGTTTCTTCAAATCGACAATTAAATCTAAGTTTCTTCGAGTAATAACTAAGTCAACCATATGTAATGAAACAATCAATATTTCATTTTTTAAATGCTATATGTGATCATATTCATAACATTTTAAACCAAGATTGAAGAAAAAAATTTCAAGCTTCTCATACCATGCCCTAGGAGGTTGTTTCAAACCATATATGGATTTCATTAGTTAGCACACAAAACTAGCATCCTTCTTGAGAATGGTTAATATACCATAAAAAGGTACTTTTGACATCCAAACAAAGTAGCAAGCTAAAAAATCAATTGAACAAAATTCATTTTTGCAACTAGTGCAAAGGTCTCAATCTACTCAATGCCTTCATGCTAAGAAAATCTCTTAGCTACCAAATGAGCCTTATGTCTTTCAACAACACCTTCAAATCTGAATTAGCTCTTATAAACCCATTGATATTTCACCGAATTATTTCCTTGTGGTATAGGAACTAAATCACATGTGTCATTCTCCATCAATAAATGATACTCATTACCCATGGAATTATCCCATTGATGTCAACCATGGGCATCTAGATATGTATTTGGATCTCATGCCTTTAGCACTTTCTTTTTTTCTTGAATCATTGATGTTTCCTACATTAGTTCAAGTAACTTTAGTTGTCATAGTAGCCCATGTGGCAAGACAAGCTCCAAACATGGGAGGATTTCATGTACTGAGATCATGAGTAGGAGTCTGAAACATTTAGTTGATTCGGTTGCGGAAGGATGACTAATAGTCGAGTCAAATAGAGATGTTGACTATCTATTAACGATCCTGGAGGGTAATCAATCAATACAAAATTCCCTATAATTTCCAATAGATCATTGTTCAACAAGTTAGAAGAAGAATTCAACGGAGTAATTGCACCGAGTGAAACGAGGTGCTCTACAGCCCAGTATGGGAGAGATCCTCTAACGTGATATAACGTTATAACGTTAGTAACAAAATAATTAAAAAAATTCATGTCAGTTCATAAAATAAAAAAATATGGAAAATATTTAAAAAAAAAAATCCATGTTGGTTCATAAAATAAAATATTATGAAAAGTAATTAAAAAATAGATGTTCGTTTATAAAATAAAAACTTAAAATTTAAACCCGGATCTATCAATTAAGAAAGATCAAATTTCTTGAGTTTAAATTTAAAAAAAGAAATACACCTCAAGAAATTGGATCCCTATCGGTGCTTGATAGATACGAGTTTAAGATGGATCTTACCCAAGGTTTTCTCATCAAAGGTAACATGTTTTCTACATACAATCTCCTATTTGATAGGGTCAAACAATCTATAGGATTTCAACTCTTCAGAGTAGCCCATCATGATGCATGTGTGACTCTTTACATCTAATTTCTTCCTTCTATCATCCATAATGTGATCCCATGCAATGCATGTAAAGGTTTTGAGGTTTCCTACTTAAGGTAGGTTTCCTTCCACTCCAATTTTCCATTAGATTCATGTCCCATATAGATTTAGTTAGACTCTCATATTTAACAAATAATTTGAGTAGTAATCAACTTCTGCCAAAGAATGAGTGAACACACCTTTGTCCTAAAGAAAGCACCATGCCATTTTGACCAAATTCTAGTTCTTCCATTCAACAATATCATTCTATTGGGTTGTATGATGTACATATCTATGACAAGAGATACCATTATGTGACAAGTTCCTTTCTCACATATTCTCTTCCATTGCTAGATCTTAAACACTTCATGGGTTGATTGCATTTTCTTTCAATAAGTGCCCTAAATTCCTTGAATCTTTCAAAGATATGATTCTTATTTTGTCAAAAAAGTATAAAAACAAAAGAAAACAACAATAACAGTAGAACAAGAGATTTACACATAAACCTTTTTGTCTGTAGATAAAACCACAGGGCAATGAAAAATTCAATCTTTTATTATTACTCGACAAAAAACTTACAATGCTTTCTTCTATCTCTCTTGTGTTACAATGTTGGGGGGTCAATCCCATTTTATACAATACATATGAGGGTTCGAGAAAGAATTGAATTACATTAGAAGGGTCTAGAAATTTTTTCCTCGAGGTCTCTTCCCCTGCACCCTCCCCCCTAATACCCCAAGTGCCCGATGCATATGAGTAGCACATGGACTAATCAAAAGCTCTACATGAACAATATTGGATATCTAGATATTGGCTTCATATCATAACTTATTTTTAAATAAATATAACCAAGTATATCTGGAAAATTCGTTGATGAAGGTCAATACATACCTTGCATCGACTAGTGATAGTTTGTTCATGGAACATAGGTAACAATGGACAAGTTATAGTCAAATTTTCGCTCTCCAATATTTCCCTATTTCAAAGATAAATTAATGATTCTTGTTAAGCATTAATCCTTCACATGTTCTATCAAGGGGAATAGTTGTGTGTAGACCATCAACCATGTTGCATTTTTCCATCAGATTCATGCTTCATAAGTTTAGGTGTCCATGTCATTCATGCCACAATCTGCTCTAGTCATTAGTGTGGACTATGAGTGCAGTTGATCTAGGGTGTTTACTAGTAAGATCGTATAACTTATATAATCAATGCTTTAGGTCCAGAAATCCTTTAGTGACAACAACAATGTTGTTCTCTATGTCCTCCACAACAAACTGATTTGGAAAAATAATAAAATTTCTCGATGTTCTAGGTTAATTGGGGTACAATGAACAAATTTGCACTCATACTAGTTACATGATACACATCAATGATCACACCACTTTGACATTCAATATTTACACAACCAACAAAAGCAGGTGCATAGTCATCAACTACAAAGATTTATTTTATCGTGGCTTCCTTTAATGATGAAAAGAGAGAAGCATATTCAACCATGTGATGGTTGCAACCAGAGTTGTCTATCCATTCGCTCTCAGAGGTATGGGCATGTAAGGCTTGGAAGCACTAACATGAAATGTATATTCATCTTCCTTGCCTTTCATAGTTTGTCTCTGCAAATAAGTTGTCATGACTCCTTCAAGTTTCATCATTTTTATATTTAAAAACTAGGGTTTTTTGCAAGAGCAAACAAAGGATTGTTATAGTATAAATACACTAGAATTTTCAATCTTCTCGGAACATAAGAAATTCTCACCCAAAGTGCAATCGAGACTAGTGTTGAATGAGGAAAATACTAGTGAAAAACAAATACATGAGTATGGAGGTCATTTTTTCCTTGAAAAGAGTCATACGAGGAAAATTAAGCAGTACAAAATATACAAGCATAAACATACATCAAACATAAAACAATTATATCCATTAACCATACATCTAAACATCCATCATGTAATAGAAATTTAAGGGGGCAACCAAAACCATCATTGTATTATTCTTCCAAAAATAGTTTACAACATGGTGTACAACTCATACATTCCTCTCGCATTTCGCAGAGCTTCCTCCTAAACTTTGTCTAGAACCCCAATAATAGCTTTCATTTCTTAGATAGATCACCCAATACAACCAAAATCCATCCCATCCTTTAGAACTTGTAGAGATTTTATAAGAGTTACAATGGCTAATCTTGACCGCATCAAGACGATTACAATTCAACTAATTCTACTTGGGTGAATTTAATATCCATATATTCTCCACCATGTCTTCTTGCACAATTCTTCCTTTGTTAACTGTCCATCCATCTTCCATGAATAGGTATTCAACCATGAAGGGTCCAACAAGCCTCAACCACAATCATTGAGCCACCCTTGAGTCAACTTTGCTTCTCCACCGATCCTTCAAATGAAGGGATGAACTTAGGAATCACAACTAAAGGTTTGCAGTAAAATTCCTAAAATTGTTCCACCTACACTTTCCACTTGCCCAATTAAAAATTGGCACCAATAATGAATGCTCGGGCCTACTCGATGTTTGTTTTTGAGGGATTTTATTATTCTAAACTATGCCATTCAAAATAAAAAAGGATTTCATCTGCTACAACATAAGATAAGTTGAATGGGCTATAGGGAAAAACTCCCTAAGGGTATTCTTAGTAGCAACAACATCCTCATAAAGGGAATCTGACCTATTGTTAGTGGCCTATATTTATTTGTACTTATTTTGCTTCTTGAACATGTTTGTCAGTGCTTGGGCCTCCTCATTCAGTCACTTTATCTGCTCTCATAACTCATCAACTGCTCGTTGGATTTGCTCTAATAGGCCCATCCAATCCTACAAAGAGGAGAAGATGACCTTAGTTGCTATTGTTTTATATTGAAAGAGAGTACGATTTGTGTGGAACTCTGTGACAAGTGGCAGGAACCATGCTATGAGTTCTCTTTGTTGTTCTATTCCCTGATTCCGGGATGTATTGACCTGTTCCTGAAGATACTCTTATTTCTCACACAACTGTTGCCATGATGTTATGATCCAATATCCTTAATATAGCATAAGAGACAAGAGTACAGACCATGTACAACAATGTAAACATGGAGCACAACTCCAATATAGATAAGAGAGATAAGTTACACACTAACTACTTAAATAAGAGGAGATCCTTCTCCAATTACCCTGAGACATACATATAACCATTTCACCTGTTCTCAACAATGACTACTTAGATGTGTTCTGGGAAAAAATCTTATACTTGAACCTTTAAAGATCCAAATTGGGTCAGACATGTTGCATCAAAAATAGGATAGACCATAGTATCTATGGTGGCAATTTCAGAACACAAAGATAGAGGTAATGTAGTCATTGTTGAAAGTTTTCTGAGATTTTCAACCACCCGGTTTTATGTCGAATTTTCATAGTTTAATGCCCAACCCAGTTTTGTGTATTGGCTGGAAATTACACTAAATTTTCAGACATTTAAAACACTGCCGAAAATCACATTTAATGATAGAAAATTAAATATTCATGCACACCATAAATAATTTCAGACTCATAAGTTTTGGCCAATAGCCCAGGAAAAACCCCTAAGGGAAAACCTGTCAGAGAGAGAGAGAATTTGTATTTCTTCAAAAAAATTTCAGTACAGTAATTTTACAGTCAAAATGTACTTATCTCAACCAACCAAATTCACCCAGAAAGATGCCTCGATTTCTGTGCCTAGCTGCCTCGATTTCTGTGCATAAAACACCACCTTGATTTCTGTGCCAAACACCACCTCGATTTTTGTGCTGGCTGTCTAGAAATTTGTGCAGAAATAAAATCTTGATTTCTGTGCCATAAAGCATAGTCCGTACAGACTGTATGGACCTCGAAATTTGTGCCTAAAATTTGTGGAAAAATGTGCCTAGATTTCTTCCTGGAAACCCGTGCCAGTTGCCTTGGGATTTGAGCCCAATACTCTCCTCGAAATGCATGCTGTATGGTACCACAATAAATGTTGTGTACGGATTCTCGATTTCTATGCCTAAGCTTCTACTCTTTGCCTTGGGAATCATGCTGTACTAAAACTGTCCTTTCCTCGAAATGTGTGCCGCTCAATAAATGCCCATGAACCCTACCTTGAAATTTGTGCCCTCTCTCAAGCTCTCTTCTCCACTTCTCTTCAGCAAAAAGTGGGTGTGTTTTCCTTCCCTTGCTCTTTTTGTCTAAACCCTACGGTGTTAAAATTTAATATGCTAAGACAGAAAATAGCAGCATTACATTCCATTTCACAATAATAGCATATACAGGATCACTGAAGAAAAAACAAGCATAGCATAAACACAAGAGACACAGATTTATCCTGGGAAACCCTCATGGGGTAGAAAACCCAGTAAAGCTTCCTCAATATAGATGACTGGCAATATACAAAGATGCAAACCCAAGACACGATCTCCTCCTCCACCATAGCATACCTCTCCTCCACAAGTGCGCCTCTCTCAAGTGTGTGTGTGTATCAAATGAGGAATACACCTCCTCTATTTATACACTACTCTGACATATCTTTTACACAAGTACATGTAGGCTCGTATTTAACCAATGGGTTAAATACCCCACTACAACTGACTGGGCCGACCCCTCTAGGGTGGTCTAATAACCCTTTGACCCACATAACACATACAGGGCCGACCTCCACTAGGGAAGTCTAATAACCCGAGTTACCACATTCCGACGGAGGAATAAACATCTCCGGATATACAATAAGATATTTACGGAGGAATGAAACATCTTCGGAATAATAAAGTACAATTATAATATTCTTTGAAGTTACAATATCTCAACACTCCCCCTTAACGAGAAGGATATTATAACAGCATCTGCACGAGCAAGGAGTCATCAACATCATACATGATACATCTATAAATCATCGGAAGCTTTCTTTATACATCATCAGTAACTCAAGCAGTTACTGGAACATCTTTAAGATCTTCAATACCAGAATATCAACATCTTCAGTACTGAGTCTTCATCTTCTGCAGCACACGAACAACTACATCGTCATCACACGATCATCAGCATCGTCATCACACAATCATCAGCATTGTCATCACATGATCATCAGCATCATCATCACACGATCATCAACATCTTCATCACATGATCATCAACATCGTCATCAGACGATCATTAGGATCGTCATCACACGATCATCAACATCGTCATCACACGATCATCAGCATCGTCATCACACAATCATCAGCATCGTCATCAGACGATCATCAGCATCGTCATCACACGATCATCAGGATCGTCATCACACGATCATCAGGATCGTCATCACACGATCATCAGCATTGTCATCACATGATCATCAGCATCGTCATCACACGATCATCAGCATACTCTGCTATACACATGATCCTTCCTTTCGGAATTACGGGATCAATCTCATCACAATCAATATTTAAGACTATCCTTCCTTTCGGAATTACTAGATTTACTGTCTCAGGATGATTAGTCCAATCACAATCACATTTAAGACTATCCTTCCTTTCGGAATTACTGGATTTACTGTCTAAGGATGATTAGTCCAATCACAATCACATTTAAGACTATCCTTCCTTTCGGAATTACTGGATTTACTGTCTAAGGACGATTAGTCCAATCACAATCACATTTAAGACTATCCTTCCTTTCCGAATTACTGGATTTACTGTCTAAGGATGATTAGTCCAATCACAATCACATTTAAGACTATCCTTCCTTTTGGAATTAATGGATTTACTGTCTAAGGATGATTAGTCCAATCATAATCACATTTAAGACTATCCTTCCTTTCAGAATTACTGGATTTACTGTCTAAGGATGATTAGTCCAATCACAATCACATTTAAGACTATCCTTCCTTTCGGAATTACTGGATTTATTGTCTAAGGATGATTAGTCCAATCACGTGCATTTTGAACCAAGGTCCAGGGACGATGCAGTCCTATCCTCTATTCTCGGAGACACCTGTCTACAGCTCACTTTAGGACTGAGGTCCAGGGATGATTCAATCCTTTTCTTTCTCGGAGACTTCATGTCTACGGCTCACTTTAGAACTTGAGTTCAGGGATGATCCAATCCTTATCTGTCCACCAAGGACTTCATTTTCGGAGACCTCACGTCTACGGCTCATTTTAGAACTTGAGTTCAAGGATGATCCAATCCTTATCTGTCCACCAAGGACTTCATTCTCGGAGACCTCACGTCTACGGCTCATTTTAGAACTTGAGTTCAAGGATGATCCAATCCTTATCTATCCACCAAGGACTTCATTCTCGGAGACCTCACGTCTACGGCTCATTTTAGAACTTGAGTTCAAGGATGATCCAATCCTTATCTGTCCACCAAGGACTTCATTCTCGGAGACCTCACGTCTACGGCTCATTTTAGAACTTGAGTTCAAGGATGATCCAATCCTTACATGTATTCTCATCCATACAAGTATCCTCATCCATACAAGTACATTTAATCAATACATGTATCATAAAACATATGTATTTCCCACTCATACATTCAGTATCAAAAGCATGTATACATCTAACATCAAAAGCATGTATTCTCACTAATACATCTGTCATCAAAGGCATGTATACATCTAGCATACATCTAACATCAAAAGCATGTATACATCTAACATCAAAAACATGTATTCTCACTAATACATCTGTCATCAAAGGCATGTATACATCTAGCATACATCTAACATCAAAAGCATGTATACATCTAACATCAAAAACATGTATACATCTAACATCAAAAGCATGTATTCTCACTAATACATCTAACATCAAAGGCATGTATACATCTAGCATGTATTCTCACTAATACATCTAACATCAAAAGCATGTATACATCTAACATCAAAAGCATGTATTCTCACTAATACATCTGTCATCAAAGGCATGTATACATCTAGCATGTATTCTCACTAATACATCTAACATCAAAAGCATGTATACATCTAACATCAAAAGCAAAAGATATAAGAGTTCTAAATCTAAATAATTCTAAGTAACTAAGTGCAGCAAATTTAAGGGACAGACTTGTTATCAGATACTATGCTACTCCCCCTTTCGAGGAGGGTCCTTCTGGACTATACCAAGCTTGTCTCGGAAGTATTCAAACTTTACTCGAGACAGAGGTTTAGTCAGGATATCAGCAATCTGATCCTCAGTGCTTATATACTTGAGCTTGATAGCTCCTCTCTACACCATATCTCGTATGTAGAAGTAACGGATCTCAATGTGTTTTGACTTATCATGGAACACAGGATTTTCAGTCATCTTAATGCAGCTTTGATTATCACACATAATCACAGTGGGATCCATTTCTAAGTCAAACACTCCAGATAAAAGTTTCCGAAGCCATACTGCTTCACAGCTGGCAGAGCAGGCAGCTATAAATTCTGCTTCAGCAGTACTGAGGGCCACACTAGATTGTTTCTTGCTGAACCATGAGATCATGGCAGATTCAAGACTATAACATCCACCTGATGTACTCTTTCTGTCTGAGACACTTCCTACCCAATCAGAATCTGAGTAACCATGTAAACGGAGTTCATGACCTCCAAGATAATATAGACCAAAAATCTAATGTACCTTTTAGGTACCTCACTACATGCTTTGTAGCTATTAAGTGCACCTTTCTAGGTCCTACTAGATACTGACTTAGGGTATTTACAACAAAGCATATATCTGGCCTAGTATTTGTTAAGTACATCAATGACCCAATTATTTGTCTATATAGGGTTAGGTCCACTAAATACGATGAGTCATTAACTAACAACTTCAAGTTGGAGTCCATGGGAGTGGCCATGTCTTTATACTCCAACATATCAAATCTTTTTAGAAACTTCACATACTTACCTTGATTTAAAAGATTCCTTTTGGATCTTGCCATACTTCTAGACCTAAGAAGTAGTGCATTAATCCGAGATCTTTCATTTTCATTTATGCAACCATTTTCATGACCTGTTTCTCATTCCTTGTCAGAAAGAGATCATCGTCATACAATAATGGTATGATAGGTTCATCATCCACAACCTTAAGGTAAAGGTTAGGAACAGTTTTACTTCTGGTAAAGCCCAAGCTTTGTCATGAAGCTGTCAATTGTCCATTATTCACACTCAGCATTGAGTGATCTTCTGCATATCTATCTGTGCCATCTCTCGTCAGATGGGTCTACTAATATGAGCCTCAAAATCATTCGAACTCTGTGGTGAGTTCCTTCTTGCATCCATGTCATATGTGTATAGAACCCATATTCAACCTTGTAGCAAAGGTTGAGATCCACATCACCCATGATGATCATTAAGCTCATCAATTGACTACCGATCCTGGGAACCCATACAGAACCTGATTACATTATTAATAGAATGATCTTATCTAGTCCCTTGGAGCAAAACATCTCATCATGATTCTCTTCTAAGAGAATCTCTTAACCACAATCTTTCTATAGTGTGTTTGATTTGTAAATCTTTTGTTGAACATCCATCGCTTGTTCAGAGTTCATCATTCATCATGATCTTTCCTACAAATCAAAATTAAGTACATGATTAGTAATACTTCATAATCATCAAATCATATTGACATGATAACCTATTATGCATACAGATATCATTTACATAGTTATGCAACTATTTTGACCAATACTTTGGCACAACACTTTCCCATATCCTGTATGCATACAGTGGCTATCTAGATGCCTTCCATCTCTACCAGAACATACTATCGAGAGTGTGCACAGCTCTCAGCATGTCAGCAAAGAGGTTTCATTCTAGACAAGTAACAATGGAATGTTTGTCCAATTTACCAATCATATGCATATTAGTAGTATACTGTTCAATGCTTTATGAATGTTTACACTCAGCATGATATATTCTAGGAATACAAATATGCATACAAGCAATATCATTTACTATTTCTAATAACAACTCAAATACTTATCTTTTATGTTTGTGTGGTTGCCTCCCGCTTGATCTTCTGTATGTCTTATGAACTTCTATTCATTCTGTACCACTGTTCATGCTCAAGTGTACACTAGTGTCATCCTCATGATCTCATACACAAACATACATTCATTAGTATACTCTCAATATTATCAAAACATTCTAATTCTAAATAATCTTGAATATGTATAGTCATGATCATTAGTATTCAGGTTTTCAAGGAAGTCTTCTTTTACTCATGCATATTCTTGTTTGATCTAGTTAGTTAAATCATCAACCAAGATAAGAGACATAATATGCATAAACCCTTGATTACTAACCAATCATACCAAGTATACTTACACAAGGTAAGATTCTAACATGACATAGGAAAACATACCTCGATTAGTATACCTGCTTAGTTATGTACAACATACCTAAACAATCTCTTCAATGATTTAGAGATCCTGAGCTAGAACCTACATGTCTCGTAGGTTAAACATAATATAACAAAGTCATACATACCTCGTGAGTCTTTGTCTTCATGTTGTCATGGTCATGGAACTTGATTTGTCTTTTGTGATGTACATGTGTCTTGTTAGTAGACAACATCAACCT
The DNA here is from genome assembly GCA_027924585.1 of Larix kaempferi. Lineage (NCBI taxonomy): Eukaryota > Viridiplantae > Streptophyta > Pinopsida > Pinales > Pinaceae > Larix > Larix kaempferi. The sequence goes on from BSBM01000177.1 coordinate 26,980,544, forward strand.
TACACAACACCATAATGCATAAGTACAATCATATCGCCCTAATCAATGAATGTCTTTGATCATTCACATGCATTCATATTGTTACTAGGGTGATAAGACAATTAATAACATTAATCAAGATTGTACTAATAAATAACATGAAGACAAACACATTATGAACTTAATCAAGAATCAGATTTCAAGGCATACCTGAACCTCCTTAAGTCATACCTGTCGAGACCTTTTGTAGTCTTCTTATGTAAGGCCTTAGCCTCAACTCCCCCTGAAACTTGATCTGGAGCTTGATTAGGGTTGCTAGAGAAACCCTAAAAATTCAATCTTTGACTTTCACACTTCTGAATGGATGGAAGAATGTGTCTTGCGGAGCTGATCAACCTAGCATTCTTCAATTTTGAAATCTCCAAAATTTGACCCCTCAAAATTGCCTTCGAAACTTCTGGATCTTCTGGACAGGAACCCGAACTAGGGTTTGATGAAGCCCGGTCTTCTACCCAACCAAAAAATTTGATCTTGGTCTATAAATTTTAATTTTCCTGAGTAGCATTCAGCCATGGACTCCGATTCCAAAAATTCTAACTTTCTCCGAAACCCTAAATTCCGGAAGCCATGAATAAAGGTGCTCCAAAAATAATTCTGTTTTGATAGAAATATGCACCTGATTGTTTCTGCTATAACTCTGAAATTTATGCTCCACAGGGTCTGAAAACTTTTTCTGTAGTAGCCTGACCTGTCATCTTTCCATCCTGACAGGTCTGACCTCAATTGGATTTTCTGAGAGAGAGTTATGCAAAGTGTCACAACGTGACCTATTTATGGGATAAAACAGGAGAGCGAACTTGTACGGCATGCCACGTGTCACTGTTTGAACTTCGGCCTCTGAAAACTTTTCCTGAGATATCTCTCCCTGTTATATTTCCATCTTGACAGGTCTGACCTCAATTGGACTCTCTGAGAGAGAGTTATGCCAAGTGTCGCAACGTGACCTGTTTATGGGATAAAACAGGAGAGCAAACTTGTACGGCGTGCCACATGTCACTGGTTCACCTTCGGCCTCTGAAAAAGTTTCCTGAGATAGTACAGTCTATGTACTACCTGTCACTTTTTACGAAATTTCATTTGGATCTTCCTAGCCCAAGTTATGACCTTTTTTCCAAGGTGACCTGATTTTGACTGAGATCTGGAAGAGGCAGAAACCCTAACTTGTACTGATCATAACTCATAAAGTACAAGGAATATGAGGGTTCCCTTTGGACACAAGGTACCTAGGGATGTTATCTTCGACCTGTAAACTTTTCAGACCCTGAACCTTCGCAGAACTGGATTTATAGCGAAAGTTCCACGATGATTGGTTTTTGCTATGTAAGACCCTAACCTTCAAATTGTCGTAAGTAAAGCAAGTGTCGTAAGTGCCATACCTTGTCTTCCTTCAGGTTAGCTCTGATACCATGTTAAAATTTAATATGCTAAGACAGAAAATAGCAGCATTACATTCCATTTCACAATAATAGCATATACAGGATCACTGAAGAAACAACAAGCATAGCATAAACACAAGAGACACAGATTTATCCTGGGAAACCCTCATGGGGTAGAAAACCCAGTAAAGCTTCCTCAATATAGATGACTAGCAATATACAAAGATGCAAACCCAAGACATGATCTCCTCCTCCACCATAGCAGACCTCTCCTCCACAAGTGCGCCTCTCTCAAGTGTGTGTGTGTATCAAATGAGGAATACACCTCCTCTATTTATACACTACTCTGACATATCTTTTACACAAGTACATGTAGGCTCGTATTTAACCAATGGGTTAAATACCCCACTACAACTGACTGGGCCGACCCCTCTAGGGTGGTCTAATAACCCTTTGACCCACATAACACATATAGGGCCGACCTCCACTAGCGAAGTCTAATAACCCGAGTTACCACATTCCGACGGAGGAATAAACATCTCTGGATATACAATAAGATCTTTACGGAGAAATGAAACATCTCTGGATATACAATAAGATCTTTACGGAGGAATGAAACGTCTCCGGAATAATAAAGTACAATTATAATATTATTTGAAGTTACAATATCTCAACATACGGTGAGTGAATGGTCACTCAATCCAATGGCTAAGATTAGATGAAAATAAAAGCTCATTAAATTCTCATAAAAATTAATTCCACTCACCTCACTTATCAAAAAGTGACTTTACTCTCTAAAGTCTAATTAAATGCTCATCTCAAGACATTTAATGCAAGGGTCACTTTATTTCCCCTTTTAAGTGACTAAGGAAAAAGTCACCTAGGGGAACACTTTCTTGGGTACAAAAATCAACACTCCCTCTTACCGAGGAAGGTGTTTTGCACCACTCCCAACTTGTCCCTGAAGAAGACAAACTTTCCCCACTCCAAGGATTTCGTTAGAATGTCTGCAACCTGCTGATCAGTGGAAATGTACTGTAACTCCACAGCTCCTCTCTGAACATAGTCTCAGATGAAGTGGTATCTGATCTCTATGTGCTTAGACCTGTCGTGAAAAACTGGATTCTCAGATAGCTGGATGCAACTCTGATTGTCACAGTAAATCACCGTGGGCTTCAGCTCCTGACCAAATAAATCTACCAATATCTTGCGAAGCCACAGTGCCTCGCAACTAGCCTGACTGGCTTCCATGCACTCAGCCTCAGCATAACTCAAAGCAATGGACTTTTTCTTTCGACTGAACCACGACACTACTGCCGAGCACAAACTGAAGCAACACCCGGAAGTGCTCTTTTGGTCCCTCACACTGCCTGCCCAATCTGAATCCGTGAAGCCAACCAAACTAACTCCACCCGAACTCATGTAGTCCAAACCAAAATCCACTGTCCCTGCAAGGTATCTCAACACATGTTTCGCGGCTGTCCAGTGCACTCTCCTAGGCTCCACCATGAACTAACTGAGAGTGTTCACCACAAAACGTAAGTCTGGCTTGGTGTTGACAAGATACATCAATGACCCAATGAGCTGACGATATAATGTAGGATCTACCAACTCTCCCTGAGAAGCATGAAGCTCCTTCCAGTTGGTAATCATAGGCGTGGACATGGGCCTGCAATCATCCATCCAAAATCTCCTCAGAATATCAGTAGCATACTTTCCTTGTCCCAGGAAAATATGACCAGGCTCCTGCCAAACCTCCATCACCAAATAATAGTGCATCAACCCAATATCTTTCATCTCATACTTTGTAGTAAGATCTCTCTTGCAAACTGCAATGAGACGCTCCTCCCCAGTGATAAAAAAATCATCAATGTACAACAGAAGAATGAGTGGATCCCCATGAACCACAATGAAGTAAAGATTGGGATCAACCTCACTCTTCTGAAAACCCATCGACATCAAATATGCATCAATCCTGGAATACCAAGCTCGAGGAGCTTGCTTCAGACCATACAAGGCCTTCTTCAGCCTGTACACATGAGAATCTCTCCCATGAATCTCAAATCCCTGTGGCTACTCCAAATAAACCTCCTCCTGCATAAGAGCATTGAGAAATGCGGTCTTCACATCCATCTGGTGGATCCTCCAACCCATCTCTGCTGCCATGGAAATCACTGCTCTAATAGAAGAATATCTTGCAACTGGCGCAAAGGTCTCATCATAATCAACTCCCTCTACCTGTGAAAACCCCCGTGCCACAAACCGAGCCTTTAACTTCTCCACACTACCATCTGAAGCATGCTTTACCTTGTAAAGCCACCTGGAAGTCACCATTGACTTCCCCTTTGGTCTCGATACAATATCCCATGCATCATTCTTCATGATGGAATGGTACTCTTCCATCATGGCATCTCTCCAAACCTGATGCTGAGAGGCCTCCTTAAAAGTAGAAGGCTCCAACTCATGAAGACTAGAAAATAATGCCAAACCCAATTTGTCAGGCATCACAACTTTTCGAATGGGCTTCTGGGGCTTGCCAAATGCCTCTGCTTCCTCCAAAGTATCACGAAGCCATTTAGGCTTCCTTTTCCTTGAAGGATCCTCCCAAACTAGTCTCTCCTCATCTAAAGAACTACCGGAAGAAGATGGTCTAGCAACCTGTGGACCAGTATCCTGTGAACTAGTCACAGGTGAACCTGTAACATGATATCCAGAACTTGTCCCTGAAATACCTAATGGCTGTACCATTGAACCTGTAGAACCTATGCCTGTAACCTGTGGCCCAGTCACTCCAGAAACCTGTGAACCTTTGATCTTCACTTAAGATCCCTATGTCACTTGGGGTGTAGAAGTTGGTTGCTCCCCATGCTCCAACTCTCTAGACTTCCTGAAGGCTCTCTCCTCCTCAAATATCACTTCCCGCCTCACAACAACCTTCTTTTGGCTAGGAAGATAAATGCGGTAAGCCTTCGAAGTCTCATCATAGCCCACAAAGATGCCTCTCTTTGCAATGGGATCCAACTTTGTCCTCTTCTCAGAAGGGACATGAGATTAATTCAAACAACCAAATATATGAAAATGACCAACCTCAGGCTTCCTTCCTGTGAACATCTCCTCAGGATTCTTCCTCCCCAAGGCACGGTGGGGACTCTTGTTCTGCAGGTAAACTGCATTACTGCAAGCCTCTTCCCAAAGAAAGAAAGGGAGACTCTTATCATGAAGCATAGCTCTCGGTGCTTCCATAATAGCCCTGTTCCTCCTCTCAGCCACTCCATTCCGCTCAGGAGTATATGGAACTGTCAACTGTCTCTGTATGCCCTCCTGCATGCAAAACTCATCGAACTCATTGGATGTATACTCACCCCCACTATCCGATCTTAGGACTCGAATCCTCCTCTCTATCTGATTCTCCACAAGAGCTTTGAACTCTTTGAAGATCCTCAAGACTAAAGGTGACTTCTTGCTCCTCAAGAAGTAGATCCAGGTCTTCCTGGAATAGTCATCAATGAAGGTCACATAAAACTCAAAACTTGTCAAGGAAAAAGATGACATAGGACCACATATATATGTATGGATCAAATCAAGTACCCCTGCTGACCTGTTTTCACTACTCGGAAAAACATTCTTGGTGTACTTTCCCAAAGCACACCCTCTCCATACATCACTATGCTCTGTGCTGAACTCTGGTAAACCTATAACCATACTCCTCAACAATCTCAAAGCTAGATGATGCAAGTGGGCCATCCTCCGATGCCATAGCTCGCAAAGCTCACTGTTGTTGCTATGTGCCAAAGCATGATGGGGATGAAATAAGAGCTTGTATAGTTTCCCGCATCTAACCCCAATGTCCATGGAGGTAGATAGTCCAGTAGTATTGGGGAATACCTGCACGCATCCGTCCAAGAAACAAACCCCAAGTTTCCTATCCTCAATAGTGGAAATTGATACCAAGTTCTTTTTCATTCCAGGGACAAACAACACATCCCTCAAAATCATAGGACTCATGGACTCTCTCTGAAAGGTAATGGTGCCACGACCAACTGCTCTGACAATGGTGTCATCTCCCAGTACAACCTCCACAGTGAAAGCTCGGAGAACATCTCTCGAGCACCTGTCATGTGACTTGAAGATCCGATGCCAATATACCAAGTGCTAGTGGTGGATGCACCCATCTGATGGCTAGTCAACAAAGAATATTCCATCTCCATATCCAAATCAGTGTTGGTAACAACAGAGGCCCTCTCTCTCTCAACATGTCCAGCAAAAAGAGAAAAATCTCTCTGAAATCTCTCTCCAAAATCATCAACTTCCATTGAGGCTGCTATTTGCTGCTGCTTCTTCTTCTTTGGACACTGTGAAGCATAGTGCCCAAATCCCTGACAAGCATAGCACTTGATTTTACTCAAGTCTTTCTTCTTCCCAGCCTGCTGCTGCTGCTTGGCCCCACCCTACTTGGGGCCCTTCTTCTTCTTCTTTCCCTTTGCAGTCAATGCCACATTCTCCTCATCCTCCCTACCCTGTGAAGAGTTTCCCTACACAAGACCTCTCCTAGTCTCCTCCCGTACAAAATCATCCCATAGCCTATCCCAAGAATTTAAGTTCTCCCTGCCTAGTATAGCCTGCACAAAAGCTGCCCAAGGCTTGGAAGCCCCATTCACTGCTGTCCGCACAAGCTCAGTAGTTGTAACTGCCTCCCCAACTGCTGCTAGCTCATCTCTAACCTGAGATATCCTAGTAAGGTAAAATGTCACTGCCTCTCCACCATTCATCTTTATACCTTTTAGATTTTCTCTTAGAACCATCTGACGGTTCTCATTAGTGCTCTGGTATAAACTAGTCAAAGCATCCCACATTTTAAAGGCACGGTCTTTACCAGAAATGTGTGGAATGATGTGGTCTTTAACTGCATCTAGAACAATTCTCCTAGATTTACAGTCCTTCTTGTTGAAAGCTGGTAATGTTGTTGCATCTGTAGCAACGAGAATCTGAATAGGTTTAGCTATAGTATTGTTTACCACTTCATCCCATAACTCATTCTCTTCCAAAATCAGCATTATCCTAGCTTTCCATGGAACAAAATTCCCTGTCCCATCTATCCTATCCTCCAACCTAAGTCATGTAGCCATCTCATTGCCAACTCAACAAGGTGCTACCCACTAACAAAAGAAATATACTGAGTTCTGGAAATTTTTGTCTGCCTGCAATAAATTAAGTTTTCTACCCACCAAGCTCTAATACCATGAAAGTTTTCTAATATTTTCAACCACCCGGTTTTATGTCAAATTTTCATAGTTTAATGCCCAACCCAGTTTTGTGTATTGGCTGAAAATTACACTAAATTTTCAGATATTTAAAACACTGCTGAAAATCACATTTAATGACAGAAAATTAAATATTCATGCACACCATAAATAATTTCAAATTCATAATTTTTGGCCAATAGCCCAGGAAAAACCCCTAAGGAAAAAACTATCATAGAGAGAGAGAATTTGTATTTCTTCAGAAAATTTCAGTACAGTAATTTTATAGTCAAAATGTACTTATCTCAACCAACCAACTTCACCTAGAAAGATGCCTCGATTTCTGTGCATAAAACACCACCTCTATTTCTGTGCCAAACACCACCTCGATTTCTATGCCGGCTGTCTAGAAATTTGTGCAGAAATAAAATCTTAATTTCTGTGCCAAAAATTACAATCCATACATACTATATGGACCTCAAAATCTGTGCCTAAAATTTGTGGAAAAACGTGCCCATATTTCTTCCTGGAAACCCGTGCCAGTTGCCTCGGGATTTGAGCCCAGTACTCTCCTCGAAGTGCATGTTGTACGGTACAACAATAAATGTTGTGTGCAGATTCTCGATTTCTATTCCTAAGCTTCTACTCTCTGCATTGGGAATCACGATGTACTAAAACTGTCCTTTCCTTGAAATGTGTGCCGCTCAATAAATGCCCATGAACCCTGCCTCGAAATTCATGCCCTCTCTCAAGCTCTCTTCTCCACTTCTCTTTAGAAAAAAGTGAGTGTGTTTTCCTTCCCTTGCTCTTTTTGTCTAAACCCTAGAGTGAGTGAATGGTCACTCAATCCAATGGTTGAGATTAGATGAGATGAGTAGATGAGAATAAAAGCTCATTAAATTCTCATAAAAATTAATTTCACTCACCTACTTATCAAAAAGTGACTTTACTCTCTAAAGTCTAATTAAATGCTCATCTCAAGTCATTTAATGCAAGGGTCACTTATTTCCCCTTTTAAATGGCTAACGCAAAAGTCACCAAGCGGAACACTTTCCTGGGTAAAAAAATCAACACTCCCTCTTACCGAGGAAGGTGTTCTGCACCACTCCCAACTTGTCCCTGAAGAAGACAAACTTTCCTCGCCCCACGGATTTCGTTAGAATGTCTGCAACCTGCTCATCAGTGGAAATGTACTATAACTCCACAGCTCCTCTTTGAACATAGTCTCAGATGAAGTGGTATCTAATCTCTATGTGCTTAGACCTATCGTGAAAAATTGGATTCTCAGATAGCTGGATGCAACTCTGATTGTCACAGTAAATCATCGTGGGCTTCAGCTCCTGACCAAATAAATCTACCAATATCTTGCAAAGCCACAGTGCCTCGCAACTAGCTTGACTGGCTTCCATGCACTCAGCCTCAACATAACTCAAAGAAACGGACTTTTGCTTCCTACTGAACCATGACACTACTGCCGAGCACAAACTGAAGCAACACCCGGAGGTGCTCTTCTGGTCCCTCACAGCACCTGTCCAATTTGAATCCGTGAAGCCAACCAAACTAACTCCAATTGAACTCCTGTAGTCCAAACCAAAATCCACTGTCCCTGCAAGGTATCTCAACACATGTTTCACGGCTGTCCAGTGCACTTTCCTAGGCTCCACCATGAACTGACTGAGAGTGTTCATCGCAAAACATAAGTCTGGTCTGGTGTTGACCAGATACATCAATGACCCAATGAGTTGACGATATAATGTAGGATCTACCAACTCTACCTGAGAAGCATGAAGCTCCTTCCAGTTGGTAATCATAGGCGTGGACATGGGCCTGCAATCATCCATCCAAAATCTCCTCAGAATATCAGTAGCATACTTTCCTTGTCCCAGGAAAATATGACTAGGCTCCTGCCAAACCTCCATCCCCAAATAATAGTGCATCAACCCAATATCTGTCATCTCATACTCTGTAGCAAGATCTCTCTTTTAAGCTACAACGAGACGCTGCTCCCCAGTGATAAACAAATCATTAATGTACAACAGAAGAATGAGTGGATCCCCATGAACCACAATGAAGTAAAGATTGGGATCAACCTCACTCTTCTGAAAACCCATCGACATCAAATATGCATCAATCCTGGAATACCAAGCTCGAGGAGCTTGCTTCAAACCATACAAGGCCTTCTTCCACCTGCACACATGAGTATCTCTCCCATGAATCTCAAATCCATGTGGCTGCTCCAAATAAACCTCCTCCTGCAGAAGACCATTGAGAAATGTGGTCTTCACATCTATCTGGTGGATCCTCCAACCCATCTCTGCTGCCATGCAAATCACTGCTCTAATAGAAGAATATCTTGCAATCAGCGCAAAGGTCTCATCATAATCAACTCCCTCTACCTGTGAAAATGCCCATGCCACGAATCGAGCCTTTAACTTCTCCACACTACCGTTTGCAGCATGCTTTACCTTATAAAGCCACTTGGAAGTCACCACTGACTTCCCCTTTGGTCTCGGTATAATCTCCCATGCATCATTCTTCATGATGGAACGATACTCTTCCATCATGGCGTTTCTCCAAACCTGATGTTGAGAGGCCTCCTCAAAAGTAGAAGGCTCCAACTCACGAAGACTAGCAACTAATGCTGAATCCAATCTGTCAGGCATCACAACTATCCGAATGGGCTCCTGGGGCTTGCCAAATGCCTCTGATTCCTCCAAGGTATCACGAAGCCATTTAGGCTTCCTTTTCCTTGAAGGATCCTCCCAAACTGGTCTCTCCTCATCTGAAGAACTGCCAGAAGCAAATGGTCTAGCAACCTATGGACCAGTAGCCCGTGAACTATTCATAGGTGAACCTGTAACATGATATCCAGAACCTGTCCCCGAAATACCTAATGGCTGTACCATTGAACCTATAGAACTTGTGCCTGTAACCTGTGGCCCAGTCACTCCGGAAACCTGTGAACCTTTGATCTACACTTAAGATCCCTGTGTCACCTGGGGTGTGGAAGCCGGTGGCTGCCCATGCTGCAACTCTCTAGACTTCTTGAAGGCTCTCTCCTCCTCAAATATCACTTCCCTCATCACAACAACCTTCTTTTGGCCAAGAAGATAGATGCGGTAAGCCTTCGAAGTCTCATCATAGCCCACAAATATGCCTCTATTTGCAATGGGATCCAACTTTGTCCTCTTCTCAGAAGGGACATGAGAGTAGGTCAAACAACCAAATATACGAAAATGACCAACCTCCGGCTTCTTTCCTGTGAACATCTCCTCAGGAGTCTTCCTCCCCAAGGCATGGTGGGGACTTCTGTTTTGCAGGTAAACTGCAGTATTGCAGGCCTCTTCCCAAAGAAAGAAAGGGAGACTCTGATCATGAAGCATAGCTCTTGGTGCTCCCACAATAGCCTTGTTCCTCCTCTTAGCCACTCCATTCCACTCAGGAGTGTATGGAACTGTCAACTGTCTTTGTATGCCCTCCTGCATGCAAAACTCATCGAACTCATTGGATGTATACTCACCCCCATTGTCCGATCTCAGGACCTGAATCCTCCTCCCTATCTGATTCTCCACAAGAGCTTTGAACTCTTTGAAGATCCTCAAGACTAAAGGTGACTTCTTGCTCCTCAAGAAGTAGATCCAGGTCTTCCTGGAATAGTCATCAATGAAGGTCACATAATACTCAAAACTTGTCAAGGAAACAGATGACATAGGACCACATATATATGTATGGATCAAATCAAGTACCCCTGCTGACCTGCTGTCACTACTCGAAAAAACAGTCTTGGTGTACTTTCCCAAAGCACACACTCTCCATACATCACTGTGCTCTGAGATGAACTCTGGTAAACCTGTAACCATACTCCTCAAAAATCTAAAAGCTAGATGATGCAAGTGGGCCATCCTCTAATGCCATAGCTCGCAATGCTCACTGCTGTTGCTATGTTCCAAAGCATGATGGGGCTGAAATAAGAGATTGTATAGTTTCCTGCATCTAACCGCAATGTCCATGGAGGTAGATAGTCCAGTAGTATTGGGGTATACCTGCACGCACCCGTCCAAGAAACAAACCCCAAGTCCCCTATCCTCAATAGTGGAAACTGATACCAAGTTCTTTTTCATTCCAGGGACAAACAACACATCCCTCAAAATCATATGACTCATGGACTCCCTCTGAAAGGTAATGGTCCCACGACCAACTGCTCTGACAATGGTGTCATCTCCCAGTACAACCTCCACATCTACACATATCTGTGAAAGTTCGGAGAACATCTCTCGAGAACCTGTCATGTGACTCAAAGCTCCGATGTCAATATACCAAGTGCTAGTGGTGGATGCACCCATCTGATGGCCAATCAACAAATAATACTCCATCTCCATATCCAAATCGGTGCTGGTAACAACAGAGGCCCTCTTTCTCTCAACATGTCCAACAAAAAGAGAAAATTCTCTCTGAAATCTCTCTCCAAAATCATCAACTTCCACTGAATCTGCTATTTGCTGCTTCTTCTTCTTCATTGGACACTGTGAAGCATAGTGCCCAAATCCCTGAAAAGCATAGCACTTGATTTTACTCAAGTCTTTCTTCTTCCCACCCTGCTGCTGCTGCTTGGCCCCACCTTGCTTGGGGCCCTTCTTCTTCTTCTTTCCCTTTGCAGTCAATTCCACATTCTCCTCATCCTCCCTACCCTGTGAAGAGTTTCCCTACACAAGACCTCTCCTAGTTTCCTCCCGTACAAAATCATCCCATAGCCTATCCCCAGAAGGTAAGTTCGCCCTGCCCACTATAGCCTGCACAAAAGCTGCCCAAGGCTTGGAAGCCCCATTCACTACTGTCCGCACAAGCTCAGTAGTTGTAACTACCTCCCCAACTGCTGCTAGCTCATCTCTAATATGAGATATCCTTGTAAGGTAAGATGTCACTGCCTCTCCACCATTCATCTTTATACCTTTTAGCTTTTCTCTTAGAACCATCTTACGGTTCTCATTAGTGCTATGGTATAAACTAGTCAAAGCATCCCACATTTTAAATGCACAGTCTACCAGAAATGTGTGGAATGATGTGGTCTTTAACTGCATCTAGAAAAATTCTCCTAGCCTTACAATCCTTCTTGTTGAAAGCTAGTAATGCTGTTGCATCTATAGCAATGGGAATCTGAATAGGTTTAGCTGTAGTATTGTTTACCACTTCATCCCATAACTCATTCTCTTCCAAAATCAGCATTATCCTAGCTTTCCATGGAACAAAATTCCCTGTCCCATATATCCTATCCTCCAACCTAAGTCATGTAGCCATCTCATTGCCAACTCAACAAGGTGCTGCCCACTGACAAAAGAAATATACTGAGTTTTGGAAATTTCTGTCTGTCTGCAATAAATTAAGTTTTCTGCCCACCAAGCTCTAATACCATGAAATTTTTCTGAGATTTTCAACACCCCGGTTTTATGTCAAATTTTCATAGTTTAATGCCCAACCCAGTTTTGTGTATTGGCTGGAAATTACACTAAATTTTCAGACATTTAAAACATTGTTGAAAATCACATTTAATGACAGAAAATTAAATATTCATGCACACCATAAATAATTTCAGTCTCAGAATTTTTGGCCAATAGCCTATGAAAAACCCCTAAGGGAAAACCTATCAGAGAGAGAGAGAGAATTTGTATTTCTTCAGAAAAATTCAGTACAGTAATTTTACAGTCAAAATGTACTTATCTCAACCAACCAACTTCACCCAGAAATATGCCTCGATTTCTGTGCATAAAACAACACCTCGATTTCTGTGTCGGCTATCTAGAAATTTGTGCATAAATAAAATATCGATTTTTGTGCCAAAAAGTACAGCCCGTACAGACTGTATGGACCTTGAAATCTGTGCCTGAAATTTATGGAAAACGTGCCCAGATTTCTTCCTGGAAACCCGTGCTAGTTGCATCGGGATTTGAGCCTAGTACTCTCCTCGAAATGCGTGTTGTACGGTACAACAATAAATTTCGTGTACGAATTCTTGTTTTTTGTGCCTAAGCTTCTGCTCTTTGCCTTGGGAATTGTGCTGTACTAAAACTGTCCTTTCCTTGAAATGCTTATGGCTCAATAAATGCCCATGAACCCTGGCTCGAAATTCATGCCCTATCTCAAGCTCTCTTCTCCACTTCTCTTCAACAAACCCTAGGGTGAGTGAATGGTCACTCAATCCAATGGATGAGATTAGATGAGATGAGTGGATGAGAATAAAAGCTCATTAAATTCTCATAAAAATTAATTTCACTCATTTCACTTAAATTGATCAAAAAATTACTTTACTCTCTAAAGTCTAATTAAATGCTCATCTCAAGTCATTTAATGGAAGGGTCAATTTATTTCCCCTTTTAAGTGACTAAGGAAAAATTCACCTAGGGGAACACTTTCTAGGTACAAAATTCAACAATTGTTGAGAATAGGTGAAATGGTTATGTGAACTCCTAGAACTTAGTGAGTCATGTACAAGTTACCAAGCCCATAATGCAAAGGATCCATCTCATTTAATGCTCATATCTTCAAAAACTGCTAATTCTAGAAGGATTGAGGCTTGGTCACTCCCTAGAAGTGGTACAAGGTGTGACCAGGAAGAGATGGTCACTCCCTACTAGTTATGCAAGGTGTGACCTAGGGGTTATGGTCACTCCCTATTAGGAATGAAAGGAGTAACTAGGGCTTGGAAGATGGGGAAACAAAGGGCAAGAGATAGTGTTTCATCAAGATGACATCAATAGGTACTCATTAAATCTCAAGGGTGGAAAATATAGCCATAATAGATTCCCCCTAATGTGTGAGGTTAGAAGGGAAGGTGATGGTTGAAACACATTATAAAAACATAACAATGAGGTGGCATAAGAAGAGAGTTGAATATCAAGGAACCAAAAATTACTTGCAACTAGATGTCAACCAAACATATATAGATCATCCCCGAAGTAGGAATACCCAAATAGAAAGCAGGAATGACCGCCAACACAATACACTATAGATCCATGTAGTAATATGCAAGATCATGGCCATGAAAAAATACATGGTGGATCCATGCCATAAAAAATGTCATAGTCACGAGCAAATACAATGTGGATATATGACATAATGCATATCAGGAAGACATAATAGTCTCCAAAGTACTTAGAAGATATGCTATACTCCATGACAATTTGGGAGGGGTGGGATGAATGTGGAATGTCCTCCCTAGGCCCAAGGTATTCAACTCATTCTCGATTGTACGATTCTCCAACATGCAAATAAATTTGTTGATGTCGAGCATGTGAGAAACCATCTGATTATCGATCAATGAGGACTACTATTAACAGATGTGAGGGAGACCACCAAGGTTGATAATTCCCCCCAAGGTACTTAGTATAAAGGAGTGGATAAAGGAGTTGATGTCAAACAATTGTATAATCATTCAATCATGAGCCAATATGGGAAACCCACTTGCGAACACAAGGAAACGTGCCACTAAGGATTACAAGCTCCAAGGTACTGACTAGTTTCTAGATTCGCTTCCTATATAGATAGATGATGTCAATAGGAATAAATACATAGAAGGAGTGCCTTAACATGTCCTGCATCAATCGACATGAAACATAAACCAAGAGTACATGTGAAGATATAGAGTCGCTGAACACAACTAACACAAGAAATGGTTGGGATGGAGGATCAAAAGGACTACAAATGGACAACTCAAGATTGCTTCCCTTGAACATATGGCATGGCACAGTGTGAGTTGGAAGTATTGAATCAATATCACCATGAATATAATGGAAATACTCAATATGTAGCGAAGCATTCTCCATATTTATTGGAAGAGTAACTAGCCGAAGGAGTAAACGAATCATATATATGGTACGACTCTTATGCAATCTATAACCCATTGTAATATAAGGACTCAAGCAAGTGCCGTGTTCAAGGGTGACACAATAGATGGATGCTACTTCTTTATACAGATACACACACAATCCCCCCCCTTTACTTTTTTTGTGTGTCTCCTTCATAGTTTTATGAGAGAAAAAGAGAGATAAAAGTGTGCTCGATGGTGTTTTTTTTCATGTAGGTTTTATGAGCCCAAAAAAGAGATAAAGGGATACTTGACACTATCTTTTTAATGTAGATTTTACAAGCTCAAAAAATAGATAAAAGGATTCTCATTTGGAGAGAATGAGTGGCTCAACAGGATGTATGCATGTTCCAAGTGAATGGAACAAATCTATGCAATAAGAATGCTCCAAAGTGCTGGCAAGTAAAGTCCACTCATGAGGCAAAGAGGGACCTTTTATCATATTTTGTAAACAAAGCATCATCCACCACATTCCCCTTACCCTTATTGTATATGATCCCATAATCATAACCTAACATCTTAGTGACCCACTTATGTTGATATGGTGAAAACAATCATTTTCCCAAAAAGTACATCACGTTATGATTGTTCATCTTGATTTGGAAATGTATGCCAATGAGAGATGAGCACAAGTATCAACTACATGAATGATGGCCATCATTTATTTCTCATAGGTGGACTTTCCCAAATTTTGGTCACACAATTGTTTATTGGTGAACACCATTAGGTGATCCTCTTGCATCAATATTACCCCAAGACCTTTTTTGGAGGAATCACATTACGAGGAAAACGTATTAGTGAAATCATGGAACCACTAAAAATAGAGTAGTAAACATGGCTTCCTTTAAAGCATGAAAGGCCTACTTAGCTACATCGTTAATCCACATAAAGGCATTCTTCTTGAGCATGATGTTTAATGAGGATATAATTCACCCATATTTCTTCACAAACATCCTAGGAAACCACATAATATTTGCATAGTCTTAAGGCATGGACAATCTTTCACAGCCTCAATTTTCTTAGGATCCACTCCAACCCCTATCCTACTATGTGACCCAAGTATTCCACTTTAGTAGTACCAAAAGTGCATTTGTATCATTTGAGGAACGATTGGTTATTTTAGATTAGTTATAGATATATATCCACATGCTCCAAATGTGCCTCCCAAGTCTTGTTATAATCAGGATATCTCAAAGAAGACCATTACAAATTTGTGCAAGAAAGGCCAAAAAATATTGTTCACGAGGCTTTGAAAATTGGATGGGGCATTTCAAAGACCAAAACACATCACTAAAAACTCATGATGTTATGCATGTGTGAAAAATTCCATCTTCGGAATTTTTGCATCTTTTATCTGAATTTAGTGGTACTCAAAGGAAAAGTCTTGTTTAGTGAATAACTAGGCACCATGAAGCTCATCCGAGAGGCCATCAATAACTTGTATGGGAATTTGTTTTTGAACATCAACTTATTTAGAGCATGGAAGTTTGGGCACATCTCATTTTGTTGTACCATTCTTCATTTGTGTATTGAAGTGATTTTTTTAAACATGCCCCTTGTCACAATATGGTCAGTCCAAATTAAGAGTGGAGTGAAGCATTCCACCTAAATCCATCAAATGCTTTTGCAATGGGTTAGTCAAACCTCTAAGGAATTCATCCATTCTAAAAGAAGTTTATTCTCAACTTGGAATTTAAGAAATAAATTCAATAGTTCTTTTGTATGCAACCATCTTCTTTTGATAGGTAAAAATAGTTTCTTATCAATACTTCATTCCCGTTATTACCAGGGATGGTATGTAAGAGTTGGTTCTAGGATCTCTCGTTCTAGCCTCCAATAATTCCTAAATGGTCTTCTCAATTTCATTATTTTTATGCAAAAGGATGTCGATAAGCCTTGCACATTGGCAGTTAACTACTCATAATCATTGGGATCCCATGATCATGCTTGTCACACAAAGGATGTAAGCCATGGATGTTTCAAATACCTATCAATGCTTGTTCGAAACTAATTATAAATCGTAGTGAATTTCCTATGGTTAGTTTTCCTTGACTCTGATGGTACTTAATTGGGAAATAAATCCTAGTGACCCTTCTTCAATAGATTTTCCATATGGCAAGAGATACAAATTTGTGGGGAGCCAGAATAGAGAACTTTGAGGGTGTATTTATGGCCTTCCTTATTGAAGCTCATGTGTAACTCCTTGAAATCTATTGTAATCGAACCCTGATGTTGACAATGATTTTTATCCAAGAACAACATCACAACCTCCCATTTCAATAATCAACATGTTGGATTTTAGTAAATAGTTCCCCATTTGGATTTTCTTCTCACATTACCACAAATTTTTATCATACTTCCACTAGATATCATGATTTAAAAATTGTGCACTGCATGGATGTAATAATGGGTTTCTTTGGAAACTTGACAATGAATTAAATTGTGGGTGTCGTTGTTTAAAATGAACATAATGACATTTATGTGCTTGATATATCCAACCAACTTTAGGGTCTAGGGCGTGGAAATTCTTGAAAAATCCTGGAGGGAAATATGGGGTTCCTCACAAGGAGGATCTTGTGTGATTGCATCTAGAGAACAAAGTGTAGTCTCTACTAGATCTATATCTAGCATGGATTCCTCTAAAATTTCCTCGAGCATGCAATTTTATGTTATATCTATGAAAATTGTTTTTTCTTCCTTACATCTATACCCTTTGAACCATTATTCATCACAATGATAGTAACATTTAAGACATTGCCATTTAGTTTTTCCTATCAAGGTGGATTTGTGAAGTCGTCAGGGTTGGGAAGTCGAAGGAGTGGTAGTAGATATAGAAAGGAACATGGGTGGGGAAAAAAAGTAGGTCATTTAGTCTATGTATTTAATACCACATGTGCTTCTGTAGCTCAATGAGGCCTCCAACTATGTAGTTTTACAAGCCATCAAGACTTGTGTTCTAATCTCTTTCTTTACAACATTGATAAAATATTCTTTGAAAAAAGAATCAATCATGCTCTTTATGTGGATTTCCAATTGCTAAAAGGTCATGATAAATTATTCAAATGTACATGTTTGGCGCAACTTGGTCATCTTCCCCAAAAAATAAATATCTATTTCAAAACAAGCATAGTTGGCCTTCAAAAACTCGATCTAAGTTATAATGTACCCCACATACCACTTTGTATGCCATTTATAGCATTTCCAACACTCCTTATCCAAATATAACACACTTTATCGAAGTTTAATTAGGTCATTAGTAATACCTTATAGGTAAAATTAGTGTTCCATCTAGGTACCCATCTTGTTCGGTCAAAACCATTGCTCAAAACTACCTTAGGAAATGTATGCCACAAATTATGTTGATTATCTAGAAAGGTATCCTAGTGCAATGCCCTCCTCATACGGATGATTCACCATTGGTCATCTCCACCTGCATCTCTTTCTAGTGTGCCTCTTTATGTATGATGATGGCTAGAAGCTAGAGATTTGTTCTTGCATGTCGGCTATTTATGAAAGATGACTTTCAATGGAGTCAATCTTAGCAAATTGTGTGTTAACCAATCTAAAAGACCTAGGTTTCAATGTTAGAGAATTGACTTGAAATTGTATGATCCTATTCTCAATGGTTGTGTTTCTAGTGCAAATCATAGGGTCCTCTGGTCCTCCAAAAGGGTTACCAAAGAATTATGCTGATGTGATTAATGTTGGAAATGATTGTTTTGAGTTAGGTATCCCACAATAGTAGGGTTAGGTCCACTAAAAGGATTACGAGAGAGTTGTATTAATGTGATCGACATCATGAAAGGATTATTTTGATATAGTTATCCCAAATGGTACTATCATGTTCAATAGACCTTTTTTTTGTTTTTATCTATTTTTTAAACTCATATAGGAGTATTACTTCTAACTAAGTATTATCGTATTGATGGAATTCTCAAACTCTTGATATGCTAGATGATTGTTTTTTTCTACAACTCATTTTGTATAGGATAGGGTTTGTTGAATCTTAAGGGAAAAAAATGTCAAGCACTATATCTCTCTAATATACCTGGTGATTTCCAATAATAGTATCCATGAAATCTTTCATGACACTAACTAAGGTGGATAGATCATACCCTTAGCTACACTACCTAATTCCTTGATATGTGATTGATCTCCATGAGTGTTGTTCTTAGTGTACTGTAGCAATAGGATGATCACAAGGTTTAAGTAAAAATGGTTTTAGGAGTTCCTAGGGAGATTATTGTATACCCAAAGGTACATGGAAGATTTAATCCAAATTTAGATTTTGTTTGATGAGGTACTACTTGCTAAGTACCAAGAATGGTGTAGAGGATGTCCAACTAGGTAAATCCACTTGTGTTCCTTTCATGTATACTTACCAACTGTAGTTTTACCCATTGAAATACAAATATCAATGTTTGAAGACACTAAAAAAAATATCTATCCTAAAAAATACTCTAAAATTTGAGTGCTTGTTGTTAGGATATTTAGACACTTAGGAGTCAATTAAAATCAACTTGGTTTGATGTGTATTTAGGTAAAGTGTGCTTCTTTAGTGTGCATTTGTATTTTTGTAACCTGGTGGTCACGATATTGTCTTGACATAAATTGAACCAACAATTAATCTTCACCTCGATCTTAACGACTACAATGATCCATGGTTTAACACTCAATTGGTCCATGATATATGTTTAAGGAGCATAGAGGGTCATTAGTTGATGATTGATTTTAGAAACTCATATGTAAATTCTTTTTCCTTTTGCATAATATATTGCCTCAAATAATGTTTTGGTTGGGTGGTGGATTGTTTCCCTCTTTGAGGGTTTTACCCATGTAAAAATATCGATGTGTCGATATATGTGAGAGTAGTTTCTTAAGGTGTTCGACCCATGTGGAAATACCATATTTTAGTTGAACATGGTATCAGATCACTTATGAATACTCACTCCCATTGTCAATGGAGATCTTGAACTTGTGTAGATGCATGCATCTAAATATTTTTGGATTCTACTATTTGTGTAGATGCATGCATCAAAATATTTATGGATTCTCCTTCATAATATTACTAAATTTTTTGTTTAACTCACTTGGTTGAAAGTTACTTTATTAAGAAAAAGGTCTTGGTTCAAGTTATTTTTGTTAACTAAAGTGCTTGTCACTTGTTTATAAAAGTGGTTCACCTATTTTAAAAAGTAAATTATTTATAAAAGTGAGCTTAAAAGAAAAGTAATTAAGGGGGGGGGGGTTATTTACTGCATCGTGTACCCATCACAATGTGTATCAATCTCTACTTGCAACGTGACTCCCTAGTTCCATTTTATGAATTTTTTCCAAAAGTAAATAGCTTTGATATCCAAAGTCTGTTTTGAGTGCCTTTTTTTTTTGAGAGTTTGGCATCTAAATAATTTGCTTCTATTTTTTAAGCCATATTTTCTACAGATTATAATATGGATAATCCAATTGATCTTCTACTTACTAGTTCTAACTAATTATTATGGAAACCCCATTATATGAAGGATTTACTATGAAGTAAGGGACTTTATCGAGTTACCTT
Organism: Larix kaempferi; assembly: GCA_027924585.1. Taxonomy (NCBI): domain Eukaryota; kingdom Viridiplantae; phylum Streptophyta; class Pinopsida; order Pinales; family Pinaceae; genus Larix; species Larix kaempferi. Next base: position 27,000,614 of record BSBM01000177.1, read on the forward strand.
GGGAATATAAATTGCCCCTCTTAATGCATTAAAGATATCCAAAGGGGATAGTAAAACTGATGAAGCTTGTGGGCTAATCAAAATGTCCATCTCCTGTGATATTCAATTTCATCTTCAAGGAATTCAAACCCCAAATGTAACCTGGAAAAAGTTGGAAATCGTGTTTGGTAAACACAATGAGATTCAATCCCATCAGCTTGTCAACCAATTATTGCCTTAAATCCCAATGATTTCTCATGCATTGAATAATTTCTAGCTAATTTCAAAACACGTATAGTTTTACTTGCAAGATGTAAAATATTGAAGACATATGACCAACTCATATATGTTATTCTTGCCAAGATCCACTTTCCTTATTCTATTTATGTATGTAGTTTTCTCTCCACTAGAGAATCTCTTATTAATCAAGGAGTTTCTTATCAAATGCTCTCCTTTGAATATGTTTGTGATTATTTGATTAGAGAGAAAGATAATTTCTCCATCTTGGAGAGATCAACACTCCAGATACATATAACAAAGACTTAGTAGCACAACAAAAGGATAAATCCAAGAATCCAAAGAAGCAACACCATCGTAACAATAAACAAAACAAGTGTTCCAAACCCTCTCAACCATTTCCTCCTTCCAGTGGTGATAAGGGAACAAAATATAAAGGCAGGCCAACAAGACATTGTAATTTTTGTAGGAAAGATGGTCATCTAGAGTCTAAATGTTTCAAGAAGATGGAAGCCTTAGGAGAATCAATGAAGAAGCATAACATCAATATTGATTCTTCTTCTAACTCTTATTCTCATGGACATACACTTTTTTCTTTTGGTCTTTCCTTTAATGGGGACATGAACGATCTATGGGGTTCTAAATCTCCCCCCCCCCACGACCATATTACGAAATTAATAAGCATTTAAATGCATGTGCAGATGAATAAATATAAACACAGCAGAAATAAATCTATCCACACACACATCATGCATATACCAACATATTCATAACAGGCATAACAATAAAAATCAGACACAGTTAAAATAACATTAGATTAACAAGTAAACACTTATCTTTTTTTTAATTGAAGTTGCCCGAGAAACTAGCTATGGAAGAGAAACGCTCCACCCAACCATAAGCACTATGTCCAGCACATAAGCACTATGTCCAACACTTTATCTCTCTGCTGATAGGCCACCCGTAAGCTAGGGCTATGTATCCACTAAGGATGAACTACACATGCTTACTCGGCCATTGGAACACATTACCATGCTAATCCAGCACACAACTAGGTTTATCAAGCATAAAAAGAGACAAAGGAAGTGAATGCTAAGCCGATGAGATCAACCATAGATCTACAGGCATCTCAATTGGTCTCAGTCAGCCTTGGAACCCACAATACCTACCACACCCAACACAAGGAAGGTCCCCTTCTCTTCTACACAGTCTCTTAGGTGCTCCTTCCCTCCATTGCTAATTAGGGTGGGCATAAAAAGGTACGAGCAACTAAACCTTCAAATATTTATACCTACACTGGTTTTATCAAGCAATTCCATCCTCTAATCCCTCTCATACTTCAATTGTCTCTTGGATTCTCTGCTTTCTCTGTCACACTAATTTGCAGCCACAAAATTCAATTTCCAAGCTTCCAAATCTAGGTTCTCCCATGGATTTTTGGGATTTTGACACTCTAAAATTCGCCTCAGGGTTTACATATATGGATTCCCCAGTGGATTCCACTAGCCACTCTCAGTGATTTTGACACTCTAAAACACATCTTTTTCTTAGGCTAGGATTTATATTATTTTTCTTGCTGGTGTTGGAATATGTAATGATGACTAGATGTATTTGGAAGGTAATAATGTTAAATCTTATGTAAAAGAGTTATCCCACATGTAATTTTTAATAATTTACTTTTATTACCTTTTATTATATAAATAGGTAAAATTACATTTATCCCACATGTGTTATGTGATGCAATTCCTCTATTACCTCTTGGTATATAATGAGGTAAGCAGTCATTGCAAAATAATAAAGAATTCAAGAATTCACATATGAACACAAGGATGTGTCATGTAATGTGATTATGGAGTGGGATTTGATGCTTATGTGTGGGAGCTATATTGTAAGATTGGAGATTATTAATGATTAAGAAGATTTCAACCTTCTCGTGGATGTTTCTTCATTTGGGGTTTTACCACGTATATCTGGTGTTCTCTTGCTTATTCTCTTATGTTCATTTGATTCATGTTCATGTTATTTATTGCTTATTATGATAGAAGGCTAGATCATCTCATGCTATGCAAGTTTTGTATTGTTGTATGACTTTATCATATTCTCAATATTTTAACATGGTATCAGAGTAGGTTCATGCATTCTACCTTCTTCAGTAAAAATCTTAGATTGTATTTTTTAAGCAACATTTTCTCATGATTTCACTTGAGCACTCCATATTTTCTAGTTTTGGGACCTGATATACAATACCCAAGCGATATTTTTTCAGATCTGGGGTTTATACTACATATTTGAATTTTTTCTTTCAAACCTCAACCCTTGTGGAGAAGTGTTTAAGGTAAAATTGGGCAGCAACATTCAAATCATTTTTTTGAAACTTTATGTATATATTTTGAAGAAAACAATTGCATATATAAGTTTATATCACAAAAATAATCATTTTCAAAAAACAATTCGTCTCGTTTGGAGTCCATACGGTGGAGATATCGCTATTTTAAAATCAGCTATTTTCCAGTTTTTTTGATGACGGCCGTGCGCACAGCAGAGTGAATATATTTTGATTGAGTGCCCAGATTTTAGTTATGTCTTAGTAGGTGGATGCATAATGGCTTCTATAATTTCGAAAACAGGTTATAATAAAAATTCCAAGAAATATTGACCGAGTTATGGTCATTTTAAATTTTTCGTTTCTCTTCTTTTGGTTTTCTACTACAGAGTTATAGATCTGTCTTTTAGCAGTTGTTGGGATTCGGTTTTGGTGAGAAAGTTCAATTTTTATTCATCTCTTATCTTGAAATTTTTGTCAGGAGCTTCTTGATCTCTTCGCATTAGGTTTTTTGTTCTTATTCATCATGTTTATAGAGGTTGTCTTGTTCTTGTTTTACTTGTCTCTAACCTTCTTGTGTGGAAGATGTTTTGTCATTTTTAGGGGCATGGATCTCTAGTATGGTAATGGTGACATCAAGAAATGAACCTATGCTTAGGGCTTAGTTTCTTGATGATTATATTTTTATTTTTATAAGTGATATCATGATTTGATCATAATTTGCTACATGTTGATCATGTTAAATATTTTGATCTATCTTTAAATATCATGTCATGTTTATTTCAATCAATTTTTACTCAATATTTATATGGCCTTGAGCAATCTCATATTATCATTTCATATATCATGTCTTGGGCTTATCATGTTTATGCTTTACTATTGGAAGTTATTTGTGCAAATTAGCTCTCTATGTACTTCCCTTCTTGTGTATTTGTGAAGAGTTATGGGGCAGTTTGGTTCTAGTATCCCTTCCTATCTTAAACATATGTTTTGATTATCTATGTTATTTTAACAATGTTCCTCATTGATCAGCTTATCCTTGGCAGCAAATTGTGATCCTATTTGCTTCTTTATCTCATATGTTTGAAGTTGTCATTCAAAGGGAATGTAATGTAATCTCAATCACTATATTCCAGATATAATGTAATGAAGCACCATCTTCTACTGTTAATGTCATGATGATTTTCTGCACGATATCATGGATCTCTAGGATGGTAATGGTGACATCAAGAAATAAACCTATTCTTAGGGCTTAGTTGCTTGATGATTATATTTTTACTTTTATAAGTGATATCATGATTTGATCATAATTTGCTACATCTTGATCATGTTAAATATTTTGATCTATCTTTATATATCATGTCATGTTTATTTCGATCAATTTTTACTCAATATTTATATGGCCTTAAGCAATCTCATATTATCATTTCATATATCATGTCTTGGGCTTATCATGTTTATGCTTTACTCTTGGAAGTTCTTTGTGCAAATTAGCTCTCTATGTACTTCACTTCTTGTGTATTTGTGAAGAGTTATGGGGAAGTTTGGTTCTGGTATCCCTTCCTATCTTAAACATATGTTTTGATTATCTATGTTATTTTAACAATGTTCCTCATTGATCAGCTTATCCTTGGCAGCAAAGTGTGATCCTATTTGCTTCTTTATCTCATATGTTTGAAGTTGTCATTCAAAGGGAATGTAATGTAATCTCAATCACTATATTCTAGATATAATGTAATGAAGCACCATCTTCTACTGTTAACGTCATGATGATTATCTGCACGATATCATATTCTATGGCGGGACATTGGGGTCTTATATTCGTGATGAGTTCTATTGCAGAGTTTTATTGCATCTTTCAACTATCAGTTGATTTCCATTTGTGATGACTGTTGTGGTGTTCTAGGAATTTTTCTATTGGATCTAGTAGTCGCTAAGGCTTCTCTTTAGATCTAGGCATTCTGCAGTTGGATATTGTTATCACATGTTTTGTTGTAATGGCCATACACTGTTGTGGTAGAGTTCATCATACAACTTGGTTCAAGTGCAATTTCATGGTTCAGTGAGAAGCGACTGTTATCTTCATCTACTCCATGAGGCGAAGTGTGTTTTTATTCATAGCTTATGGACATTCTGGAATTTGTCATCAAGGGGGATTATATGTAATGCCATATTCTTCCATTTTTGTATTCTATCTCCCAGTGATCATTAAGGGGGAGTCTTGGAATATGTAATGATGACTGAATGTATTTAGAAGGTAATAATGCCAATCTTATGTAAACTAGTTATCCCACATGTAATTTGTAATAATTTAATCTTATTACCTTTTATTATATAAAGAGGTGAAATTACATTTATCCCACACATGTTATGGGATGCAATTCCTCTATTACCTCTTGCCATATAATGAGGTGAAGAGTCATTATAAAATAATAAACAATTCAAGAATTCATATATGAACACAAGGATGTGTCATGTAATGTGATTATGGAGTGGGATGCAATGCTCATGTGTGGGAGATTTAATGTAATATTGGAGATGATTGATTATTAAGAATATTTCAACCTTCCCATGGATGTTTCTTCATTTGGGGTTTTACCACATATATATGGTGTTCTCTTGTCTATTCTCTTATCTCCATTTTATTCATGTTCATGTTATTTGTTGCTTATTATGATAGAAGGCTAGATCATCTCATGCTATTCAAGTTTTGCATTGTTGTATGACTTTATTATATTCTCAATATTCTAACAACTAGGAATGCACAGATTTCTCAGAATTTCCCTTCGGATCATAAAAAATGGAATGGGGATGAAGGGAAACGAATTTCCATGAGGGAAATTGACTTCTGGGTACCAAAAACTAAGCCCATACTCAACCATATGAATTCCTGGGCTTTGCCTGTGTTCCATTAAATTCATGAGCTGATTTTTCATTTTCCTTCTTACAATAGAAATAAATAGCAGCAAGGGAGTCCAGTTGGGTAGTTGCTTACCATTTATGGAATAGAGGTTCTCAAGATGACACGTGTAAACAAAGGATTTGATCCCACAACCCCTCTCCTCTCCCTAGTGGATAAACACAACCCCCTCATTTTGGTTGCCTCCATAGACAGCTCTTGGAATTTTATTTGTATTATAAGTGTTTACATGTTGTTACATTTTTTCATGGCTGACTAGCATAGAGTCCACAAAATATAAAATACTTTCCTTTATAAGCCGATTATTCACTAGCGGGACCTTGGCCTTGAGCTCCATTCTAGGACTCATACACCGCATATTTACAATATTTACATATCAAGCCAATAATTTCAAGGGTCAAAAGGGGGGTATTAGATTCCCCTCCCCCTTAAAACAAAAACATCCTCGGTGATCTCAAAACTGAAAAAAAAATGGGTATGTCTCTCTCATGGAATCCTCTAGCTCCCATGTAGCCTTATTGGGAACAAGGTACTTCCATTTCACCTTTACCTATTCGATGGCTTGGTTTCATAGCAATGTTAACTTCTTGTTGAGGATATGCATAGGTTCCACTTGGAACTCTCCCTAGGGTTCCACCTAAATCACATTCCAATCAATTATGTGATTATGATAATCATTACATACTTTTTAAGAAACTTTAATGTCCCTATTTGGAAAAATATAGGCACTATCACAAAATATTTCAATAGAATCTTAAAAATTTAGACAGTGGAAGCATTGTTTATCAAAACCCCCATTGACAATGAATTTCACACTGATTCCATGGTTATGAGACCACTGAGGAAGTTATAGGAAAGTGATATGGAGATTCTGATTGGTTTGAAAATATTATATATGTGGCTTCTTAATATTGTGTGGCTAAGTATCTTTTAGAAACACTTCACATACATCCTCCTTTAGTACTTTGTCTAGTTTTGAAACTAGGAAAACTAGGAAACTAGTCTTTCTTTGTCTTGTTCCAAACACCTCCATACCTTTCCAAATTTATTTTGGAATGACCCTATGGGATTTAAAACCTCCTAACATACATCAAACACTCAATGGTTGAATCAGAAAAATCCTTTTGACATGTTATTCAAGTCTGCTCAAATTTGGCCAATTTCGAACCTTGGACTAGTGAAACCTAAATTGTCCCAAATGCTCCCAAATAATTTAGAATTTTGTATGGAGTGCTTGAGGGGTAATAGAACATCCTAATACATCTGTTAGACACTTATAAATTCATTAAATACATCCATGCATTGAATTTCTCAAGAAGGAAATAAGGGGAAAAACACTAGAGAATTCAAGGGTTAAAACTCCACTAGTCAATGACCTTTTTGGATTCCCAAACATTGTACAAAACTCCCTAATTTATGAACAGAGACTTGTATTTTATAAAGTACCTCAAGGGAAACCAAAATTCATCATAAATCAGGTTCTATAATATTCTATCACTCCCATAAAACAAAATGTTGTGAGACATAGAAATTGCTTGGAAAAAGTTAACAATGGACATGGAACTTGATTCACAAAATTTTATCAAAAAACAAAGGGACTTGCATATAGTATATTGGTAATCAACATTACATCATAGGATTCTTGAAACATCAGAAAATATTAGAGAAATTCTGATACAAAAAAATATAAAATTACTCCAAAAAGTCCATATGAAAGTAGAGGGGAAACTAGCTCAAATTGATGGATTGCTTGCAATGTTTACAAAAAATACATGGAATTTCAAGATATGGCTCAAAGGTTGTTTGACAGACAATCTACCAAGAGCGGACTCAAGGCTTGATCTCCCTAACTTAATGTAAGACTAGAACAAATAAGAGAGAATAGAAATAACTTTCCTAGATCTAATTAGATATCAAGTAGATAGATGCTTTACCTTTCAGATCGCTGATCCTTTCTTCTTGATGTTTGTCCCAAGCTTGATGGTCTTCAGATCTCAGCTGCAAAACCTGTCAAGACAACACAAAACAAAACAAGTAGTAAAATGCACCTAAACAATAATAGATCTAAGTAAGCAGTTAAGCAAGCAAACTACACAAAACATCATCAATGCAACAATATTTGGTGGAAAGCATTTATATTACTGTATAAAAGGGAAAGTACATAGAAGGAAGTGATTGCAACCAAGACTTAATGTAGAAATCCTTCTCCAACCAAGCCAATGCCAAATCCTCTAAAGGGATGATGTATCTCTCAAGGGATGAGTAGAGATCTCTCCTACGCTAATTTCACCAGCATGTAGATACTATAGACTTACTCCCTTTGGAGTGGAGAGGAGCTTCACTTATATAGGGCTAAAGAGATAGGGTAGGTTGAGGATTAGGGGGATATGGTTAAGGGATCCTCCCATTACATTAGGAACTGAAATGCCACCTCACCTAGATTCTAGGGATAGGTCTCCACCTCAACAAACTTCTATAAAGACCTCGAGACTCCCCAAAATAGTCTTTAACCAACCTCGTCACACCCTGATGAAGGACACAGAGCAACAGAGGGGCCTGTCACACTTTTCCTAAGGACAACCTGCAATAATGTCTCACCCTAGTTGAACAAGAACTGCGACAGAGGGGGTCTGTCTCACCCTGTAGGAAGACAAAGTGCGACAGCCTACTCAAAGAGGTCAACTAGGCAGGGAAATCTCTCAGTTGGATGTGTTTTAGTCCAAAATGAGTTTAGGGATCATATCAAAGAGTTTACACAATGGTCAAGATGACAACATTGTCACAATGGTCAAGATGACAACATTGTCACAATGGTCATGATGATGAAACTTGGTCATAATGACGACACTTGCAACGGTCATGGTGATGACACTAGGTCATGATGATGACACTTGCAACACTTGCAATGCTTACGACACTTGCACAAGGGTGACGAAATTTTGGTGTAATAGAATTCCCCCCAAAGCATGAAGCTGATGTAATGAGACAAGTGAAATGCTTTGTAGTAATAAAAATGGCAAGGACTTGCTGGTTGGAAGGAGCTGCTGCATAAATGACCCGAGATCCACAAGTCTCACAAAACATGGCTGCCGACCAATACACTGCAGATCCATGATAGTAAAGACTGACTGAACACAATCATGGCTACTAGACACAATCGTAGATCCATGATGATATGATAACACAGCCACGACCAATACAAAGTGGATCCGTGTAATATAACTCAAATAATATCCATCGCAACCTGGGTACAATATGACTTCCCAGGGTCTTCAAGTCGAACCCACAATGATACGAATCTATCCATGTGATTACAATGTTTTGGAGTCGAACATGGTAGAAACCACTTGATTACCAGTCATTAATGTATATCATTAAAAAATGTGAGAGAAATCACCATTGATGTCATGATTCCCAAGGTATCATAGTACATATCACCAAGCGTGAATAAATGAGTTAAAGTTGAATGCCTGACAAAACCTTTCAATCAGGAGCCAATGACGTAAAATCATGTTGAAAGCGAGGTAACCTGCCATTGAGGCATGTAGGCCCAAGGTACTTGACTAGTTTCTAGATTCAAACCTCGGATAATGAGTTGAAGTCAACAAGGATGAATCCGTCGACGAAGGGCCATGATGATTCCCCCATCAATGACACAAAACTCGATGACAGATATTTGGAGTAGATTGGATGGTACAGTAATGTGCAAGACTGACTCAAGGTAGAACGACATGATCGAAGGTGTATTGATTGTAGATGTTGAGTAACAAATGTCTCTTGAACATGGTCATGGTATGACTTGGCAGTATTGACATGACGAGAACAACACCAACCCCTAATGCAACTTTATGATGGAAGGATTCTTTGGGCGACCTAATGAAGTGACAAGACTCACGGAATTGATAGGACTCAGAGACAAACGGATTACCCAAGTACTAAATGCAAATGCAAACTAGTTCCATGTTCAAGAGTGACTACATACTGCTGTAATTAAGATGTAACACAAAATCTTCCCTTTTTCCCCATCATGATTGATGAGTACCTCATGTGTTTTTTACGAGCTTGATGAGGTTAACCAGATGCTCGTTATAGCTCAACTCATAGATGAGTCCAATTCCACATGTTTTACGAACCTGGAAAAGGAGGGGTTCGTCCCATAATGGGCCCTTTAATGTTTAAATTTTAACGAGTCCATAGAAGGAAAACTCGATGTCATTTCATGTTTAGAGATTCTGAAAAGAACTAAAGGAGACTCCAATGGTTCTTTTTTTGTAAAGTTAGTCCCTCTACTTGAAAAAGGATAAAACAATGCAAGAGAGAACTCTTCCAATCATGATCAATTGAAATATTCATTTTTCGTAAGTAGTGCCCCCTAGTCCGAAAAAGGGGTAAAATATCACCAGGGAGACGATCATTCAAGTCCTTTTACAAGCATGAACGAATCAATTTCGCTTGTCCATGTTTTCCTATTTTAGGATTCTGAAAAGAGCTTAAAAAGGACTCCATGAACAACTTTGTCATGGTTGATAACCGAGTACGACAAAGGAAAAAGTAAACTCGGCACAGTTCCTTTTCCGTAAATAGTCTGGCGAGGCCGGATAAAGTGATAAACCTATACTCGTTAGACACACCTTTTTACTCAAATTTTTAACGAGCACGACAATGGTATCAAAAGCACTCGAAATGTTTTTCATGTTTGAACTAGAGCACGAAAAAAGTAAAAACTAAGCTCAAACCACTTTTCATGTTTCAACCAGAGCACTAAAAAAGTGAAAAATAAGCTCAACGCCATCTTATCGTTTTTAACGAGCTCGAAGATAGGTTGGAAGAATGCTCATGGTGTCTGCTTCATTTTTTAACAAGCTTGTGATAGAAAATGAACTATGCTCAGGATTATTTTCATGGTTTAGCGAGCTTGAAACCTAAAAAGGAAAGTATGCTCGAAAAATATTCCCATTGGTGGATTTCTTCTCGTGGATGATATCCAAAGGTTGGTACATGTCCCCAATATGGTCGCCAGATTTGTTTGACGGACAATCTATCAAGAGCGGACTCGAGGCCTAATCTCCCTAGCTTAATGTAAGACTAGAACAAATAAGACAGAATAGAAATAAATTTCCTAGATCTAATTAGAGATCAAGTAGATAGATGCTTTACCTTTCATATCGATGATCCTTTCTCCTTGATGTTTGTCCCAAGCTTGATGGTATTCAGATCTCAGCTGCAAAACCTGTCAAGACAACACAGGACAAAACAAGTAGTAAAATGCACCTAAACAATAATAGATCTAAGTAAGCAGTTAAGTAGGCAAACTACACAAAACATCATCAATGCAACAATATTTGGTAGAAAGCATTTATATTACTGTATAAAAGGGAAAGTACATAGAAGGAAGTGATTACAACCAAGACTTAACGTAGCAATCCTTCTCCAACCAAGCCAATGCCAAAGCCTCCAAAGGGATGATGGATCTCTCAAGGGATGAGTAGAGATCTCTCCTAAGATAATTTCACCAACATGTAGATACTATAGACTTCCTCCCTTTGGAGTGGAGAGGAGCTTCACTTATATAGGGCTAAAGAGATAGGGTAGGTTGAGTATTAGGGGGAGATGGTTAAGGGATCCTCCCATTAGGTTAGGAACCGAAATTCCACCTCACCTAGAGTCTAGGGATAGGTCTCCACCTTAACAAACTTCTATAAAGACCTCGAGACTCCCCAAAATAGCCTTTAACCAACCTCGTCACACCCTGATAGAGGACACCGAGTGATAGAGGGGCCTGTCGCACTTTTCCTAAGGACACCTTGCAATAGTGTCTCACCCTAGCTGACCAAGAACTGTGACAGAGGGGGTATGTCTCACCCTATAGGAAGAGAAAGTGCGACAACCTACTCAAAGAGGTCAACTAGGCAGGGAAATCTCTCAGTTGGATGTGTTTTAGCCCAAAATGAGTTTAGGGTTCATACAAAAGAGTTTACACAATGGTCAAGATGACTACATTGTCACAACAGTCATGATGACGACACTTGGTCATAATAACAACACTTGCAACGGTCATGGTGACGACATTAGGTCATGATGATGACACTTGCAACACTTGCGACGCTTGCAACACTTGCACAAGGGTGAAGACATTTTGGTGTAACAAAGGTGCAGCTAAATTAAGTTCTATACATCATATATCATCACAATGGAGCCACAAAATCATTCTCCACAAATTTTATACAACTATGAGTGCGCCATCAACAAATGAACATGGACATTGAGAGAAGATTGTGAGAAGAGATAGTGGAGAAAGACATGAGAGATGAACTCAAAATGTAGAGGGAAGAGCCTGAAACAAAACACATTAATTAATCTCTGATAAGAGTTCTGAATGGCCTCTCCTCCAACCAATTTGGACAACTATATTTCACCTTCGAAATTGGTTCAATGGCAGGGAGGATGAACATCCATTATGCAAGGACAAGCTAAAGCTCTCTGAAATTGCAAAGATGCAAATGAAAAATGACCAAAATATGACCCAATTCAACTTGCTCCTCTTTTAATAACCTCCTTGGACTCTTTTCCCTCCACGAAACTCAAATTTCCCTCCTCTTGGTTCATTAAATCGAAGTAGTGTTAATCTTGGTTGTTACATTAACCCAAGTGACACTTGTCTTGATTTTGTTTGATCTCCTTCATGAATTTTGACTTGGAATCCTTCATGAATCTTCCTTGAGCCCCACACAACTCATTCTCCCTCTTTGTGCCTATTTTTATCTCTTACATGTCATAAATGTCATAGAATCTGTCATATTGTCATAGAATCTGTCATACTGTCATAATCGTTGTAAGAGAATCTGTCATAAGTGTCATAAGGTGTCATAGGGTTGTCATAGAATCTGTCATTGACTAAAAATAGCCCTATGACTTTTCACCTTCCACATGGGAGTTAATTATCTCTCCAAATTCTAATTTAATGATGGTTCCATGTGTAAAGGAGGAATATTCCCTCATGTGGACCCCACATATCCACTTATGCGCCCCCAAGTCCAACTAGGACCCCATGCCACTTCATTTTAGAGCAATTAATGATTTTTCCATAATTTGTTGGCCTATTTTCCACCATCAATTTAGAATTATTAATTTCCATGAGAAACTATAGGCCTTGGGGTTAAATATCAATATTTTAATTTTCCCACATAACTCTTAGGAATTTGATAGGCCAACTTAATTTATTTTTTTCTGAAAATTATTTAATAGGAGACATAATAGTCCTTGTCATATTACCAAAATTTCGCTATGGTCCAAGGGGGTAATTTTGGCCTAAGTCACCCAGACAATAATTATTTAATTAATGAATAAGTGTGGAAATTATCCTATGGAATATGCCTAAGGTTATATTTGGGTATTAATTGGACTAAGGTGCCCCCCTGAAGATATTAATTCCCAATTTTAATGACTAAGGAGGATTATTAATTAATGGGGAAAATTTTGGAGCCATGCCTATAGTAGAATAATTATTTAATTATTTTAATGTCGGAGTGTTGGATTATTTAATTTTAATTAATATTTGTAATTAGATTTTCCAATATGTGTGCAAGTGGGCCAAGAGGGAGCCCCCTTGAGGATAATGTTGCTAAATTGGAACGGGAGGTCAGAAAATAGAAAGATGGCTAAAGCGATTTGTGGATTTAGAAAAAAGAACAAAAGAAGGAAAGGTGTAAGAGCAACTAAAAGCGAGAAAATGGAAACAACCAGAAAAAGCAGGAGGAGGGTGCAATTTCCAAAAATGAGGTTAGTTTACAAATCAAACAACTTTTACAAAGCAGGAAACATATGGAGACCAATTTCTAAATGAGAAAAGCTTGTAAGTCATTTAGTAAGGAAAGTATGTCCACTCAAGGGTGACCTATTCTCACAGGTCACCAAACTCTTCAACTTGCTCAGTAGGTCACCCTCAATTCTAAAAAAGAAGGATTCCAACTCCATTTCACATCTTTTGACCATTTGTGAATTGTCTTGAGAGCTCCGAGCTACTCATCTGTTGAGTGATTTGCCTCAACACTTATTGGGAGATGTGCCCCAAATTTTAACAGGTTCCAGTCCACAGATCAGATCCAGATTGGTGATTTTCTTCTGATCAGATCCATATCAGCCACCATTAAAATCCATCCAGCTTCCAGAGAAGAGATCACCATCCAGAAGAGCTTGTGAAGAAGACATTGGAAGATCACTGCACAAGGAGGCTCTCACTTCTGAAGGATGAGATCAGAACATATCTAAGATTCTATTGCACCCCCATACTCTATTCTTATGACCTGTAGCAGCTCCATATCAGTCCCATACTGATATACATACCATTCTTCTCAATCTCCAGTCAATCTCTTCCCATTGTGGGGAATTCTAGCTTCTGGAGATCCTCTGGAGCACTGAGAGTGAAAATGAATGTAAAATATTCTCTAACCTTATGATTTTGACTCGGAATTGAATAATAATGTATATCATATCCTTCCACATGTTAATTTCTGATATTTATAACAATCTCCGACTTCTGGCTTCATCAGTGTTAAAACTAGCTCAATTACTAGCTTGGGAGAGGTTTATTGAAGGAAGGAGGTAATAAATTTGCAAGCTCTTCCTAAAATATTCAAATTAGACCCTATGAACATTACTAATTCATATCAGTTCCATTCATAATTTCATAACATAGTATTATATTGTTTTACTGAGTTTTTACCCTTCGGAATTAATGACTAGCTCAATAGGCACTTTTAACTAGCTAGTTTTATCATATATTACTGTATGATTTCCCTATGATGCAAATTAATTATATGATGGTTCTATGAGGTCATTATAACATCCTTGAATACCCCCATGCTCTTTTCCTGAGGTTTTGGGTGCATTTCATCCTGTTTAGAAAGGCCTAGAAATATCCTACATGAGCAATCCCCGGTAGAGCCCTTGACTAGTTTCCCTCCAAATCCACCTACAACCTCCCAAAATCATATGAACTTTGTTCCAACATGTTTTACTAATTTTAATTACTGAAATAACCCTTACTTCCATCCAGAATCAACCCCCAGTCTAGTATGCATATGCTGGAAGCCCAGGAAGCGTCGAAGTAGGCAACATACTTGCATGTTGTTGAAAAGTGAAAGGCTCTAGTAACTTGTGCATAGGACTCAGTGTTTAGACCTGAATTATCTTGATGCTTCACAGTTTACATACAAAAACCAGAATCAAAATTCATTCCCATCATCCTTGATCAGTAAACCAATACTCAGCACTTACACCCTGCTCTCCATAAACAAATTGTTAAAAACATTACTAGTTATAATTCTGATTAATTTGGGAGTTTGGAGTTAATATTCTGGCCTAATCTTGGCTGGGATATTACAGTGGTATCAGAGCTCTTTCCTCTACTCCAGTGGAAAGAATACTCTCAATTTGTTGAAATTGTAGCCATGTCCATGAGCGGTGAAGAAGATTCTTACTTTGATGATTATTTTTATGAGTATGATGAAGATTATGATGAGCAATTTGAAGAGTAGTACAGACAATATGAGGAAGAAAATTTCCAAGAAGTACCTTCTACAAGTATCTCCCATGAGATCATAGTTGGAAGGAGAGACTATGGTTATTCTTATAGCCATATGGATGGAAAAGTTGCATGTTCCACAGTCAGAGATCAACCTACTTATGAAGAGAGCATAAAAAAATTAGAAGCTTCATTGGATGCATGTGTTTCACACTTCATGAGAATTTTTGGATCCTCTTCAAGAAGAGCCTCCAATAATCTTGATCCTAATACAACCAAGGAGGAAGCTTCATAATTTTGCTTGGAAAAGCAAGACCAAAAACCCAATCATGAGGTTATTGAAAGAATGGGAGAAGAATCTCCTGCAAGCTTCTATGTTGATGATTTCAAAATCACCTCAGAGGAGATTGTTACTCTGAATGATGGTGAGACATATTTTGGATCAGATCCAAAATAAGAACCTAAATCAAATTCAAAGTCACCACTTGAGCTTCATAGTGAAGCAGAAGATGACCACACATCAATTGGATGTGAACCAGGAGAATTGGTGGCATAACAAGGCACCATAGCTCCACCATTTGAAGGGAGAAGTACGATGCAAACGTCTAGACCACATTCAGATTTTTGTACCCCTTTGTGTCATAATGATGTTGCAGACACATCAGGGGATAATTATTGCATGATGGAGTCCTTGGATGCTGATGCTTGGATCCTTAGTGATAAGGGTGAATGCAATGACAGGGATGATTCATTGGAAGAATGTTTGCAGGATGCCCACATGGTAGGAAGAGCACCTATTGAGGAATGCTTGAATTGTGAGGGAACATCTAATGATGGGTACTCTCATATGTATGTTGGTGACATGTAGGTTACCATTGATGGAGGTGCGGTGGGTGCAAGATCCTTGGAGAAAGAAGAAGGCCTTGCAGTGGCAGAAACTGAACATGAGAAATTGGTGGAAGGCCAAACCACCAAAATACCATCACAAGGGGAGGAAAACATAACACATGGGATTTTTTTCAATTCTGCTTTTTATGTTCCTATGTGTCAATTTGATGGGGAAGCCACTTATGATGAGAAGTTTGTCTTGGTTGAACCCTCGGGGGTTGAAATTTATGAATTGGGGAAGGCTGAAAATTTGAGAGAAAGTTTTACTGGTGCACCAGAGATGAATGAGCACCCAAGTTGCAGCCCACGATGTGGTATTAATGATATGCAATATGAATATCTTGCATCCCCAAGAGATGGAACATATTCCATAACTTCAATGGAACCACCAAAAGTTGATCCTAGGAAGCTAGAAGAAGAGGAGGTTCATCTGCCAGAACCTCATTTCCTTGAAGGAGAACTGAAGATGAATGACTGCAAGATCCAAGAAGCCCTTCAAACCCTCACTGAAACCCATGCCTTAATGAATAATATTTGTTGGAAGTTGGGGGAGCAGTCTTCCATGAGATACATGGAGGAGTTTCAGGAAGCCATGACAAGCATTAAGAGAAATTTATTGAATCTGCTTTCTGATAGAGACAATTTGCTTGAGATTCTGGATTTGTTTCATGGTGCATCCTTGAAGGATGAATATATCAACAAGCTTAATGATGAATTGATGGCCACCCAAGATCCTTTGAGAAGCACTCAAAGTGCCCTCCAAGAATCTAAGATAGAGATAGTGCAACTTAATGAAAAGTTGCAAAGATCCTCCCTACCCTCCTACACACCATTCATCCAGCTTCGCTTGGTTGAAGGAATTTCTGATCATAAGGAGGAACCTCTTGAGATGGTGGATCATGAGGATCATTTATTTTTACATGTGCTTGAGGAGTGTGCAGAACAGTTTGATGAGAACCAAACACTTGATATTTTCCTAAGGGAGCTTGAGTTGTTCCTTGAAGAGAATCACTCTTCCATGGAGAAGTGGGATGAGATGACCCCATTTGGAACAGACAATAATGAAGAAGTTGCAGCCATAATTTTGGTTACTGAAAGTTGTAAAAATACAAAGAAGGTTCACAATTCTTTCCCACATGACCTAGATTCAGTCACATCAATGAGGAATGAACATTGGGTGAAGAAATTTTTCTGGTTGATGCCACATGTACAACAGGAGGATCATGTTCTGCCCCTATGGGAGATAGATCCTGTTTGTGCCAGAAATTGTTACTAAGGCTAGGGTAACAAGCCAACACAATCTCAAGAGTAAAACTCAATTCAAACTAGGGTTTAGGGTTTTTTTTTAAGTGTTTTTGGTCATAAACTTCAAGAACATGCAGGGAATACATTCAACAGATAAGCAACAACTAAATCATACACATGTTCTGATAAAGATGCATATATATCACAAAAATCCAACAAAAGACTGTACTGAAGTTCACACATAAAGGACAAGCACTACTAGAAAATACACATTAACCAGCAATGAATTTGTCATTCATGAAACTAAAGAAGTTCAAACATGAAGCCAACACAGATCAAATGAAGGGGAAAGAGTCATATATTCATAGTTTCATCAGTAAATGCATATAAGAGTTACAGTACCTATCTCTGAATAAGTCTGAAAGTACAAGCAGCTAGCAGACCTCCTGATGCTCCCAAAAAAATCAGAACCCCCACAATGTTTTTCTTTCCTTTCTAAATAGTTTTCTTCCAAAAACAGTTAGGTCTTTCCTCCTCACTCTCCATCGAATCACTAGGTTAGATAAAGTAAAATTTACATTTTTACAAAATTACAAGTCTGCTAAAAATAGCAAATTCTTTAACTAAAACAAAATGCTTGTCTAAAATAACCCCTAACTAATAACTGCCTCATATCTCCTTCGCTGCCTCCACAAGAAGAGATATACCATCTGGACTTGAGGACCTTTTCTTTATTCTTTTATGCTTCTTCTCCAGATCAGCTATCTTTTTCTGAAGGTGTTCATTTTCCTGTTGTAGAGTTTCAACTGTCTTTTCCAGCTCTGAACAGTCCCTGTCAGAATCCCTTTTTCTTCTAAGTGCTTCCTTTGCATCAACCACTAATTCCTGAAAATTGTCATGAACATCCTGGAGATCTTCTCTTAATCTTCTATTGGCCATCATCAAACCATCGTTGACCTCCTGCATGTAATTCATTTGGTGCTTATATTGTTTGACAGTCTTCTGTAAATTTTCCCTGTCAGAATTAGCCATTTTTTCTATTGCAGAATCTTGTTCTTCATTAGGTTTCCAAGGGATATCAAACTTCTTAAAGATTTCTGCTTCTTCTGTCAACAGTTTCTCAGAAGTGTCTTCAATGATGAGCTTTGGGTTTTCTTCATCTGCTGCTTTCACTGAATTAATCTCCTCTTTTTTACATGGCTGCATTTTATCTATCTTTGATTTGTCATCCTCCATGGATTCTTCATCTAAGATAGTCACCTTATCTGAGTTCAATTTAGGGTTTAACAACTTTTTCATGTTTAACCTCAGCTTATTTTTCGACCTAGTTTTAGGTCTCCAGAATGTAGCTGCCTCTCCCATCATCTTCAGTTCTCTGCCTTGGTACGGAATAGAAGCTAATTCCACTACTTCCAGTTTATTTATTTTCTTATTAGGCCTCATGGTTTTTCCATCTAAAACTTGAGCTTCTTCAATTTCAGTTTTGACCTTAATCTCAGAAATAGGCTGTTCTTCTTCTAACATGTATCCTTCATCATCCGAAAGGATTGTGATGGGGCTTCTCGGCTGAATGTGGATCTCTTCTTTAGCTACAGGAACCATCTTAATGTCAACTTTCCTTTCCTCCTGAGGATCTGCTACAGGTGATGGTTTCTTTTCAAGCAGTTCCTTTTTGTTTTCAAATAGTGTGAACTTGTTTTTAGTGTAATCTGGAACTACTTGGAGCTGACTGTCATCCTGTCTCTCTTCTGCTACCTGTTTTGTCACCTTCTTAGCTTTAATATCATGTTTACTTGTATATTTGACTGAGTGGCCTAACTTTTTCATCATTACCTTCCCCTTGTCAGTCTGTCTCTTTGATTGTTGGTCTTCTCTTTTAGGATGAACACCTGACCAGAACAAAAAGAAATCCCAAGTCCTTCCCTCATGTTGCAACACTGTAGTGATGATCAGTTTAATGAGACCATGATGAAAAAGAGACTGAGAAGTGTGATCATCATGTTGCTTTATCTTGCTTGACATTTTCTGCAGGCTTTTGAAGAAAAAGAAGGGCAGATTCATCTTAGAAACTCCTGCCATATGTTGAAGGAACCTGAGATGATATTTAAATACCAATGAATATCTTCCTTCACAAGTCACATAACTTTGAAGTATCCTTATGGGCTCAATCCACTCCTTCCTGAAATTTTGAATGAAGATACCCTTATTCCAGTCAGGAATCACATTAGGCAACAAGTACCTTTGGGGTTCAAACTCGAAAGGTGATTTTTTGAACCAGTGCTCAACCTCATTGCTAATCTCAGTAGCTTCTGCTATTAATTCCACAGATAACTTGAATTTCAAAGTATCCATCATAATCATATCATTTTTAAGTGCTTTAGCAAACTTGTAGGAGACCTGAGTATCGAAGCCATCAATCTTTTTGAAAAACTTTAACCAACCTGAGTGCTGAAAAAGTTCTGCACAGTCAGGAAGCTTCTGAATCCAAGTTAGGTCTGTGGGCTCAGCCCTGTTGACCTTACCACTTTTGCCACTTTTCCCCATATTCCTCTTTTTTCAGTAAACAGGAACAATCTGACTTTAGGTTTCAAGAAATGTTTTGTAAGCTGGTTTCTTATGCTTTGGGCTCCTTTGAAATTTTCTACACACTCCTGGACAGACCTTCAAGTTCAACGTTCTCCTCTCTCAACCATACAAGTAAGTCTGTATAAGAAAGTCGATATGTTCTCCAAGCAAGTGACCTCACGAGTCATAACAATTTTCAACAATGTTTAAACCATTTTAATAAACTAACAAAACACCTTCTGTGTAAGAAATGAGCATAACAGATAAATCTGTGAATACTCTCAATGCTATTTCTTGTATATTCTGATTTTCAATGGCATTAGCTCATGAGAAAAACCCATTCGATTAGTTCATTATAACCAATTTGCATCACTACCAGAGTTTTGAATGTATAGGAGAGCAAATGATAAACAATCTTCGTTCAAACTGTCATTAGAATTTCCCAGGCTGAATACTTTAAGTTTAAGACTATTTTGCTGCTCTGTTCATGCACATTCCTCATACTAGCTTCAGATAGCTATTTCTGTGGTGAAATGCTCATTTTATGATCTATTCTATCATATCCAGCAACCAATTTCTCCAGATAATTGTGCAGCGAAAAAGACCCAAATTTTCCAGCTATAAGGGTTTGTATCGGAATACCTGTCAATTACCCATCTGTCGTGACTTACAGCTTCGTTTTGGGGTATCAATGGTCTCCTCTTATGAGAATAGGTGTCTTCATATCGTTTCTTTGACTGCTGGTAAATGAATTCGGAAGCCCTAATTCTCGCTGGCGTTAAAACACACTTGTCTTCTCTCCACAACAACACAATCCATCTTTTTAGCAATTAACTCTCCTTCACGAACACTCCTCTTCTATAATAATGCATGTAGCAAGAAAAATTTGACAGCTTAGACCGGGATTTGCTGGTTTTTTGTGCAACGATTCCGCATACCATGCAATGATGAGCTTGTTCTGCTTCGTGACTAATAACCAACTAAAATCATGCTTAAACTGCAGCAAACAAGTGTTAAAACACTCACACAAGGCGATTAGACACTCCCATACTACATCATGATTGAAATCAGTTCGAAAATTGAAAAAACCACAGGCCGCGATATTCCTGTAGCGCGCCCTTTGTTAAAATTTTGTCTAGCGCTACAAGAATAGCTACCATGCCAAAATTTAGCAGTTTTTCAACTTTCTGCTAATTTGTCGGAGGTTCTAACAGTTATTTGGTTTAAGAAATAAGTTTAACCGCTCTCTAAACATATTAATGAATCAACCTTTGAAAATATGACTTTCTTTAACCCCCTTTACAATATAAAAGATCACCAAAATCAAATAAAATCTGAAAAGAATGGGCTCAAAACTTACTCAATCACCTATAGAGTTTCTAAGGAGACTAAAACTAAAACTTAAAACCAAAGATTTAACTGAGGTAGATTCAAAAACAAACCAAAACTTGAGAAAATAAATCAAAAATGGAGAAAAATTTACTGACTTAACATCTGGCTCCAGCTGCGGGATGAAGTCCTCCCTGCAAGGTTTCAAGAACTTGTAGACTAGTGCCTTCTGTCTTCAATCTAAACTTCCATTGGGCTATGGAGTCTTTATTCAATCTCACTCACACCGGTATATACAATGAAAAGTGACAATGATCCTCATTAACTGTAGAAATGTTTGAGGAATCGCCCATTGACAGGGCTGAGCAACTCCTCACCTTCAAGGGACTGCAAGATGAATGTATTATTTTCCAAAACTTTAGATATCAGAAAAGGGCCAAACCATAGATTATCAAATTTTCCATGCTTACCCTTCTGTTCCTTTCTTGCATCCCATCTTAAAACCAACTCACCTTCTGAAAAAATATGTTCTTTAATATTTCTGTCAAACCTGTTTTTCATTTTAGCTCTGTACAGCTGTGCTTCTTTGTCTACCTTCTCTCTATTTTGCTGTACCTCAATCATTTCAAAGATTCTCCTTTGCAAATCATCCGGTTCCTCTTGAGAATTCTGAAAGAACTTCATTACTGGAATTCCCAACTAAACTGGGAATACTGCTTCTGTTCCATACACCAGCTGAAAGGGAGAAGTACCAATGGCTTGCTTTACAGTAATCCTATCTGCCCACAATGCATATTTCAACATTGAATCCCAAGACCTTTTATTATGTTTCAATAACTTCTTAATGCATTGAATGATATTCTTGTTAGATGATTCAGCCTGACCATTTCCCTGAGGGTAATAGGGAGTTGAGTGTTTCAGAATAATACCATTTTTCTCAAAAAAGGCCACCATTGCCTTGGATTTGAATGCTTTGGCATTATCAGTAATCAATCTTTGTGGACAACCAAATCTGCTCAGAATATTATCTTCAATGAAATCCATAATCACCTTATCTGTAGCATTTCTTGTGGGAATAGCTTCCACCCATTTTGTAAAGAAATCTGTGGCAGTCAAAATCCAATGATGCTGGCCTGAAGATGCTGGATTTATTTCTCCAATAAAATCCAGACCCCACTGCTGAAAAGGGGCATTGACTGCAATAGGATTCAAAGGTAAAGATAGTAATTTCTGTTTACCTGCAAATTTCTGACAGGGTATACAAGTTCTTACATGTTGGTAAACATCTGAGAAGAGGGAAGGCCAATAGTAACCAGCTCTTAAAATTTTATAGGCTGTTGTTTTCCAGTATTTATGTCCTCCACAAGCTCCTTCATGAGATTCTGAAATTACTTCTTCTATTTCAGCCCGATCTAAACACCTTAACAAGATTCCTCCTGGGTCTTTCCAAAACAATTGATCTCCTATCAAACAGTATTTAGTAGCTTTCAATTTCAGAGATCTGGCAGCCTTCCTATCTAAGTGTTCTGGACATTGCAAAAATAACAAAAAATGAACAATATCAGCATACCAATCTGAAAATGAATAAGAGTCCATAACTTTTTCTTTCTCCAGGAATGCTTGCTTTTCTTCAGGTGTTGATTCTTCTACCATAAGATGTAATCCTAATGCTTGACAATTTGAATCAGCCAGCAGTTTGGCCAATCCTTGTCCTTTGACCAGCTTAGTAGGTCTGATTTCCACTTCATATTCCATAATTTTAGCAATCCACTTTCCCCTCTTTCCTTCACTATCAGGCTGTGTCAAAACATCTTTCACTGCAGCGTTTGGAACAAATGAAATAACCTTGGAATGTAAGATATAAATTCTGAAAAATTTTAAAGCCTTCACCAGAGCATAGGCTTGTTTCTCCAAGATACTATATTTCAGCTCTGAATCTCTAAGTGTTTTACTAAAAAAGGCAATTGGTTGCTCTAATCCTTCATTATTCTTCTGGAGTAGTACAGCAGCAATAGTATTCTCTGAAGCAAAAGAAAAGGTAAGGAATTCTTTGGCAAAATCAGGGCTTACTAAAACAGGTGCTTCTGTCAGAGCCATCTTGATTTTCTCAAAAGCTGCCTTTGCTTCAACAGTCCATCTGACTTCTTGGTCCTTTTTTAACATTACTGTGATTTGTTTAATGGTCTCAGCAAAATTAGGAATAAACCACCGTAGAAATTTTATTTTGCCAATGAAAGATTGAACATCCTTTCTACTCCTGGGCAAGCTAATCTTCAGTATTGCTTTGACTCTCTCAGGGTCAATTCTAATACCATCAGCTGACACCAGGTGGCCAAGTAATTTACCTTCTTGCACAGCAAAATGTGATTTTTTTGGGTTTAAGGATAAACCAAATTTTCTGCATTTTATGAAGGTTTGCTCCAAATGCTTCAAGTGTTCATCATCAGACTTTGAGAAGACAGTAATATCATCCAAATAGATAACCACAAACTTGTCTTTCTCACCCACGAATGCAATATCCATGGCTCTCTGAAAGGTTGCTCCAGCATTCATCAAACCAAAAGGCATCTTGTCATACATAAATGTCCCCCAGGGGGTTGTAAAAGCTGTCTTTTCTTTGTCATTAGGGTGCATGGCAATCTGATTATACCCTGAGAAACCATCTAGCATAGAAATCCTTTGAGCTCCAACTACCTGCTGCAACACCTGTTCAATCTTGGGGAGAGGATAATTGTCTTTTAATGATGATCGGTTCAGATTTCTGAAGTCAACACATAATCGAATTTCCCCATTCTTCTTTCTAACAGGAACTAAATTAGCCACCCAAGAAGAATACCTAAGAGGCACTATTATCTTTGCATCCAATAACTTCTTTAGTTCTTTTTCAATTACAGGGAACAAGGCTGGATTGATTCTTCTTAGTTTCTGCCTAAAAGGTTTGACATTAGGTTTCAAAGGAACCTTGTGCTGAATAACTGTTGTATCATAAGTTTTTAGTTCCTTATAAGACCAGGCAAATGCATCTATATATTTTTTCAACAGCCTAATGTATCTACTTCTTTGCTCCACTGTTAAGAATTTAGAAAGTTTTACCATTCTTGGATGTTCTGCTGAACCAATATTGTAGTCTTCTACATTGTCTTCTGAAGATTGAATTACTGGCTTTGAAGGTGTATCATCTTTGCTGAATATTCTTTCTAAAGGTACTAGGCCTTTCGGAATGAAATTGCTTTTCAACTCAATGATTTTATGCCCTGCTATATCTTCTGCAGCAAACTCATCTAACTGTTCATCTTTTCCATCTTCTTCTTGATCAATTTAAATATCTGAAAACTCATTTACGAGCTCAAGAAATTTTTTTATTTCAATGTCATCTTCAAAAACCCTCCAGTGTTTTATATTGTCAGGAACACAAGGTCTATACCTCACTTCTATAGGATACTTTAGCTGAGTAATTTTAGGAATTCTAAAATATGTGGCAGCCAGGGCTAAAGAATCTGCAGTCTCATTATGATTCCTGGGAATATGAGTGATATTAAATGCTATAAAGTAGTTTTCAATCATATCCCATACCTCATTTCGATATACTTTCAGCAAACCCTGCTTTACTTGATATTTGTTCTTCACCTGTTGAACAACTAGTTCGGAGTCGCCAAATGCAGAAATTTGCTGAATTCCCAAATCTTTAGCAGCTTTCAATCCCAATAGCAAAGCCTCATACTCAGCAGTGTTGTTAGTGGTAACAAACTCCAATTTATACATGAGTTTCACTGTTTCACCGCCAGGGGAAATAAGTAAAACTCCAGCTCCAGCACCCTCTTTGCATGAAGATCCATCAAAATATAACTGTCACACTGCATCTTTTTCCTCTATGCTATGTTTTATTGGCTGATCTTTTTCCACCTGTAACAGACCAGCAGAATTATCTTCTTCACTAAACTGTAATATGCATGAGCCAAGGTCTTTATCCACATAGTACATTGGGTGATTGCTAGGGTTTTTATCATCTGTGACTATGTAAGCAAGCTGTAGCTCTCTGTAAAGTCTTCTATTTTCTCCACCAAAAACAAGAATGGTGGAATAAGAGAGGTCCATCTGTAAGGTTCCTCCAACCTTCTTTGCCCAGGATCTTGAAAGAAGCAAACCAAACTTTGGGGTGATATCAGCCACTACAACATCCATTATGACACTCTTCATTGGCAACTGAGCAAGGCTGACAACCATATCTTTAATCACTCCTAGACACTTGACAGCTCGGGAATCAAAAGCATATAAGTCATGATAAGGTTTGGTAATACTGAGACCTAGGGCTTCCATCACAGCTTTAGGCATTAGATTATGGGATGCTCCAGAATCTAATAGACAATTATGGATCATCTGATCATGGACAGTTAAGGTAACATAGAATGGAGGAGAAGCACCAGCTTCATTTTCTATTTTCTCAGCTAAGGCAGATCCAATGAATATCTTTGGACTTTCTTCTTTCAAATTAACAGTATCTGAAACAGGCTGGCTACTAGCAGAATTTATAACCTTTAAGACTGTTTGTTTATATGATGGATTTTTGATAAGCTCAGAAAATGGCACAAGAATTTTTAGTTTACCTAACTCATTTTCCAAATTGAAATTTTGAAATGACTTATTTACCTCCTCCATTTCTACCTTCTTCTTGGATTTTTCTGCAGGTTGCTTATTTTCTGTTACAGGATCAACAACTGGTTTATCAGGAATAACTGGAGCAGTAACAGTAGCTTTCTTCTTAGGAGCTTGGACTACTTGTTTCGGGCCAGATCTGAGATTAAGAGTCTTCTTAATTCCATTCTGATTAGCAGCAGCATTTACAGCAGTTTTTTCAAACTCTAATTCATCTTCAACTTCATACAAATCTGCATCATAGTACTCAACATTTAGAAAATCTTCTTATGTTACAAAACCTTCAGATAAACCATCTCCAAAATGGTTCACATCCTGATCTGTCTCAGTTTCTTCAAACAGTAACTGTTGATCAATTTCTTCTTCATCCACCAAATTATTTTGAAAAGGTGGGGGTACTTTTTGATCCTCATTCTCCCTTCTTTCTCGCTGGATATCATTATTTATGCACTCTCTTGGCATGAATCTAGGAGCAAATTGCCTCCTGAACTGATTTTGGTTATTTGGATTTCGATCAACTTCTGGAGCAGGTTTAGCAGAATTCTTTTCAAGTTCTAATTTGTTCAACTTGGCAGTAAGAATCGTTACAAGCTTATCCATTTCATCTATTTTAGCTTCAGCAGACTGAGGTGCAGCACTTGTGGAAACAGCTTCCTTCTTTCCCTTTCTTTCATACTGCTGCTGAGGTGTTTCTTTCTTGAGTCTGTTAGAAGCCAGCAAATTTGACTCTACCTCCAATGCTGCCTCTTGCATGTTCATCAGGGTGATAGGTCTTCTCTCTCTAAGTAATAAAGAGAATTCATGATCAAAAGCATTTGCATAGGTCAACTTGGCTGATGTTTCAGTGGGTTTGATTTCTGCAGGAATCCTACTATACATCTTGTTAAATCTTTTGGAAAAGTCAGAAATAGTCTCATCCTTCTTTCTTCTCAAAGATCCAAACTCAGTTATGTAATAAGTGTGATCCTTGGTGTCTCCCCACTGTCTCAGAAAAAGATCTTTGAGTTCTTCAATTATGGTAATAGAATTAGCAGGCAGTTCTCTGAACCATTTTCTCACATCCCCATCAAGACTTTGTACAAATACCCTCATCCATACATCTTTAATTTCAATGTTCTGATTATCTGCATAACTCTCGAAAGCTTCCCAATGTTCTTCTGCAGTTGTTTCACCTTGTCCATTGAATCGGGGCATATACTTTTGGTAATCATGTGTAGGCAAGGCATGTAAAGGCTGAGGTAATACTAATGGTGCATACCTATCTGCTACCATTCTGTCCATCATATCCATAGGTGGATTTTGGGCTGCCATTGTGGACTGAGGTTTAGACTGGGAAAATGTGGAAACTTGGCTGGAACTTTTTTGAAAAGGATTCCTTCCTACTTTCAACTGAAAGATTGGTATTTTATCAGGAGAAGAGGTTTTAGCTTTCAAAAAACTTCGAGGATTAGTGAAAACCTGGAAAGTGCTCTCAGGGATGATAGGTTTTACACAAGGTGAAGTTTCAGCTGGGTCTAATGATTTACCCAACTGGTGAGAGTCACAAGAGGCTGGTAAAGATTGAGACCTTCTGAGCTTTCTTGCTGTTCTTATGATCTTTTCAGGGTCTATCACACCCAGCTGTAATGAAGAGGTAGGTCTGCTCCTGGTTCCAATTCTGTTAGAAGCCACTGTGACAACTTTCTGGTGAAAACTAGCCTTCAAAAACTGCTGGTTCAAGTCCACCTCTTAAACCAGAAAAATGATGAGTATCCCAGGGAAGATATGCTTCAGCTTCGTCCCCGGGAACGGCGCCAAAGATGTTTGTGCCAGAAATTGTTACTAAGGCTAGGGTAACAAGCCAACACAATCTCAAGAGTAAAACTCAATTCAAACTAGGGTTTAGGGTTTTGTTTTAAGTGTTTTTGGTCATAAACTTCAAGAACATGCAGGGAATACATTCAACAGATAAGCAACAACTAAATCATACACATGTTCTGATAAAGATGCATATATATCACAAAAATCCAACAAAAGACTGTACTGAAGTTCACACATAAAGGACAAGCACTACTAGAAAATACACATTAACCAGCAATGAATTTGTCATTCATGAAACTAAAGAAGTTCAAACATGAAGCCAACACAAATCAAATGAAGGGGAAAGAGTCATATATTCATAGTTTCATCAGTAAATGCATATAAGAGTTACAGTACCTATCTCTGAATAAGTCTGAAAGTACAAGCAGCTAGCAGACCTCCTGATGCTCCCAAAAAAATCAGAACCCCCACAATGTTTTTATTTCCTTTCTAAATAGTTTTCTTCCAAAAAAAGTTAGGTCTTTCCTCCTCACTCTCCATCGAATCACTAGGTTAGATAAAGTAAAATTTACATTTTTACAAAATTACAAGTCTGCTAAAAATAGCAAATTATTTAACTAAAACAAAATGCTTGTTTAAAATAACCCCTAACTAATAACTGCATCATATCTCCTTCGCTGCCTCCACAAGAAGAGATATACCATCTGGACTTGAGGACCTTTTCTTTATTCTTTTATGCTTCTTCTCCAGATCAGCTATCTTTTTCTGAAGGTGTTCATTTTCCTGTTGTAGATTTTCAACTGTCTTTTCCAGCTCTGAACAGTGCCTGTCAGAAGCCCTTTTTCTTCTAAGTGCTTCCTTTGCATCAACCACTAATTCCTGAAAATTGTCATGAACATCCTGGAGATCTTCTCTTAATCTTCTATTGGCCATCATCAAACCATCGTTGACCTCCTGCATGTAATTCATTTGGTGCTTATATTGTTTGACAGTCTTCTGTAAATTTTCCCTGTCAGAATTAGCCATTTTTTCTATTGCAGAATCTTGCTCTTCATTAGGTTTCCAAGGGATATCAAACTTCTTAAAGATTTCTGCTTCTTCTGTCAACAGTTTCTCAGAAGTGTCTTCAATGATGAGCTTTGGGTTTTCTTCATCTGCTGCTTTCACTGAATTAATCTCCTCTTTTTTACATGGCTGCATTTTATCTATCTTTGATTTGTCATCCTCCATGGATTCTTCATCTAAGATAGTCACCTTATTTGAGTTCAATTTAGGGTTTAACAACTTTTCATGTTTAACCTCAGCTTATTTTTCGACCTAGTTTTAGGTCTCCAGAATGTAGCTGCCTCTCCCATCATCTTCAGTTCTCTGCCTTGGTACTGAACAGAAGCTAATTCCACTACTTCCAGTTTATTTATTTTCTTGTTAGGCCTCATGGTTTTGCCATCTAAAACTTGAGCTTCTTCAATTTCAGTTTTGACCTTAATCTCAAAAACAGGCTGTTCTTCTTCTAACATGTATCCTTCATCATCCGAAAGGATTGTGATGGGGCTTCTCGGCTGAATGTGGATCTCTTCTTTAGCTACAGGAACCATCTTAATGTCAACTTTCCTTTCCTCCTGAGGATCTGTTACAGGTGATGGTTTCTTTTCAAGCAGTTCCTTTTTGTTTTCAAATAGTGTGAACTTGTTTTTAGTGTAATCTGGAACTACTTGGAGCTGACTGTCATCCTGTCTCTCTTCTGCTACCTGTTTTGTCACCTTCTTAGCTTTAATATCATGTTTACTTGTAGATTTGACTGAGTGGCCTAACTTTTTCATCATTACCTTCCCCTTGTCAGTCTGTCTCTTTGATTGTTGGTCTTCTCTTTTAGGATGAACACCTAACCAGAACAAAAAGAAATCTCAAGTCCTTCCCTCATGTTGCAACACTGTAGTGATGATCAGTTTAATGAGACCATGATGAAAAAGAGACTGAGAAGTGTGATCATCATGTTGCTTTATCTTGCTTGACATTTTCTGCAGGCTTTTGAAGAAAAAGAAGGGCAGATTCATCTTAGAAACTCCTGCCATATGTTGAAGGAACCTGAGATGATATTTAAATACCAATGAATATCTTCCTTCACAAGTCACATAACTTTGAAGTATCCTTATGGGCTCAATCCACTCCTTCCTGAAATTTTGAATGAAGATACCCTTATTCCAGTCAGGAATCACATTAGGCAACAAGTACCTTTGGGGTTCAAACTCGAAAGGTGATTTTTTGAACCAGTGCTCACCCTCATTGCTAATCTCAGTAGCTTCTGCTATTAATTCCACAGATAACTTGAATTTCAAAGTATCCATCATAATCATATCATTTTTAAGTGCTTTAGCAAACTTGCAGGAGACCTGAGTATCGAAGCCATCAATCTTTTTGAAAAACTTTAACCAACCTACCTGCTGAAAACGTTCTGCACAGTCAGGAAGCTTCTGAATCCAGGTTAGGTCTGTGGGCTCAGCCCTGTTGACCTTAACACTTTTGCCACTTTTCCCCATATTCCTCTTTTCAGTAAACAGGAACACTCTGACTT
Source organism: Larix kaempferi (assembly GCA_027924585.1). Lineage (NCBI taxonomy): Eukaryota > Viridiplantae > Streptophyta > Pinopsida > Pinales > Pinaceae > Larix > Larix kaempferi. Next base: position 27,030,648 of record BSBM01000177.1, read on the forward strand.
TAGGTTTCAAGAAATGTTTTGTAAGCTGGTTTCTTATGCTTTGGGCTCCTTTGAAATTTTCTACACACTCCTAGACAAACCTTCAAGCTCAACGTTCTCCTCTCTCAACCATACCACTAAGTCTGTATAAGAAAGTCGATATGTTCTCCAAGCAAGTGACTTCACAAGTCATAACAATTTTCAACAATGTTTAAACCATTTTAATAAACTAACAAAACACCTTCTGTGTAAGAAATGAGCATAACAGATAAATCTGTGAATACTCTCAATGCTATTTCCTGTATATTCTGATTTTCAATGGCATTAGGTCATGAGAAAAACCCATTCGATTAGTTCATTATAACCAATTTGCATCACTACCAGAGTTTTGAATGTATAGGAGAGCAAATGATAAACAATCTTCATTCAAACTGTCATTAGAATTTCCCAGGCTGAATACTTTAAGTTTAAGACTATTTTGCTGCTCTGTTCATGCACATTCCTCATACTAGCTTCAGATAGCTATTTCTATGGTGAAATGCTCATTTTATGATCTATTCTATCATATCCAGCAACCAATTTCTCCAGATAATTGTGCAGCGAAAAAGACCCAAATTTTCCAGCTATAAGGGTTTGTATCGGAATACCTGTCAATTACTCATCTGTCGTGACTTACAGCTTCGTTTTGGGGTATCAATGGTCTCCTCTTATGAGAATAGGTGTCTTCATATCGTTTCTTTGACTGCTGGTAAATGAATTCCGAAGCCCTAATTCTCGCTGGCATTAAAACACACTTGTCTTCTCTCCACAGCAACACAATCCATCTTTTTAGCAATTAACTCTCCTTCACGAACACTCCTCTTCTATAATAATGCGTGTAGCAAGAAAAATTTGACAGCTTAGACCGGGATTTGCTGGTTTTTTGTGCAACCGATTCCGCATACCATGCAATGATGAGCTTGTTCTGCTTCGTGACTAATAACCAACTAAAATCATGCTTAAACTGCAACAAACAAGTGTTAAAACACTCACACAAGGCGATTAGACACTCCCATACTGCATCATGATTGAAATCAGTTCGAAAATTGAAAAAACCACAGGCCGCGATATTCCTGTAGCGCGCCCTTTGTTAAAATTTTGTCTAGCGCTACAAGAATAGCTACCATGCCAAAATTTAGCAGTTTTTCAACTTTCTGCTAATTTGTCGGAGGTTCTAACAGTTATTTGGTTTAAGAAATAAGTTTAACCGCTCTCTAAACATATTAATGAATCAACCTTTGAAAATATGACTTTCTTTAACCCCCTTTACAATATAAAAGATCACCAAAATCAAATAAAATCTGAAAAGAATGGGCTCAAAACTTACTCAATCACCTATAGAGTTTCTAAGGAGACTAAAACTAAAACTTAAAACGAAAAATTTAACTGAGGTAGATTCAAAAACAAACCAAAACTTGAGAAAATAAATCAAAAATGGAGAAAAATTTACTGACTTAACAGATCCTATTGTAGAAGAGATGACTGATTATAACTCATATAAATCAGCAAGCAATATTTATTATTCATTCACTGAAGGGATGGATAGAGGCATCACTTAAAAGAAGAATCTGGAAGGTAAAAGGTTCTTGTCTTTCTGCAAGGAATTTTTTTTTAATTTAGCTGATTTTTCTATGATTTGCAAGCAGCAACAGAGACATATTTTGCAGCCATTAGATACCTCTAGTACACATTCACACAAGGCTCGGGTGTACAAATGCATAATACAAAATTTCATGAGTAGGATAAATGGAGAGATTCCAACCTGGTATTGGGATCCTGGCATCCTTCAGAATGCCACACTGTTTGGAAGAATGTTGCACAATCCATGGGATCCTGGCATTCCTTGGGTTGAAATTTTGTTCTTGATGACATTTGAGATTTGGAAAAAGCACCACAGGCAGTGGGATCCAGGAGGAAAATCCAGCCTGCATTTATTAAAAGTATATATTAAAAGGTGGTTTAGTTCCTTGCATGGGGAATTGTATGATGGACCAGACTCTTGGGGAAGACATGAGAAAATTATGATCGAAGTTTAGCAGCAGCAGCATGATGGACCCTCTCATATTTACTTGGGGAGTTTAAAGATACATTGAATTGTTGGAGCATGCTTGAGAGAGCATATGTTTCAATTCCATTAAATTAGTGGGACCCATGATTCTGATGATTTATGTTGTGGTGCACATAGTGGGTGACTACTATGGTCATCCATATGATGAGAGGAAGAAAATTCATAAGTATGCTTGAAATGGATATGCAATTTTAGTACCTGGACTAAATTGCTTGAGGACAAGCAATCTTAGGAGGGGAGGCCTTGTCATGTTCCCAAAATTTTGCTATGGTCCAAGGGGGTAATTTTGGCCTAAGTCACCTAGGAAATAATTACTTAATTAATGAATAAGTGTGGAAATTATCCTATGTAATATGCCTAAGGTTGTATTTGAGTATTAATTGGACTAAGGTGGCCCCCCTGAATATATTAATTCCCAATTTTAACGACTAAGGAGGATTATTAATTAATGGGGAAAATTTTGGAGCCAGGCCTATAGTAGAATAATTATTTAATTATTTTAATGTTGGAGTGTTGGATTATTTAATTTTAATTAATATTTGTAATTAGAGTTTCCAATATGTGTGCAAGTGGGCCAAGAGGGCGCCCCCTTTAGGATAATGTTGCTAAATTGGAATGAGAGGTCATGAATTAGAAAGATGGCTAAAGCAATTTGTGGATTTAGAAAAAGAACAAAAGAAGGAAAGGTGTAAGAGTTGATAAAAGAAAGAAAATGGAAAGAACCAGAAAAAGCAGAAGGAGGGCGCAGTTTCCAAAAATGAGGTTAGTTTACAAATCAAGCAACTTTTACAAAGCAGGAAACATATGGAGACAAAGGGGAGCACAATTTCTAAAGGAGAAAAATCTTGTAAGGCAAAGCAAGGAAATTATGTCCACTCATGGGTGACCTATTCTCATAGGTCACCAAACTCTTCAACTTGCTCAGTAGGTCACCCTCAATTCTAAAAAAGAAGGATTCCAACTCCATTTCACATCTTTTGACCATTTGTGAATTGTCTTGAGAGCTCCGAGCTACTCATCTGTTGCGTGATGTGCCTCAACACTTCTTGGGAGATGTGCCCCAAGGTTTAACAGGGTCCAGTCCACAGATCAGATCCAGATTGGTGATTTTCTTCTGATCAGATCCATATCAGCCACCATTAAATTCCATCCAGCTTCTAGAGAAGAGATCACCATCTAGAAGATCTTGTGAAGAAGACATTGGAAGATTACTACACAAGGAGGCTCTCACTTCTGAAGGAGGAGATCAGAACATCTCAGAGAGGCTAGTGCGCCCCCATACTCTATTCTTCTGACATGTATCATATCCATATCAGTACCATAATATTATCCATATCATTCTTCTCAATCTCCAGTCAATCTCTTCCCATTGGGGGGGATTCTATCTTCTGGAGGTCCTCTGGAGCACTGAGAGTGAAAATGAATTTAAAATATTCTCTAAACTTCTGATTTAGACCTGGAATTGAATAATAATGTATATCAGAGCCTTCCACATGTTAATTTCTTATATTTATAACAATCTCTGACTTCTGGCTTCATCGGTGTTAAAACTAGCTCAATTACTAGCTTTGGAGAGGTTTATTGAAGGAAGGAGGTAATCAATTTGCAAGATCTTCCTAAAATATTCAAATTAGACGCTATGAACATTAATAATTCATATCAGATCCATTCATAATTTCATAACAGAGTATTATATTTTTTTACTGAGTTTTTACCCTTCAGAATTAAAGACTAGCTCAATAGGCACTTTTAACTAGCTAGTTTTAGAATATCTTACTGTATGATTTCCCTATGTCGCAAATTAATGATATGATGATTCTATGAGGTCCTTATAACACCCTAGAAGACCCCCATTCTCTGTTCCTGAGGTTTTGGGTTCATTTCATCCTGTTTGGAAAGGCCTGGAAATCTCCTACGTGAGCAATCCCCAGTAACGCCCTTGACTAGTTTGTCTACAAATCCACCTACAACCTCGCAAACACATATGAAATATTTTCCAATATGTTTTACTGAGTTTAATGAATTAAATAACCCTTAATACCATCCAGAATCAACCCCCATTCTAGCATGCATATGCTGGAATCCCAGGAAGCCTCGAAGTAGGCAACAGACTTGTCTTTTGTTGAAAAGTGAAAGGCTCCAGTACCTTGTGCATAGGACTCAATGTTTGGACCTGAATTATCTTACTGTTTCACATTTTCCATACAAAAACCAGAATCAAAAGTCATTCCCATCATCCTTTATCAGTAAACCAGTACTCAGCACTTACACCCTGCTCACCATAAAAAAAATTGTTAAAAAAATTACTAGTTATAATTCTGATTAATTTGGGAGTTTGGAGTTAATATTCTGGCCTTATCTTGGCTGGAATATTACAATCCTCCCCACCCAATATCCTTAATCAATTTCAAACATGATGTTGAAGAACCTACTTTCCTTCCAAACATTTGCTTCCAACCTGTTCCAAAAATCAATTGAAGCTTCATGATTGCACTGAGCTTTCCAACTTAACTCCTTCCATCAATCCATGATTGAAATTTCTTGGAACACTTACTTGCAACATAGAGTTTGAATTTAAAGAACAACCAATTTTCCTTAGCTACAATTTGAGTAGTGGCACTCATGTACTGCAATTGCGTGTTTCCAAAAGTAAAGAGATGTGGATTTTTTCATATTTATATCTCTTGTGACATCACCACTAAACACCAAAAGATTTATTAAATCCCTCCAAACAAAATTTGCGCAATTAATCTTTACCTCATTCATATTTTGGAAAGCTTTTTCTGAACTTTCAACTCTTTTTCTCACTGTATAATTCTTTGAAGTTGCCACTGAGTTGCCAAAATTTGAGTTTTCAAGATTCCAAGAAACATTTAGAGAGGAACCACCATGCTTGCTGCTACACTACTCTGATTACAATCACCTTCTCAAGTGGTGACTCAATCTCCCATATTGCTTGCTGCCCCCAAAATTTAAACCAATGAGACCAAAAATGATCCCTGGGTCCCAAATGATAATGATACATGCATGGTGTGAAATGTATACTATGAAATTCCATGAACACCAAGCATTGTGAAAACTGAATCCATCTCTCAAAAGGTCTCCCACATAAGAAACTAGAACAATTGGCTCATTTACAGTATTGTGGATGACTTGGCTCAATCCGCTACTGCCATGTCCACATTAGAGGTGTTATAGTCTTTCCCAAAACAGAGAAAGGAATTATTCAATGCAATCGGTGTTGTCGACCCTTCCGACTCACACCTCATGACCTTTTTTGTTGACAAAGGTGATCCGCAACTACCATCATCAGTCACATTTCAAGTTCCAATCATGGTTAAAAACATCATGATCCATCATTGTATCATCGATGAAGGCGCATCCACTTATGTTATGTCCGTAAAAGTATGGAAACGATTAGTATCTCCTGAGATGTTCCCCTTGTCTATCGCTCTTCTCACATATGATGGGAGACCATCCCAACCAAGAGGATTGTACCGAAATGTCCCCATAGAGATGGGGGAAATATGGTTATGATTGATATCGAAGTAATTGATGTTGAGCTCGACTACAACATCCTCTTGGGGTGTAGTTACATGTATGCCATGAAGGCGGTAGCCTCCTGAATCTTCTATATCATTATGTTTCCTTTAAATGGGAATATAGTTACCCTCAACCATATTAACTATTACGACCCTAATACCACAAGAAATCCCGACAACATCCTACCAACTATATTGGGCGATGATCAACCGTATATTAACATTTCCCCTGGTATGTACAAGGACTCCAATTTGCTAGGAGCATATTCAGGACCACCACCGAAGATCCCTACATCAACCAATGGCCTAATGTGCACAATTTTCACCACTGAAAAAGGATTCGCCTCCACCTCAACACCATCATGGGCACCACCACTAAGCCATGACATTGAACAAACGTTGAGTCCATCAGTCCCACCAATATTTCAAATTCCATTCTTGTATCCTCCCATGGGTATACAAGGGACATTGTTTATGGCTCAGTTAACTCTACCTTGGCTAAATTTGGGAATCCCGGTGTGGTACCTCACACCACCCTACCCAAAAATGGATTCCAAACTAGTCACCCATTATGAGTTTATCCCTTTTTCACTTAGTACGGATGCAAGGCCTGTAACACATTCAGTTACGATAGCCCAACCTATAACATCCACAGCTACACCACAATCAGTCATCGTTAATACCGTCAATGGGGGCACCAAACAACCCAAGTTGAAAGGTCCCCTATTACCAACCCCGACATCTAATTTGGTAGAAACCGTGATTTGAAAGCCCCAATAATGATAAATACTCCCAATCAAAGGGTCACGCCGTCGTGTTCTCTTTGTGGGAAAAAAGGTCACGCAACAAACCTGTGTCCTACTCTACTAGAGCTAAGGAATTTTCTTAACACCCATGTTAACATCACCCACGCTCCACCAGCAGTAAAAGGGGGCACACCTCCCTCGCCCACAATTAAGTCCAAAAAATTGCGTATGGGTCACACATGTTCCATATGTGCTCAGCATGGGAACTATACACACCGTTACCCCGAACTCCCTCAATACCGAGAGGAGTTAGCAATAGTTTGTCTCACTCAAGTAACAATTGAGGAACCCCCCTTCTTACACCAAGAAGTAGCATCCATTAATGTGATCACCACATCGGCGGCAGCATCATTCACTACTCCCATAGAATTTGCACCAACTACAAAAAAAGAGGTAGATCCTGTAATGTTGCAAGACCCATCTAAACTTACAACAACACCATCACACAATGAATTCTCATCATGTGGGAAATCCACCCATATGATCCCTCCTAGCGCTATCGCATGCATAATGGAGCAAACCAACACCCAAGAAGACCAAGAACGCTTCCATCCCCGTGTACCACGACCTTGTCGATCTTGTGGAGAGACCACCCATTACTCCTTTCAATGCTCCATTTTTCTCTCCGAATGACAAAATCATCTTGAACTAATGATAATGCAATATCAATTACAAACACCCTGTGTAACCCCGCAAGACTCACCAACCGAGGAGGTAGTACCGACCTTCCCAGACACCATCAATGTTAAATCTCCTTTATCTGGTGTCCTCACTTGTAGTGATTCCTCGTCTTTCGTTGAAGACATAGACCACCCGCAAGCATTCCCAAAAAATTAACAACCAAAATAGGGGGTTTTGTACCCCCCAGCACAAACAAGACATCTGACACCAACCGTTGATATTCTTATTTTGTGTCAAAAAAATTTACTTTCGTTTCACACTATCTCGAATTAAGAAAGTAAACTACCTCTCGTCTTTAAATGCAGATGGCCACCCCGAAGGACATCTACATAGGATGTGCGGACAATTCCAGTCGATGGTCCAAACATCTAGCATCTGCTGGTTGGGTTATATATTCCCCCTCCCATACACTCCACCACACCGGTGGAGTGTGTTTGGGAGCACTAACAAACAACCAAGCAAATTACGATGCCGCAATAGGTCTATTAAGCAATTCCCTACACATAGGAATTCACCATCTACAAGTGCACCTCGACTCACAACTGGTCATATGGCAGTTGAATAATGTATTTTATGTCTGCAACTCGCTTCTCTTCCGAACTTTTCTACGCGTGTGCCTTCTCATTCGACAGTTTGAAACCATAACTTTCACACATATACTGAGAAATGCCAATGCATTCTCCGACTCCATCGCCAATGAGGTATTGAATTGGTACCTAGTACATCACCCGACTGCATAACCCTCCATATCAATCATACATAAATATGTCCATGTGTTTCACCTATGAATACACATACATGTATCTCATCATCACAAGTCCTAAAGTCGATCACACATTCCCAAAACAAATATGCTATTATCAACTACTACATATGCATCACATCAACACATAGGCAACATAAAGCAAAATACACATACATCACATACATACAGAGACACATACATCATGTGCCGCAAAAATGGTACACACACACACACACACACATATATCATAAAAAATGTATGTCATGTACAAAAAATGGCCCTATTAGGGCATATACATAGTAGCCTTATGGGGGATACATCAAAAACCCACCTCCCATAGGCTCATAAAAAATGTATACATACAAAAATGGGGGCCATCATCCCTATACAAAAAGAATCAAGCCGCCCTTCCGGCTGGTGGATCTCGGGGTCCCAAAATAGCCAGTGGATGCACAACCTCCCCTCGCGCTGGCTTTGGTCCCTTCAGTGGCCGCTGTTGCGAAGGAGGGGTTGCTCCTCCCTGCACCTCTCATGCCATATGGCATGCTACCTGTACCCACCGCATAATGTTCCTCCACGCTATCCCACACTCAGCTGGTAAGTGGAGTGTTATGTCCCGCTCATCATCCTCGAGGTCGGCCCAACCCCGCTCATCAACACCAGTAGTTAGCCCGCCAAACCTTTGCTCCAATTTGGCTACCAAAGCCGCCATCCGGTTCCTGGTAGCTGCTCCACCTACCACAGCTCCTCCAGCTCCGATTCCTCCCACTCTGATGGGACCACCATAATCCACACATACTCCTCCAATGGCAGGCCCAGCCTTGACAGTTGGTTGACCCCTCCTCAGTCTCGGCCTCCGAGGTGGCCTCACAGGACCAACATCTGCATCACAAAAGAGAAAACTAGCATCAATACTTGATAAATATATATGTCATAAATGTGCAGAAATAAAAAGTATGTACAAATATATATGCGAAAAGTACAAAACCATAAAAATATGCCAATCGTGTCGAAACCGCTAGCAGGAACAGGCAGGTCCCAATCTCCTTGGAAGTCCATCCTGCTCCAAGGATACCTCTTTGGTCGGCCAATGCAGCCCTCCCATACATCCAACACTTGGGGCATATTATAGGCCCCCATGAGCGCACCCCCAGCACAAGGCATAATACACCCCCTAAACCCCATCTGCGGCTCCTGTGGTCCCCTAGGTGCCACCACTACCTGTGGCCTCAAGGACAGATAGTGCTCAAATAAATAGTAGCACGGTATGATGTCGAAGCAGAAGGTGTGCCTCCCCACACCTGCCATAAATATGACATATGCTCAATCATCCACTGCAACATTAGTGAACCCCACGCCACAAGCTGACCAGCCATCACCCACTCCACTAGCTAGAGCTGGCCTCCTGTAACCCGATCGGGGAATGTGTACCCCAACACACGTACAACAGTTATCGCCACAGCCTCCACTAGTAGATCCCTCAAATGGCTCACCAACACACCACTAGATTTCAAAGAACCCTGGTCACCAGCACAGTACCGATCCACTAAAGTGTGGATCATCTCCCCCACCAGTTAAGGAGGGAGAGGCTCCCTCACCCCTCGGTGAGTCAATCCTGTCAAAATATAATTATCCTAAGTAGTGATACTTAGGTTCTCTCCTCCCACATGGAACACTCTGTGATCAGGGTCACACATGTCTAGAAGGCGCCACATAAGGTAATCGGCTGACCACATCGGAGGGATCTTGAAAAACATCAAGATCCCAACATCGCGTAAGGCCTCAATCACAAATTGGTCGGCCAACACAATATATCGAAGGGAATCATACTCCCTCTCTCTCCACTCCACATTCTGGACATGCACCATCACTAACCAGCAACCACTTGCACAAGGAAATGATCATCCATCAGCCTACTTGTAAAAAAATCAATGCGACTTTCTCTAAAAAGGTCCACGCATAGCTCGACATTTTGCAACAAATTCATGCATAGCGTGACCAAAACACTATTTGTTTGCGCGGAACCAACACGTAGGAGATATACATCTCGATCGCACGTGCAAAGCGACTATTTGAGGAGTAGTCGCGCTAACACCAGCGCACGGCAGAATCATATTGATCCTGTGCTACATGCAGTACAGTGCATATTTTTTGCGCTAGTGAGCATGCTACATTGCGTGCGATTTTTGAAAAATATCGCGCTAGAACACCGCGATATTTTCCAAAAATCCCACGCTACCACGTTGTATTTTCTCAAAATCCCACGCGGTATGCCTAAAAACACATAAAAAGGACTCCTGGTCACCCAAGGGAGCCCTAAACCTAAATATACCTGGATAAAATTAAACAAGACCAGGTTTAGGCTTACTTGGAACTCACGGATCGACGAACGGTGTGCCAGATCTCCTAGAAACATTCGAAGTGCACTCTAGGAGGTTGGTGGCACAAAGTACAAATTCCATGGACAAACCGTAACTATGTTTCCAAAATTGTTCGTACCACGATGACCAGCGCTACGAGATCTTCGACATGGAACCAACTAATCCAGATTCCCACTAATGTCACTGCAACATTATTTTCCTATCCAAAGTACCCCACAGGTATGCATTGTTCTGATTATATGATTTATGCATTATCAATACCTTATATATGTCCTTTACTACACTTGGGTATGTGCGCCGTATGTGCAAGACCACGATCAGGACAATATGGAACCTCTTTTTTTTCCATTATAAGAATAAGACTCCAAGCTCTAACAACGAGGGGCATGCACCCTAGCATAGGTATCATTTCGAAACCGACATATAGACATTATTTACCCTCCATTTATAATGCACATCACAGTATTCCCGCTGGTAACCTTAGGCCCCCCCGTCATGGCATTGATGTGCCATCAACATCACTACCATGAATACCCCATGGGTGTGCACACCACTGCCATCCCCATCATAAATTGGAACCCATGATGTCGACCCCCCACAAGTCTGAGGAATCTAACCAAAATTGAAACAACCCTCCCTTAGAGTATCATTTCATAATTGCGCATTTACTCCACCAAGTAGACAAACGTCAGACTCCTCGGCACAAGTTATGAGAATGATTCACGAAGCCACCCTCATACCTCCCATTAGAGCAAATTTGAGGTCTAAAATGTGCCTCCTAAGTAAAATAATAAAATAATATTTATGAATTTTGGAGGAAAAGAGAAAAAACTACTTTTTTCTTCATATTTTGAACATATATCCCTATCATTTTATTCAAATTTCGAGCAGGAGCACTCATTGTATGCGGAATTAAATTTCGCATCCAACAAGTACCCACAGTGCATACTTTTGAGGGACCCCACCCCATGAAAAATGAGAAAAACATTTTTAAAAAAACGTGTTACTTCAAAGTAAGACTTTTTTTATGTTTTCTCATTTTTCGTGGGGTGGGGTCCCTCAAAAGTATGCAGTGTGGGTACTCGTTGGATGTGGAATTTAATTCTACATCCAACTATTGCTCCTGCTCGAAATTTGAGTAAAATGATAGAGAGATATGTTGAAAATACGAATTAAAAATGTAGTTTTTAATGTCAAATATGCCAACTCAACCATTATGGTTGACTCTTTTCTTGAAATTCTATTGGTTCTTGAATTCAATGGCTCGTTTGCTTACGAGGTGGCTCATTTTTTTATAGGCCCATTTTAGACCCCAAATTTGCTCTAATGATGAGCACTTTACCCTTCGTAGTCCCCCTCATATCATCACCCCCGTAAAGACACCTATGCCCCCCCCACCCTCAAAGGAAACCAGATCTATTCAGTTATCCCGCAGGTATACACTGCATGGCATCGTTTCATGGGGAACCTGTCTTTGTTTTTGCAAGTTAACCCTCAATTCACCATTGTAAAGTGTCCCCTGATCCACTGAAAATCGTGGGGATTCCTCCCATCATCAAATTGGTCCCATGATACACCCAAAACTATGGGGACCCCACTGATATTCTTTATGTACAAACAAGTTCCCTCATCACCTCACATTGAGGGAACACCATATTATTTTGGAAGCACCCATGGTCTCCTTTGATCGATGTATTTGAGTCTCCATATGTTCAACAGTATCTGTTTTTTCAGTTACCATTACCATTTGTTTTGCATCTCCATCATAGCCCTTTCACTTGAAGTTTGTTTCCAACAGTTTCAATCTATGTCGTCCCAAAAGAAAAGTTTCCATCCACACTTCCCATGTTTACATCAATCAAAGGAATTTATGATCCCCATGCTTATCAACCATTCTTGTGTCAAGTTTGTTCATCCACCAATTGATTACAATATGATCTCGGTTCTTAGTATAGGACCCTCGTCTTATCATATACTTCAACTCTCATCGACGTCAAAACATTATATTCCGAGAGTTGCAATAGTTGCAGTTGTACCTTGGGATCCCTTTCAATCACTATAAGGGAAAACCTTGAACTTAGTACGGAGAGTCATTAGTGCTCCCTAACTAAGTGGTTTCCCCTATGCTCGACGTCAACACATCGTCGCATCAGGGGGAACATACTTTTGAAGGTAGAATTGTTCACATTTGGAAATCGTGATAGTATTCTATTTCGTACGATGAATCCCTTAGGAATATTTACATACCAAGTTTAGTCCCCCACCATAGTGGGTTCATGATGGTCAACAGCAGTTCCACTTCTTCAATATTTCGCAACACCTCTGGGGGAATTTACTCTAACATGGATTGAAGCCGCCTTCATTGTAATGTCCCCTTCGCCCATCATCAAATGCAGGGAAGAAAACATTAACAACACACCGGGCTTCTATAAAATTAGCCCCAATATTTTTGCTCATAAAATATTAACAATTAAAAACTTCTCTATACAGATGTAAACTTCAATAAAACACAGCGGAATTTAAACATAACAACCCACATAAGCACAAACATAAGATGATTCCATATGCAGGGATTCAATCCCATTCTTATGCTATGCACAAACTTCATTACAATATCAATCTCATGAATAAATAACATTCAGATTTAGCACATTGCAGAACACCAAATATATATATATTAAAATCACAGAGAGCACTTATCTTGCAACGCAATTGTCCAACGATTGGCTACGTGAGAGAAACGTTCCACCCAACCATAGATCTTTGTCCCGCCTGTATTCTTTCAGCTGAGAGATCACCCCCGAGCTGGGCTGTGTATCCACTAAGGAGGAACTAGATGGCGCACTCACAGTCAGGGTTTCACTCAAACAGCCATGCTAATCCAACACACAGTTGGGTTTTTCAAGCATGCAATAGGAGATGGAGGAGGGTGCTAGTCCACTAAGCTCAATCCCAGAGCCACATACACATCATGCTGGACTCAGCAATCCCATCCTCTGTTCATACATCCACTCTTGGATTTCTCACAACTCTATCCCAAATACTCAAAAACCATCACTGATTTTCTGGGCAGTTAAAACTAGGTTTCCCCATGGATTTTGGGGTAGCTATTTCTCCCAAATTCACCCCAAGGATCATACCAACGGATCCCCCATTGGATTTCATTTTCCAATACCCATTCTTTGCGTTTTTGGATTCCCAAAACATGGGTTCATTCCAAGTCGCGATTTCTGGTTTTCTCACTCATGGGAGCTCGTTTTTGGATGGAGAATGATGTTGGGTTCTTCCCCCATGGGATGGGGATGAGAATGAAGCCACCTCCCATGAGGGTGAGTGACTTCTTGTACAAGAAAACAGAGCCCATACCTACCCATACGAATTTCAGGGCTGCCTATGCTCCATTGAAGCCATGGGCTGACATCTCAACCACTTCCTTACAACAGGCATAAATGTCATCTAGACAAGTCAAATGGGTTCTCATAATGACATATGGCAACCTATGGTTCACTCCCTTAGCCCCATCACCACTCCCTAGTGGATACACGTGGCCCCTTCTCATTCATTGCCTCCATAGCCAGTCTTGGAATTTTATATTGCATGATGTTTATTTACATCCTATTACAATTTCCATGGCTTAAGAGCACATGGTATCAAAATATCAAATACTTGCCCTTTAAATAAAATTCAGGCTTTCACTAGCGGGGCCTTGGCCTTGAGCTCCACGCTAGGAAAACATACATCACATGTACACATTATTTACATTAAAGGCTAATATGTCCTAAGGGTCGACTTGGGGGTATTACATTCATCCATGTCCTAGTAGTATAGTAGAGTCGACACCTTTGTCCTCTCTCATTGTAATCACTTTGCAATCATTTCACGAGCATGGGTATGCCCGCCTCGTTTGTATAAAAACTATTCTTTATTATAGCCCCAACGGTCATCACCACCACTCTTCCCACATGGGAGAACCTTATTTTGTCCACATATGTTTTGTCCTATAGAATAGGAGAGAAATAGTAGAAAACATGATACATTAACAGCTCTACAGTACCCTCCGAACCTCATACATTAGGGGGCATCTATTAAGGCCTAAAATTCGTACACATGAGGCATTTCTACGATTCATCGAGTAAAGCATCATCAACATAAAGAATGCAACTCACCACATGCATCCCCAACAAATCCAAAACACAACATGATTCCATAAGTTCCAAGAAACAGTCAAAACAAAGGGTAGCGCAGGTATTACACAGTTGACCTACGCTATAGCACAGGTTACCTGAACAATGCTCGCGCTACACTCGCGTGGATTTTCATTCGATAGTTGCGCTATTGTCAAAACAGAGGGACCACTCATTCCTAGTGTCATATTAAAGACTCAATCCTCCCCAAGGACCAGAATTCAGCTCCTCACACAATTGGGGGCATTGATCATCCCCCCTTGTGTACCTTGGAATTAGTTCGTGAAGGAGGAGAGTTCACATTTGGATCTAGTTGTTTGATGGCCACCTCTTGGCCTATAAAAGGAATCCATTGGAATGCATTTTGTGAGGATAAATTAGATCAATGTTATGTTGTTGGATTTGAGTTGAAGCTTCCTTATAGCCCACCATTTCCTACCATTATGATCATTCCCAAGCTTGCTTGCCACCTACCATCAAGGGGCAAGTGTTTCCTTCCATTGTTATTCCATCTACTTAGCATTTAGTTTGGACAAGAAATACCTCCCTAAGGGAAATTGTTGGATTCCCTTGAAGCCTTCACCTCCTAGGTGTTGTACAACTATTCCATTGGTAAATACAAGAGTGGTTTAGCATATCTTTGGTTTTTGTTGAAGTTTGAATCCCCCCCCCATCTCTTTCATTTTGTTTTTATCAATATTTTTATGTTTGAATGTGAACTACACTAACAATCTCTTGCACAATCACTTGGAGGAATACCAACCACCATCAAAAGGGGCTCCAAGGACTGAGGTCTTGCAGCAACCTACAAGGCTTAGACTCTCACCAAGTGGAAGAGTGCACTTGTGCAATTTTTTCCATAACAGTTCTAATGGCGACCATAGTTATTTTTGTTTATTTCTTTTTAAACTAGGTTGTTTTATGCTAAGTAGCTAATTATGGGTATTTTTCACTTGCATGAGATTAGGTATTCCACCTCTTGCTTCCAGAATTTGGCCCCAACACGGCCCCATTTATTTTTCCGCAGCCGCACAATTCACAGCGTCTCTGCCACACTAATAGCGTGAAATCAACTCGGACAGTCGCTTGCATAGCGTAGGTTACTAGTGTCAGACCCGCGCGGAAGGTTAGTGTATTACCCGTGCTACAGCACGTCCGTTTTGTATTAACCTATACGGTCCGCGCGGAAGAGTTTGGTTTAGCCGCGCTATTGTTGTTTATTTTCTTTTTATCTGCATAGCTTAGCTTGGCAGCCCAATTGCTGCTTACTAGTAACTTAAATTAAGGATAATTCACCCAATTACTTAATTTCTTAGTAATTAGTGCACCTAGACCAATATTAGGAAGTAAAGAGTACATCTCTCTTGAAACTTACCTAGGTAACCAACTTTGAGGCTTTCAATGTGCCCCATTGTTGTCACTAGTATTCAAGACCATTTCTTGTTTATGCATCAAATCAACATGTTGTTTTTTGTAGTATTGCTAGTGTAGAAAACACTTTTTGCACACAAGCAAGGACCTAAAGGCACTTTTTTCCCAAAGTATTCTCTTCACCTCGCACTTCATGTTAGCTTGGTGAATCAGAAGAAGGGTGAGAAGTGTGAAATACCTCCATTGCACACTTGTCTATTAGTTAGAATATTTTGATTTTGCAAAGCACCATGAGCATCTCTTAGATTTAAAAGTACACGTTGCTTGATATACTCTTTTATTTAATTTGCTAATAAAATCATTTTTGCTTTCATCACATGTGTTTGCACAACTAGCACACAAAAAAAGGCATAAAGACTCTTCCAATCCTACTATGTTCTTCACCTCGCACTTCATGTGAGCTTGGTGAATCAGAAAGGTAGGGATTGTGAAATACCCCTCTTACACTCCGTAAGTGAAACATTCAAACCCCTTAAAATCAACATTGTAATTGTCTTAACCAACTAAAATACTCCATAGGAGGTCACAAAACAATATTTTAATCAAGTAGGATTGATTGGGATAGGAATCCATTAATTCCCACCAATCTAGTTTCATTAGTAATATTTTGAAACATAGCATTGTTGTATCATACGGTACTTAAAAAATCCTTCTATAAGCAAGTGTTAAAACAAAAACTAGATCAGAAGTGCACCATGACCAAGGAGGTGAACACCGAGTTATAGCTGCCCTACTCTCCCCTACAAGCCACTCAGCTTGTTGTAGGGAGATGACACTACACCGTGCAGGCTGAATCACTTATCCACACTTGACACAAGGTATCTTAGTGGCCCAACTTCGGATATCACCAAGAAGCAACTATGAGTGCAATTGACTCTTGAAGTTAGCTATTTATGTTGGGAGGTGTTGCCAAGTCTTATTGATTGGATCATTGGCCCCATCGACAGTAGAACTAGCTCTTTGTTACCTCCACGAGTCGATTGGTGAGTGGATACCATTATCACCATCAATTGTGCTTTTGGGAGGCCCAGTTAACTTTGAGAGGAAGCATGTTAGGTCTTCTAGGGAATTTACATTTATTTTTATTTTTACCTACAAGCTCACTAACTCGTAATAAAAAGAACCTACATGTGGGGACTCATGCACTAAAATCGACATTGCACATATCACTCACTTATCGCACCATTTTGCATCTGTTATGGTTGGCATATTTTTGCATTTGTTCAATTGTGTTTATTCCATTATCACTCTCATTTGACACAAAACCTTCACCATTGAGGAACAAAACAACATCCTAAGACAATCTCGTAGACTGCAATGCCTATCCCCTTTCTAGAGGGGTGTTTTCACACCTTCCCCCCTGTTTTACACGCGGAGGGAATTCAAGTCGAGATCGTTCCCAAGTAGCATTGATAGGATCATATAGTCGAGGCTAGTCCTTGATAGGTATATTTTATCCCCTCAGAGAATCTATTAACTACACCACTTCTTCCCCCATCGAAAGTAGTACCCCACTGGCTTCACCCCAAGGACATCCCTCAGATCCATTTGACCCATCTTCCCTCATAGGAGGTCAATCGTTGTTTACAACACCACCTAGGTATCCTCCTTGTGTAAATCACATCCTAAACATAATGGAAAGACCAGTCATCCCTACCTTACCATTTATGGCTAGTTTAAATTTACCAGATTTGTTCAAACTGACCACTGACCCCATTTCTCATGATGCGACATGGTCGGACATGCTAGACAAGCTTCCTTCCGATATTCCCAAATTCGAAGGAAAACAGGGAGACGATCCTGCCAACCACATTATGTCTTTCCACTTATGGTGTTCATCTAACATCATAGTGGATGACCCCGTGAGGCTTCTCCTATTCCAGCATACCCTCATCGGAACAACAAAAAAATGGTATGTAAACCTAGAAAGTGGCACCCATTCGACATTTGCGACATTGGCCACAACATTTATTACGTACTTTCAACTGCCAATCCGACATGATCTAGGCCTCAAAATGCTCACTGAGTTTCGTCAAAATACTTCCACCCACATCACAGACCACATCCACGAGTGGTGTAGACACCGCACATTATGCAAGATCGAAATACAACCTCCCTTTTTGTTGGAATGGTTTATCAAATCTCTCCAACCCGCCATAGCTAAAGATGACGTCACCTCCATGCCACAAAGTGAGGAAGAGGCTATTCTGAAAGCACAACATTTTGATCTCATATATGCACAATCCGACTATATTTACACAATCCTCCCTGATGCCCCTTGGCATCGGTAGTTGGATCCTACACCTTCTGGCTTGTCACATTCGGCGGATGGGATTATTGGGTCCATTTCCCATTTAGGAAATTAGGATCCTCCTACCACGTTGGTTCCATTCAACATGGTATCGTACTACCTATCCATGTCACCAGCGTTGGTACCCCCTACACCGGTAACAACACCATCAGTTGGTCAATTATAGTATGGACCATATAGTCCCACACACCCTAACATTATCCAAGTGATGAAGGTTACTACACTGCCAATGGTGCAATTCATTCCTACGTCTACCTCTTATGGAGCACAAACAACATTTATCCCATCACCGGGGTATAACCCATATTACCCTTTCCCATGCCCAGCTGGTCAGCAACCTTCCGCCCACATGGGGGTTAACTTAGTTCAACCTTCTTACGTTCAACAAGCTCAACAATTTGAGCAATTGAATGTCGCAAACCCCCTGAATCCACAGAATCAGGGGACTCGAACCTGCAACAAAAAACCTTCATTAAGCTCTGATAAGAGGTATGAATCCATGATTGAAATTTCGAGGAACACTTCCTTGCAACATAGAGTTTTAATTTTATAGAACAACCAATTTTCCTTAGCTGCAATTTGAGTAGTGGCACTCATGTACTGCAATTGTGTGTTTCCAAAATTAAAGAGATGTGGATTTTTTCATATTGATATCTCCTGTGACATCACCACTAAACACCAAAATATTCATTAAATCCCTAAAAACAAAATTTGCACAATTAATATTTACCTCCTTCATATTTTGGAAACCTTTTTTGAACTTTCCAATCTTTATCTCACTGTATAATTCTTTGAAGTTGCCACTGAGTTGCCAAACTTTGAGTTTTCAATATTCCAAGAAAATTTCAGAGAGGAACCACTATGCTTGTTGCTACACTACTTTGTTTACAATCACCTTCTCAAGTGGTGACTCGATCTCCCATACTGCTTGTTTCCCCCAAAATTGAAACCAATGAGACCCAAAATGATCCCAGGGTCCCAAATGATCATGATACATGCATGGTGTGAAATGTCTACTATGAAATTCCATGAACACCAAACATGTGAAAACTGAATCCATCTCTAAGAAGGTCTCCCACATAGGAAACTGGAACACTGCCCTACAAAGATGAACTCAAACAACTAAATGTTGGTTTTCTCTCTCAAACCAACAATCGAATTGTTGCTCCAAGTGAGTTGAAACCAAGCAATGGCAGGATCCCATTGCTTGTATTGCACTCCAACAAATAAGATTTCTCTCCAACCCATACCATCAAGAAAGATAATGCCTAGATCCCACTACATTGTATGCATCCTTCCAAACATCATGATCAACAAGAATAGTATATCATCATGAAGGATGAAAAATCAGAATACACTGGTGGAAGTTTATCACTTCTACTACAAAAAAAAAAATTATGTGTGACTCTCCCAAAAAGAATGCAACTCTGGAATGTAAGGCCAAATCAAATTGAGTCTCTTCAACAAGGCAGGACAGTGCACATCATTAGGACTCATGCTCAAATGACATAAGAATGCATCATCAAA
Organism: Larix kaempferi; assembly: GCA_027924585.1. Lineage (NCBI taxonomy): Eukaryota > Viridiplantae > Streptophyta > Pinopsida > Pinales > Pinaceae > Larix > Larix kaempferi. The sequence goes on from BSBM01000177.1 coordinate 27,050,342, forward strand.
GAACCATGGATTCCCATGCAACTGCTTACAAAATAAAAATGGTGTGTTCATGAGGTCTTTGCAAATGCAAGCAAGAATTTCACCCTTGGGGTGCTCAACTCCAACATGTGTCTACTCACCCAATCAATTGATGAACAAACACTCCAATTGAATGGTACAAAAGGAAAGCTTGAGGCTTCCCCAAGTGCACAACTCCAATGGCTCAACGTTTTGCCATTGGTTCCAATTAAATGGTTAGATTGGATGGGGGAGGAATCAAAGGATGCAAGTGAATGTCTATGCTGCTGATGAAAGGGAGTTGATGCTTTCATCAATCCATCACAAACAAATGTGGGATCCTCCTTCTCCTTGTGTGGCACCAACAAAAAGAAACCTTTCACCCAATTTTCATCCCCAATTGACGTGGCTGAAAAGGAAGTAGGCGGTGAATAATTGTGAACCAACCTTACCTCTTTGCAACTCTTACCCATCAAAATTTCGAATGCATCTTATCCATCATTGGCTGGTCCAACTGTTGTGAGATCATGTGCCTTCTCCAAGGATCTGCAACTCTCACCATGAGGCAACTCATAATCCCTCTGAACAATAACAAGTGCTTGGCTTCCTTCTTGTTTGAATGTAGCCTATTCAAGCACCTACATATCAACATGTACCTCATGTTCCACCATCACATGAGGTTCCTACTTTGTAACATAAATGATTTTAGCCATTGAATGGATGTCTGATATGTAGGACGGTGTAAAGGACCTTTGCAACCTCTCTTGAAGTTGCTCAATCTACACCATAGATTTTTGGAGTGCATTTTGGGTGGACTCCAACTCATTTGAGATATTGGCATTCTCTCTTTCATCCTTAAATGTTATTCCATGATACAAACCAACAAGATCAATTAAATAATTTCTATCAGAAACAAAATTCAAAAAATTGCCTTTGGTGTCCAACATTACCTTCTGGATTTTCTCCATGTCTTCAGGGGAAGATTTGTCCTCCACACAACAACAAAATTTTGAAACCAATGCATGTGTATCATGGAGAGTCTTCAAGGCCTCTTGAATCTTCTCTTCATCCATCTTCAAGGACCCTGCAAGAAAATGAGGTTCTTGCAAATGAACATCCTCTTCTTCTTCCTTCTTGCTTGGACCAACTTCATGAAGCTCAAGTGGTGATGGGGAAATTGATCTTGGTTCTTCTTCAACTGCTACAAGGTCTTCATATCCATGTTCAATGGAAATTTGGCTTGCAACAACACCTTCAAAATTTATCTCTATGTCACGAACATAGATGTGTGGCAACCCATCAGTAGGTAATCCTTCATAGTTCAAGCATCCATCAGTAGATTCTCTTTGATCCATGTCCAAAGCAGAACGTGTCTCAGAATGATCTTTAGTAGTTTCAGTGGAATATTCTTCATTCTCATGTGATGTTTCTTCATCTTTTTCAAAGTCACATGGGAGTGACTTTCGATCCTCTACATGTAATGATTCTTCTGGTTCACCACCTATAGAACTAGGTGGCTCATGGGTCTACTCAATGTTTGTGGATGGTTGATTGTTCCTTACTGAGTTCACATCTGCACTCTTAGGCCTATATCCAAAAATCCAATCGAAAAAATCTTCAAAAGGCATGGCCTTCTTGTGAAATTCCACGGGGGTAGATCACTAAGCTTGAACAAACCTCACAATTTCACTCAGTTAACTGCAGAGCAGAATTAGCAAGAAGATGATCAAAATTCACACATTAAACTCAAAAGATGTGATAAATTGTTGTTGATACATTCATCAGTTGTAAGTTGGAAAAAATATTTCAATACAATAGAATGAATTCGATACCCCTGGAAGGATTCGAATTCTCCTCAAGTCATGGCTTAGTCAGCATTGGAACCATCTCTCGATAAGACTCAATGACCATCGATGGTGAATAAACAGTCAACTAAGGTAGAACTGAGCCTAACTGAACCATGTGAGCACTGAAATAGGGTAGGACACTCCAAGGGGCACATAACTGGTTGTCAGTAGTCAAGTGGAGTACTTCTACACTCTAAAACAATCATCTAGGAGCTACAATCAGTTAACTAAGCAATCAATGCATGAATTGATTGATGGAGGTCCTAGAACTGTGCAGTACTGCACATCAGTAACTGCAGTGATGGAAGCAATGCACACTAGGTGGGTAGGAGGGCTACTGATGACTAGAAACTGGATCCAGGGGGCCTAAAACAAGGACTAGGTGCTAGGATACTCCACTGCTGCTGACTGGATGCATGCATGCATGCAGAATGCATGCAAATCTAACATGTGATGGTGAGAATATTCCAACAATCCCCCTTAAGCCGGACTATGAGTAGATATAACTGAAAAAATAGGGCCTTGGTTACTGAGACCAAAGGTCACCCTGTACAACAATCTAAATAAAATGTGAGGAAAGAGGGAAAACCCAATGGGAACAAAACCCCCCCTCAAGATAGACTGTAGAAAAGCTAATCAACCAAGGTATCACTTACTCCAAGAAAGGATCGTAGGTAAGTGAACTTCTTCACCGAAAAAGAATTGGTGAAAATATCTACAATCTGCTCTTCTGTAGGACAGTAGAGCAATGTGATGGTACGATCATGCACTAATCCTCGGATGTAATGCATGTGTATATCAATATTTTTGGTTCTTTGTCTCAGAACTGGATCTGTATAAATCCTGATAGCACTTTGATTGTCACAATAGATGACTGGTGGAGTATTGTAGCGAATCCCAAACTCTGACAAGATTCCCCGCAACCAAATGCATTGCAGTGCTGCATTCACTGCACCTCTGTACTTGGCCTCAGCTAATGAAAGAGCTAAAGCAGTCTACTTTTTTCTCGACCAATAGATAGGACGAAATCCAATCATGAAAAAAAAACCGGATGTAGACTTCTGATCTAAGTTGTCTCTAGCCCAATCTGAATCTGTATACCCAACTAGGTTCAATGGAGACCCAGCTGCATAGTGAATACCATAGGTCTTCGTCCCTTGCAAATAATGCAATATCCTCTTTGTTGCCTTCCATTGAAGATCATGAGGCTCCTGCATATATCTGGAGACAACAATGACTGCATAGAATAAATCAGGGCGAGTATGTGTAAGAAACAAAAGACTCCCAATCAACTGTCAATACAAAGTACTATCCACCAAAGGTGTAGAAGAACCATCCTCAAGGATGATCCCTGAAAGAAAAGGAAATGTTGTTGGTTTGCATTCCATCATATCAAAACCTGTCTAGTAGATCTTATGCATACTTGGACTGTGCAACCTTGATTCCTGAGTCACTCTGAGAGACTTCAAGACCAAGAAACTGCTTTAGCAGTCCCATATCTAACATAGAGAAGGAGTTGTCCAAATTTGTTTTGATATATCTAATACATGAAGAGAGACTCCCTGTAATCAACAAATCATCAACATAAAGAACAATAAGGAGTATAGAGTTACCATCATGTCTCATGTAGACATTCGAATCAAATTTTCATCTCTGAAAATCTTGTGATAGTAAGAAGGAGTCCATCTTAGCATACCATGCTCGGGGAGCTTGCTTGAGCCCATACAAGGACTTCCTTAATTTGCACACTAGTGAAGGATCATCAGTGTATCCTTCAGGTTGCTTCATGTCACGATCTCCTCCTCTAGATCTCCATGAATAAATACACTCTTGACATCCATGTGATGCACTTCTCAGTGCTTGGATGCAGCAAGAGCTATAACAAGACAAATGGAATCCATCTTTGCAACAGGAGTGAATGTATCTAAATAGTCAATCCCATGAACTTGGGAGAAACCTTTAGCAACCAAGCAATCCTTGTACTTTCTTGTGACTCCATCTGAATCCATCTTTGTTCTGTATACCTACTTTCATTGAACAAGATTCCTACTAGGAGGAAGAGAAACAAGCTCCCAAGTCTCATTTCTTTGAAGAGATTGATACTCTTCATCCATAGCTGCTATCCATCTTGGATCTTGGGAGGCCTCAAAGAATTTTTTTGCATCTAATCCAATCATAAGAAAACATCTGCCAGCGAGAAATGGATTTGTGTGAGAAAGTGAAAACCTTGTATTTTGAAAATCAGATCTAGTTCTCCTTGGATCTTTTGGATCTCCAACAAGATCACCGATAGATTCAAGAGTTATGGCAGCCCATATTGGAAGAGGAGGTGGATCTTTAGGTTCTTGTGGATCTGGATCTAGCATTCGCTCATCTTCACTTTTAGGATCAGAATCTGAACTTTCATGAGAGGATGCTTCGCTATCTTGTTCAATAGGTTGTGGAGGTGTAGTTGGCAAGTTTTCTTCATCGACATGGTGAGCATCATGCAATGGCCACTCCTCAAACTACACACTTCTCTCAATAAATGTATGCATGGTGGATAGATCTAGCAGTTTGTAGGCCTTTGCACTAAGTGCATAACCAACAAGTATACACTCTTTACTATGTGGCTCTAAAGCTCTCATTTTCTCTGATGGAATCCTTTCCCAAGCCTTGGATCCAAATACTCTCAGATGATATACATGAGGTTTGTATCCCATCCATGCTTCGAAAGGCGTTTTACCTTGTAACCCTTTGTGAGGAACTCTATTCTAGAGGTAAGCAACACAATTAACAGATTTTTCACAAAGTTTAGGAGATAATCCTTTAGATTCGAGCATGCAAGTTGCCATATCTTTCAAGGTTTTGTTCTTTCTATGTGCTACACCATTTTGTTGTGGTGTGTAAGGAACAGTGTGCCACATAGCTATACCTTCATCTGCACAAAAAGATTGAAACTCATTCTTCACATACACTCCTCCATTGTCAGTACGAAGGACCTTGATCTTCTTTTCTGTAAACTTTTTCTATAGAAGCTTTAAATAATTTGAAGTATCCAAAAACTTATGATTTCAACTTAAGAAAATATACCCAACTAAATCTAGAATAATCATCTATGAATGTTAAGATGTATCTTGCATTATTCAAAGATAGGTGAGGAAGAGGTCTTGATATGTCATTGTGGATCAACTCAAGAGGTGATGAGGCTCTCTTATCCTTTCCTTTCTCAAACTTATGCTCTGGATGCTTACCAATCAAGCAACCTTTTCAGGTGCCTTTGGCAAACTTGATGTTTGGAATCCCTTCAACCATATTCTGATTGTGCAGTTCTTGTAAATATTTGTAGTTGAGGTGCCCAAACCTCTAATGCCAAAGTCTACTACCTTAATTCGCATAAGTAAGAAGTGCACTTTGTTTTGAGTAAGGTAATAAGTGAGAAAATGCATAGAGTTTCGAATGGTGGTCTGCAATACCTTGTGAAATGATTTTCCCATATGAGATCTCTTGGATTTCAACCGCATTAGGATTAAAGGTAACCTTCTTTGGAACTCCTATATGGGTCATTTGGTAAACAGAAAAGAGATTAGCTACAAGAGTAGGCACATAGAGTACATCATTGAAGTACCCATGATCCAGATTGATCCTTCCAATCCCTTCAGAAGAGACTTTAGAATCATTTCCCATCAGAATAGAAGGCCCCACAGTAGGTTTGAATTCATAGAATAGATCCTTACAAGAAGCCATGTGTCTGGATGCTCCAGAATCTATGATGAAGGAGGAGTCATTCGAAATGCCAGCCATGAGTGCATGACACCTCTCTTTGTCCTCTGATTTAGGATCACCTTCTTTTCTTCTAGCATTTTCAGGTACTGGAAGATTGTTTTTCTCAAGGAGCTGGGCCATTAGATCAATGGTCTTCTTAATGCAAGCACTTTCAGGATGGAAACCTATGTTGCAATATGGACATTTGGTCTTTTCCTTTTGGTTTTGCTTGCCTCTCTTAGGATTCGAAGTCCCTTCTGACTGTTTGAGATTCTCTCTTGACTTATGCTCATAGGATTTATTTTCCTTGCCCTTCTGCTTCCCTTTTCCATTCACATTCTTCCCTTCTCCTGCAGCAAGGGCTTGATCCATCTTTGGTTTTATCACTCCCATTTGCACCAATTTGTCCTGCTCCTTTGAGAGAGAGAGGATGAATTCATCTAGAGAGGGAATTTTCTAGTTTGGAATGGAGATTTTTGTTGTTTGAAAGGTGGATACAAACACAGAGTATTCTGCACCCAGTTTCGAAAGGATGGAAAGTATAAGCTGCTTGTCTTCTTTCTCAATTCCATATTGCTTCAGTTGCACAACCAAGTTTTTGAACCTTGTGAAGAACTCATTGATAGAATCAAAATTGTTGGGGCTCAGAGAGATTAACTCATTTTCCAATTGATGCCCTCTCAAATCATCCTTTTCCCCAAAAATTGTTTCGAGCTTTGTCCAAACCTCCTTGGGAGTATTCAGACCAGTGAGATGAAAGTGTAGATCACCGAAAATACCGAGGAGTAGCAATCCAACTGCTTCATCAATTTTTTCAAGATATTTGGCTTTCTCAGTAGCACCATTAGGTTCGACTGTTGTCCCATGTAACACTTTGTGGAGACCTCTGTTGAGCATGAAGATCTCTACTTTTCCTTTCCATTCGAAGTAGTTGAAGGAGGTGAGTTTTGGAATCAAGGAGAGATCCATAGTAGCTATTGAATGCACTTCTGATGATGGAATAACCTGCAAAAATGAATGAAATTTGTCTAGAGGAATGTTACAAAATCTCCTAAACACTGCTTTTGGACAGTGAGCACTTTTATCCGGTTCCTTCACACCTGGATAGAACTCACTAGATTGCTCCAATGAATTCAATGCAATGGCACCAGGATTTGCTGTGGAAATCAAGAGGCTTCTATTGCTCTACTGAAAAACAGATGTTCAATAAACTGTTGTAATTGCGGCAAAATCTCTCACAAGCTCTGATACCATGTGAAATTCCACAGGGGTAGATCACTAAGCTTAAAAAAGCCTCACAACTTCACCCAGTTAATTGCAGAGAAGAATTAGCAAGAAGATGATCAAAATAAACACATTAAACTCAAAAGATGTGAGAAACTGCTATTGATACATTCATCAGTTGTAAGTTGGAAAAAAGATGTCAATACAATAGAATGAATTCGATACCCCTGGAAGGATTCGAATTCTCCTCTAGTCATGGCTTATTCAGCGTTGGAACCATCTCCCGATAAGACTCAATGACCACCAATGGTGAATAAACAGATAACTGAGGTAGAATTGAGCCTTATTGAAGCCCCGGGTGTGATGCTGGAATATTTTCCAAGGCACTCAACAGAAGGTGACAGCCCAATCTGAAAGGCTTCAAACAACCCTACGCAAGAGTGGTTCTGTCCCCAAATTGTTGGGTGTGACTGAATCCTACGGATATTAGGCCTCCACTGGAACTGATGTGAATTGATCCTAGTGGATTTTTCTTCCTGTGGGGGAAGATCAAAACGGTGTTCTAAGTCTAAAGGGTAATTAGTATTCACTTAAGAAAAATCTAATTAAGTTAGATCTAGTTTAAAGAATATGATTTGAGTTGCAGAACAATCATATCTGGAATTTGATTAAATGTTTCACCAATTAATAGACATATGAATTGGATATGTATTAACCAACTTTATACCAAACTAGACTAGCACAAATTAATAATTTAACCCAAAGAATTGAAGCATGTATGAGACTATTATGTTATAACCTGCTAATTGAAAAACTAGCAGCAATGAAATTATAACTATTTATCATTTGCAGAAATAGATAAAATGAGTTAAACAAATAAATTCATTCAACACATAATAACACCATAATTTTATGTTAAAGATAAATCCAACTTACAGATCGGATGCATTCATTAAGTTTGCAAAATAAAACAGAGTTGATTCTATAACCGAAGTGAAAAAATCAGAAATTATCAAAGAAATTTGACAAATTATACAAAGAAGATGGCAATGAGAAATTGACTATAATTCATTAAGCTTGCAAAAAATTACAATGTCTCAAAGAAATAGAGCATTTCAAGTTCTCCTCTGGTGATTTCTTCCTCCCCTCCCCTATGAGATCTCTACCCTTTAAATAATAATTACCTTGAATTATGAAGGACATATCTCTCATAAAATAGGGATTTTCAAAATATTTCTAATCTAAGAATGGCCAAGGGAAATTCGCCACTTGGCCCATACATCTAGCAATTCTTCCACATCTGGATATTTGGCCAATTCGAGTGCCAGATGGGTCTTACAAGTGAAAGACTCAATCTTGTTTTTCTTGATCTTATGCCATGCATGTAGGAAAAGGTCGATCTTTATCCCTACACTGATGGGCTTCTTGATGAATTCTTCAACTGCCGAAATCTGAATGTACTCCAGCTGTTGAATCTTCTCTTTGGACTGTGCACATCTATTATCAAATTGCTCGATTGTAAGCTTGGGTGGACAGGCTTTTTCGATTAGGTCCATGGTTGTAAAATCTAGCATGAGCATTATGTTATCGGTTGCATACGATCTCCTGCCACACGGATGAGCCCAGGATATAGGTACTCTATAGCCCCCTTTATGCCACACAAAAGCAGGAAAGGATAAGAAAATACCTCTGTTTGTAGGGGAGAATGCATTTGTTTTGATCATTTAATAAATTAGTTTAGAGATTATTTTTCTTATGCTTAAAAGTTTTTAATGTGCTAATTATATGAAAATAGGTATGCGTGAGTAGGGTGCAGGTGATCTGGAAAACAACAAGTAAATCAAGCTCAAGACTAAAGATAACGAGTGACTCAATGCTCACATTTTCCTAATTTATAGAAAGAACTCCTGTTAACCAGGATCGTTGTTTACAATATAGAGCTAGGTTAGAATTAGGAATAAATAGGGACCTTTTGAATGGCAGGGGGTTCTGTTGACATTTTTGAGAAACAATCTTCAGCATATTTTGTATTTGAGACAGTTCTGTTTTAAGTTTTCCTGAAACATGGAGTTATGATTTGATAATGGAATGCCAACGTTATATTAATTCCTTGAGTTTATAAGTCTATTTTTCCTCCTGAAATACGTGTTGGGGAGGGCCCCCTCAATATGTAGATCAGGAGTCTTGTGTTTCAATTCCAGTATTTCTCATGCATTTTATTCATTGTTTCAATCATCATGATGCGTGAAAGTACTTTGATATTTGTTTAGGCATTAGATCATGATTTCAGTATAAACAATTCTCTTTTGTAGTTCGATAATACTGTTTCCGTAGTTCTGTAACGCATTGTCCATAGTCATGTGTGTGCCATTTGTGTAGGCATATTTGATATCTGATTTCTAGCATTTTTATACCATTTCCAAATAACGATTCAGATTTATGATTTCACACATACTCTCCTTATTTAAGTTTGATTACATAAAGGTTAAATATTTCAACATTTGATTTGAATAGAACAGGGTTTAATCGCTTTCAGTATTTGATTTGGTAGAACAGAATTTGATTGTTTTTAAGCATTGCAATTCCTAGATTAGATTTACCAGCTTTCAGCATATTGCAATTCCTAGATTAGATTTACCAGCTTTCGGCATTTAATTCCTAGACTAAATTTCCAGTTTTTCATCATTCAATTCCTAGACTAAATCTATTGGTTTTCAGCATTTTCAGTTCATGAATTTACATACTTTCATACTTCCTGCTTCTTAGTTTTTAGAACAATACTTCCATTTCTCTTAGATCATTCTTTAGGATGCATTGAACATTCAGAATGACAAAGATCACCCTATAGTGCACATATAGTGCTTAGCATCTCTTAAGTTTGTACACTCCCTGGTTGATAATTAAATTATACTTCTGGTATAGCTACCCTAATTAGGTACCCATTCCTGGGGTCCACCACTTTTTGGCGTCATTTCCAGGGAGGTGCTTAATCTATAGGAGACATCTTTAAAAAAAAAATCATAAAAATTTTAGACATGAATGCCTCGACGAAGGAGGGATAGATTTGGACGCTTTCTGCCTAATTGTCCTATGAGTTACAATAGTTCTGAACATTCTCAATTTGAATTCCTTGACTCTAAAGAAGAAGTCAATTCCAGCTACGATCCAGACCGAGATAACTTCTTTGCTAGCTATAGCTCAAAAAATACCATGGCAGAGGAAGAGGATGAACCTAGAGAATTGTTTGGGGATGCCAGAATGAAGAATATCAACTCTAATAATCTGCCAAACTTCCATGGCTTAACCTCAGAAGACCCTGACACATTTTTATTTGAATTTGAGGTAGTTTGTAGGTCTTTTGTTTACACTACTGATGCACAAAAACTAAGACTCTTTCCTTCTACATTGAAAGATCTATCACTTAGATGGTTCATGAGCTTGGAAGGGAACAGTATTTTCACCTGGGACCAAATGAAACAATCCTTCCTGGAAAAATATATGGACTACTGTAAGGAAAAACATACAAGAGATTAAATCTTCAGGATGCAACAAGGAGAAAGAGAATACCTAGAAGACTATGCACAACGCTTTCAACTCAACTACAAAAGAGCTAGTCACTGCACCCTAGATAAAGAATCATTGAAACTTGTCCTTCTTAGAGGAATCAAAGAAGAAAATCTATAAGTCTTAAGCCTATTAGGAGATGGGTATATATTCCATAAAACCTATGATCAAATCCTACATATCTTCAAAAATTATTCTAGATCTAGAAAAGGTAAAACTGGGACACGAGATACACATCCATTGACAGAAGGATCATCATCTTCAGAACCAAACCTCACAAAGTCTGATTTAGGAAATCTTCTTGATGATATGAAAATTGATATCCTTTAGTCCTTAGCAATGCAAGTAGATGCACTCCAAATAAAGAAGAAACGGGATGAGATAAACCAAGCACTGGAAGTATTTTTCCCACGCTGTAGAAAGAAACATGAAAAGGAACAATGCACATTAAACATAATAAAAATATGTGACCTCTGCACTGATGATCACTCTACTGATAAATTCCCTCTGCTTCCATCTTGCAAAGCTGCCATTCAGGATCCCACATCTGAAAGTGCTATAGAACAACTCTGTTTTTTTAATCAAAGGAGAAAAAATTTTGGTAGGCCCTTCCATCCCAACAACCAAGCATATTTTAATCAGGAAAGTAATAAAAAAAATTGGAACTTCTCAACACCAACCACATGGCCATCTCAGCCTGCTCCAAACCAATGGCAGCAAAGCCAAACACTGTATCAACAGCCATATTACACATAGTCTTATTCTCCATATCCCGCACCTTTTTCTTAGCCACCAATGAATTATGGAAATCCATATCCATATTCAGCAAACTGGAGCGCTCCATTACAACAGCCACTCATCATGTCGCCCCCATGGAACCAACCACCCCCAATTCCTGCCCAACTGGTTCCAAACCCAAATAACAACAGAGCAGGACAGCAACAACCCTATAACACTGAAATGGTGCAATTCCCTACATATGTCGTAGATACACTGAAAATAAATGAAATCAATCTCAAATACGGGAAAACATTGCAGAACACCCATCTACAAAATGATCAAGAACAATTCAATCATGAACAGATAACACAAACTAAACCATAGTAGCCAACTGAGACACACTCTCAGGAAGAAGAAAATCGACCACAAATACCAAACAGAACCCCCCCCCCATTTCCTGAGAAACTCATAAGAAGCACCAGAGAGGAGGAGGAGAACGCTATCCTTAACAAATTAAAGCATTTGAACATCCAAATCCCCATTTTACAAGCCATAAGATATGTACCAATATGCAATAAATTTATTAAAGAAAATTGCTTAAAACGACCTGGTCGAAGAAAACGTGACCCACCAACTATAAATGTAGTGGGCCAATTAGCAGATTTAATGTTGGGTGTAATTGTCAACCCCAAATACCTTGACCCAAACAGTCCAGTCGTCAATGTAACAATTAACAAAAGACATATTGCAAGTATCCTAATTGATTTAGGGGCTGCAATCAATGTGATGACAAAGGACACAATGACAGCCTTAGGAATCCAATCGATTATAAGACCATCCAGTACTGTGCTGTAGCTTGTTGACACATCAATTGTAAAACCAGAAGGAATGCTTGAGGATATCATTATCAACATAGAATCCTGGGAGTATCAGTCTGATTTCATAGTTATAAAGGTGAAGAGTAAACTCAGTGGATATCCAATAATCCTAGGGAGGCCCTGGCTAGCAACAACAGACAGCTATATAGGCTATAGATCTACCAACATGACAATCATTAGTGGGCAGGCTAGAAAGAAGATCACAATTTATCCTCCAACAAGAAAATATACAGACATAGAATATCAGAATTGGACAGATGACTATAATGATATAAATGACCAAAACATACAACCTGTTCTTGCCATCGAAGCGGCCCTATCTCTAAAAGCTATTGATGAAGACAGTCATTTAGATAGATTTATTCAAAATGCATCTTCTAATCATGATATTCTTGAAGTTTTTTTGAAACATATCAGCAACAGGAAGATAAAAATTCACCCCACAACTCTGACAGAATGTGGGCAGAAGTGCTCTCATTTGAACAACAGTCAACACAGATCAAAACAGTTAAGATCATGCCTGGAAAGACAGTTAATATTAACTCCAATTTGGAGCTAAAACAAGAGAAACAATTAATGAAGGTACTCTCAGAAAACAATAAGGCTTTTGCATGGACATACACCGACATGAAGGGTATCATCCCAGACATTTGCAAGCATTACATATATATCAAAGAAGGTGTTGTACCCATCATACAACCTCAAAGAAGGATGAACCCAACATTAAAGGATATAGTCAAATTGGGATTACATAATTTATTGGATGCAGAGTTCATCTACCCAATCTCAGATAGTGAATGGGTCTCACCATTGGTAATAGTCCCTAAGAAAGGAGGGAAGTGGAGGATCTGTGTGGATTATAGAGAACTCAATAAGGAAACTAAAAGAGACTACTTCCCTCTACCATTCATTGACCAATTATTGGACACACTGGCTGGAAATAAATTCTTCTCATTTTTAGATGGATTCAATGGATACAACCAGATCCTAATCCACCCAGTTGATCAGGATAAAACCACATTTACATGCCCATGGGGAACTTAGGCATACAGAGTGCTACCCTTTGGACTCTGTAATGCCCCATCAACATTTCAAAGGGCCATTTTGAGCATATTCTCTGATTTTATCAATGATCAGATGGAAGTCTACATGGATGACTTCACACCCTATGGTCAAACTTTTCACCAGGCATTACAGCATCTTGAATTAGTACTAAAAAAATGCATCGAAATGAGCTTATGTCTAAGAAATGACAAATGAAGGATGCTGATGCAAGAGGGCATAGTGCTGGGACACCATATCTCACAAAGAGGCATTGAAGTTGATCAAACAAAATTCACGGTCATTAGGACACTTCCACCACCTATCAAACAAAGAGATGTGCGAAGTTTCCTTGGGAAAACAGGATACTACAGAATATTTATAGAAAGTTATAGCAAAATTGTTGCACCCATGTTTGCTCTTCTAACAAAAGATACAGAATTCATCTGGACCAAGCATTGTATGTCAGCATTTGACAACCTCAAAGAGAAGACAATCACAGCCCCAGTACTCCAAGGACCCAATTGGACACTACCATTCCACATACATTATGATGCTTTAGATAAGGCAATTGGATCGGTCCTTGGGAAAGAAGAAGAAAGGAAACCATATGCTATATATTACATTAGCAAAAACTTGGCAGGAGCTGAACTCAATTATACAGTCATAGAAAAGGAGTTTTTGGTTGTCATACATTCAATAAACAAATTCAGGCACTATATCACTGGATACCAAGTCTTTTTCCACACCGACCACTCAGCAATCAGGTATCTTATGAATAAATCTAATACAAGTTCTAGAATTATTAGATGGCTAATCCTCTTACAAGAATTTGACATAACAATCCTGGATAAGCCATGAAAGCATAATGTGGTAGCATATTTTTGTCTAGACTGACCCATGGATAGGACTGTGAAATGGTAAATGATAACTTCTTTAATGAGCACCTCTTTACAATCTCAACAAAAAGCCCATGGTTTGCTGACATAGCAAACTACTTAGTATCTGGTAAATTTCCACAACATTACAGCTCCCAAGAGAAGTGTAGAATCATAAGACAGAGTGCGACTTACACATGGATAGAAGGGATGCTTTTAAAAAAAGGGGCAGACCAAATATTGGGAAGATGCATCAGAGAAGATGAAATCCATGACATACTGCATGCCACTCACAATGAGCCATGTGAAGGACATTATGCCGCAAAGAGAACAACCTATAAAGTATTGCAAACTAGATATTATTGGCCAACACTTCACAAGGAGTCCTATGATTATGTATCACATTGTGATGATTGTCAGCGAATGGGGAAGCCTACACAAAGAGAATAAATTCCTCTACATCCCCAAATATCTTTGGAATCATTTGAGAAATGGGGATTTGATTTTGTTGGTCCATTCAACCCCCAATCAAATTAGAAAAGCTATATTCTAGTATGCACTGACTACCTTACAAAGTGGGTAGAAGTGGCAGCACTTACAGCAGCAAATGAAACAAATGTAGCAAAATTCTTTACAAAAGAAACCTTCCACAGATTTGGAGTTCCAAGAGAGTTAGTTTCTGAACAAGGAACACAGTTTATATCCAACCTCATCGAGGACCTGCTTCAAAGAAACAATGTTAAACATCGAAGGTCCTCCTCCTACCACCCTCAAGCTAATGGTCAAGCTGAAGTAACAACCAGAGAACTAGAAAGAATTTTGACTAAGCTAGTACAACTACACAAAAGAGATTGAGCAGAAAGATTGAGTGAAGCAGTTTGGGCTTATAACACAACATGGAAGACAACAATAGGATTTACCCCATATGAGTTGGTATATGGAAAGAAAATAATGATGGCCATTGAGTTTGAAATCAAAACATTGAGAATTGCAGCCAATTTAAACATGGAACTTTTAGATATTCAAGAGGAACGCATTCTACAACTAAATCAGCTGGATGAGCACCACCAACAAGCCCTTAGCCACACTGAAATCATCCAACAATAGAGGAAGAAATGGCATGACAAAAACATCAAGCAGAAGAAATTCAAAGAAGGTGACTGGGCACTACTATATGACTCCGGGTTTCAAATTTTTAAAGGCAAACTCACCACCAGATGACTCGGACCCTACATCATTGACATAATCTATGACAATGGAGCAATCAGAATTACAACAATTGATGAAACAGAATTCCCCATGTTGGTGAATGGACATAGACTCAAGCTATATAAGAAACCACAGTCCAGAGAGGAGTTCACACAAACACTCTATCAGAAAAATTTGATGCTGATAGAGAACATAGATAATCACTTATTACAACTAGAAAAAAAAAGGAGAGGAAAAAAAAAGGATCAAGAAAAGAAAAAAACTAAAAAAAAAAATAGAAAAGAAGGATCAAGAAAAAAAAACAAAAAAAAGGAATCAAGAAAAAAAACGATAAAGAAATTATGAAATCCGCTCAGGATTATGTCAAGAGAGAAATGGATGGACTATATC